>OZ005650.1:240103875-240703875 GCA_963930645.1 Salticus scenicus | reverse complement strand
CTTCATATCATGGTTACTATTTTTTTTTCTTCAAAAATTCTATAGTACACTAATGAAACATTTAGAGCTATGCTACTTATGCCTGAGTATGAAAAACTTCCATGGAATAAAAGTTACATGTGATATATATAAATTAGATTGCAAAAATAAGACACTTCCACAAAAACAAAGTAAAAAAACATACTGCAAGTGTTAATTTTAAATGTATGTATGTATATATATTTATATACAATTTTATACATATATATATCTATATACACATACAAGTACATATGGCTTCTTAATTTATGCAAATGCTTTAAAAAGTACAATTAGAAATTTAAAGATACATGTGTGTGTATGTGGAATGCGAATATTTGTATGCAGATGTTTAGCATAAATACTTTTAAAATACATACAGTATAAGATAAATAAAAGCTAAAATTACAAATAAAATTACACTAACAATTTAATTTCAAAAAACAATTATAAATAAAAGTTACAGAAATATTGCTATTAAAATAACTGTAAATGATTGTTTTGAGCAACATTTCAAACCTGCTAAAAATACATAATACATACATGCATAAGTATATGAATGTAAGTATATATGGTTTTTAACTAGAGTGTTGTCACAATGTTGGGTTTTTGCAGTAAAAATTTTATAAAGTTAGAACACAGTTAAAGTATAAGTAGTTACATCCAGTTAAATAGAAGAGAATGTTTAAATACTGAATTTCAGGTAATTACATTTAGCTTTTTTTAGAGTTTTAAATAAGTTTTTGACTCTGATATTTCATGAGCATGCAAATACATAAATTAAAATAAAATCTTAAAGCCATAAATATAACACAATTATATACCATAACATCTGAATAAAACAATATAAAAACAACTCAACCTACAGTACCACACAATGGTCTAAAATACATATTTACGAAAGATTTACGGCTTGCGCAAGTTCCTGATTAGAAGGAAACACTCTCGCATTCTTACAGACACAAAACATCTGCGGATCGAAAATGAGCAAAGGAAATACCCTACGTGGCAATAAACACAAAAACCATCTCACATAGTAACAAATTAATGGAACACATTTTTATGAATATAAAATGATTTATGAAACATCTTGATCTTCAACATCTTGAACTTGTTCTTTCTGCTCACCTTCACCTACAGGGAGAAAGAAGAAAAAAATTCAATGACAATGTCACATAAATTTTAAGAAGTCTTAACATACTTAACAGGAAAAATTAATATGCTCAAGGCCAAAGAAATTATTCATATTTAAGGTAAACAAAAGCAATCCGAATTTGACACACAAATACATTTGGACAGCAAATCATTAAAACTATACAAATTTGTGGACATCGGTCATAAAAATAAATGTACACTCAAAAGAAAGTCATTTTGCATTGTGCCGAAGTCCATATAGACATTCATCCTGTTTTAAATTTTAAAATGTTTTCTAAAACATTGTAATATTATATATTTGGCACCTTAGAAAACCTTTTTATACGAGGCTATCGCACTACACACACCAAATTTAAAAATCAGTCTTTTTTTAATTTTAAGAACACAGCAAAAATATCTATGACTAAATCAGTTACCTCACTGATAATACATTTAAAACCAAAGCAAGTATAATAATATATATATACATAACATTAAATTTGTAGGTCAATGATTACATCAATTGAGCACTTAACCTGTCAGCTAAGACTGTAACTACCATCAATACAACTGGGGCAATATGCCAGGACCTCTGAGTTAAGGAAGGGGGGGGGGGGGGGGGGTATGGAGATTTTACTTAAAATGAAAAATTTAAATTCTCTAATGTTTAAGCAGTATAATGAATATACAGAAATATGTAAAGTCAATACCCAGTCCATGATTAGTAACTGAAAAATTGCCTTCTAGCCATCTCTATGCAGACATCTAATTAGTAAGAAGATTTTTACTTTCTCTTACCCATAAGGTAGAGAAAGTATTGTTTTTGGGTCAAATTTTCAAATGCGAGTTTTTGTTATATTTACATGGTCTGAGATCCCATGAATATGAAAATCATGTTTTTAGCAAATGGTCTGTGTGTATGTCTGTCATCAGCATATCTCAAAAACAAATTACGGCAGAAAGTTCAAACTTGGTATTCTAAATGTGTATCATAAACATGCTACACTAAATTTTCGTTGAGATGAAGCAAATGGTTTGCGCACCGGGACACTAAAAAGTACTCAAATACATTACATCTATGGGGGAAATTGCAGGTAAGTAGAGTTTAATGTCTAATAGACTGCACTAAACCAAATGAAACGAATATATATTTTTTGTAATAGAGATAGTCAACAGGGAAAAAAAAAAATTGTGTATGTAGGAGCCTCGCCTCCCCCCTCGAGGGGAGTAAATTTTCATGATGGGTATCTTTCAAAAGAGCTCGGCAATATCTTTAAAACGAATGGTTGAACCACCAATCTGCAATAATTTAAAACAAAGTTATCGATTTTTTTTTTTTTTTTTTTAACTTTTAACGAAAAAAAAACTTAGAAATTTTTTAATATTGAGAATAAAATGGACTTTTTTTGGATATTTGGTGTTATACTATTTCTTTAATATCAATTTTCGCCATCAATATGTTTAATGGTCCTTTTTACTCATGTGGGCGTAAGTAATTTAAATTGGTTTTGTCTCTTACTGGATCTAAATATAAATCGCAACATTTCTGTGCTAGTTTTTATACTGTGTTACAATCGGTTTTATTTTTGTGGTGTTGGTATTACCATATATCTATTAAATACAAAAATTTACTATATCATACACACACACACATATACATACATAATTACTTGATCTTTTAAAACTTTAACTAGGTTTTATACTATAAATTATATTTCATAATGTAATTTATGAACAACAAATCACATTTCCATAAAGGTGGAATCACCTTTCATGTACTAGCTGACTTACATCTTTATTTTATGAAAATAATTTATTTTGTACAAATTATAAAAAGGTATATTGATGATATTCTATTTTATTACATAATTATAACAATTCTGTGTTACCTGTTTATTATTCTAATAAAACTTTCGCTTAATGAAACTGCTTCTATAATCTAATGAAAAATTTGGAGTGTTAGAATAATTCTTAATCGTAATCAACAATAGAATTAAATATCAAAAATGAAAAGATTTTCCTTTCAAAGTTTTTTTTTTTTTTTTTTCCCCCCCATAAAATTAAAAAAAAACTTGCTTATATAAATCAATATTTGCTTAACATTCTTACAAATATTTAGCATTAAACATTTAATTTCTGATAAATGTAAGAAAACTCAATATAACTAAAAAAATCTTGCCTTAGCCAAATTGCTATTTTATAATATACTTAAACTCATAACAGAGAAAACCCAGCCCTTATTTAACTTTCGAAAGACGAAAGTTCTGTTTAATACTGGTACAATGGATGAAGAATATTATACACATTAGTTATTAAATTTACAGGTACACCTTAAAAGAAATACTTTTCAGACATTATCTATACACTATATGCATAATATTTTAATTCTTAAAAAAATTTCATTTAATGTAACCTTACGTTATAATTTTAGAATAGTAATTTAAGGTGCCTTCCCTACTGTCGGAGGTGACTTTTTTTAACCTTCTAACGGGCGCGCATATATGAGAGATACACTAGCGATGAATCTCGTTGTATATCTTAAAGTCAGAGAGCATTTGGAACACTTATCTTTGGCTATTCACTCAGTGTATGTTCATCTATTTTTAGTTAGGTTTTGAACATCGAGACAATGACATGAAGCTGTATATTTTGCTATTTGTATTTGAAAAATACGTGCGACCTTTCACGTTCGTATAAGCAGCACGCCCGCTGGAAGGTTAATAATTGAAAAATTGCCTATTTATGTGCATTATATGATAGAATATAGTAAAAAACAGTGAATAACCTGAAAAAAAAAAAAAAAACATTTTACAAAACATCATAAGTCAAATTTAAATAAAGATATTTTTATTCTGTAAATTTTTATTTAAATTATTGAAAAGGTCCTTAAGGGAGTGAACTACTCTCAAAACTATAACCATGAATATGCATAACATGGCAGTTCATAACTTATATCGACAAAAAAAAAAAAAAAAAAAAAAAATAATAATAATAATAATAATAATAAAGCTAGATTCCCTGTCTTGGTTCAATTCCTAAAACTACTCCTCTGGAGTATTTTTGTCAAAGCTTCATAATGCTTCAATGATAACTTTTGGAGTTATGTTTTGGGATAAAGCACAATGTTAAAAATCTTATTTTGTGAAAAAACAGAAAACATATTTAAAAACCAGATATTTACTTATTAAATAAAAAATAATTTTAATAAGTTCCTGATTTATTTCAAAGTGTTTTATTTTTTAAATTCATTTTATATTCAGTAACAAATTTTTATGCTTATATTGAGTAAAACATTTATGTAAACAAACATTTACTGGTCACTTCTGGTTTCAAAAGCTGGCGAGTGACAAATATTGCCTGTAACTCAAGATAGAAACAAAATCCAAACTGATTTAGAAAACTAAAATGTCAGGCACCTTAAATTTTAGTCTTAAAAGGAATTTTAATATTTATTTTACCATGTTTTTATTAACTTCAATTCTTGTTTGTATGTTTGTTTGTCCAGTACAAATCTTGCAATTGATATTTAACTAACTTCCTGACTAGCTAGACATTTGAAACTTTCAGGACAGCTCAGAACACTGTGACAATACATTTTTTAAAATACTTTTAGCCAACTATTCTTTCAGAATAGTTCAGAACACGGTGAAAATACATTTTAAAAATATTTTTAACCAACTGCTTCGGGACCCAGCTGCCTTCAGCAGCGTTACCAGTACAAAGCTTGCAATTGATTTTTAACTAACTTCCCAACCATTTGAAACTTAGCTAAAACACAATAGCAATGAATTTTTTTTTTTAATACTTTTAGCCAATTGTTCCGGGTTCCCACTGCCTTCGGGAGCTGCTTCAACAGAAAATTTTAAAACATGGTATATAAAAATTTCTTTTTATCTTGTAATTATGTATATTAATTTTATATGTTAATTTTATAACTTAATAATAGTACTTTGAACTAAAAACTAAATATACTTGTTAATTATTGATTGCTGAAAGAGATTATTTTGTAGCTCAAAAATATTTAATTGAAGCTAATTGTTCAAAATATGGATGTTTTCTCTACTGCTGACTACTGAAATAGGTTATTACTTCCTTGATAATCAATAAAATTCCCACTATTTTTCAAAATTTATTTTCTAAAAATGTGCCACAAATATTAAATAAAGATATCAAAAGCTTTTCTTTTTTTAAATGTCTGTTAAGCTGAAATTTGCAATATTTTGTGGCTGATTACTGAAATATTTAATTTTCTAGTCCAAACATTTAAAAAAAAAAAAAAAAAAAAAAAAAATTAAAGGTCTGTCAATGTACTCTGATCTGATGATTAGGATTAAAAATCTGGTGTAGTCTTGAACACAATCACTTTTGCAATTATTTGACAGGAGGAGAGGGGGGGGGGGTCCATAATTTTAGGAAAAAGAATTCTTAAGGCTGTATGGTCATTCCATGTCAATTCAACCACACCATGACACCCATAGTCTCAGATTTTTATGAAACTTTGTGTATTTGTTCCTTTTATGGGTTTAAATAAGGAAAAAATTTTTTTTTTGCTTTATCTTAAATGGTTTAGGTTTTACAGCTTGTTAATGATTTGGGAATTTCATGTTATTTTTCGATCAGGCGGAAGAATTGCAATTTGTTCTTTTATAAAGAACAATTTTTTCCTCCCTTATTTACCAACCAATGTTGATGAAATTTTTTTGAGTATGCTTTAATATGTGAGGAATACAGAAAAAAATAAATTAAACCAGCAAGTATTTGCACATGGCCAGGAAAAAACCCTGAAATATTATTTTAATGAAATACAGAGTTCTACTCCAAATGGAATATCATCATAAGGAAAAGGATAATCAAAAAAAAAAAAAAAATTATTCTTGCTCTAAAGGATGTATTCTACAACATGAAAAAATAAAATTGCTTTTTGCATCCTTCATTATTTTTTTCTGACTTCAAATTAAAAATTTCCAATTCTCGCATTTTCTTGAAATCGCTAAATTAGAAGTTCCAATTTTAGTAAAATTATACAAAACTTTGAACCAAAATGTTATTTAATAAGTACAAATTTTGAATAAATATCATAAAATACAAGAATTTTCAGCAACTGTTTTGAGTAAAAAAAAAAAAAAAAAAAAATCTGGAGTGACTCCACTCGACTTTCCGAACATTGAGTAATTAACAGTTTTGTAGATAAAATAAAGAAAGGAGTTGTTAAACAAACAAAAGAGAGAAAACCATAATAGAGTATTTGAGTATTTTTGTTCATATATTACACGATGTTTTATTTAACGCTACTGAACTTTGAGCCTATAGATCATAATGATAAAGAATTTTTCATTGTGTCCCTGTAAAAACCTATATATGCTAGATTCACCAAAATGCTTATAGTGAGTGCAACAATGATTTATAATATTCATATAAATTTTCAGCTCAATTGAATATGGCGTTTAGATGCTATCGCACTTTTAAAAATTTGGTCCCATAGGGCATAATGATGAAGAATCTTTCTTTGTGTCCCTGTAAATAAACTGTAAGCGCTAGATTCACCAAAATCTATACAGTTGGTTCAACTGTGACCTATAACATGTGTGCAAGTTTTTTGCTCAGATTAATGAGGCGTTTAGATGCTATCACACTTTTAAAAATTTGGCCCCATAGGCCATAATGATAAAGAATTTTTCTTTGTGTCCCTGTAAAAAAACTATAAGTGCTAGATTCACCAAAATCTATAGGGTTCGTACTATGGTGACTTACAATATGCGTACCAACTTTCAGGTTAATCGAACGAAGCGTTTAGACGCTAGCGTGTTCACCCACAGACATACACACATATATCATCGTAAAAATAGTGAAAACGGACTCAGGGGACCTCAAAACGTATAGAAACATCAAAATCTCGAATTCGGATTTTTGACATGATTACAATACTTTCCTCACTATAGTGTTCGGAAAGTAAAAAGCACGATCCTTCATCAGGAAAACAAAGTACACAACGAGTACTGCAATGAAAGCAGCAATGCAGAATATGTTATTTGTCAACTAATTTCAGTTTAAAAGATCTTTATGTATATATATATGTATATACATAATTTGTTCGTTTTGCAATGATTTATACTTTTTCAAAAACACACTTTGGTGATGAAGACAAATAGTTTTTAATTCACAACTTAATTCTGTCCTCAATTTTAAGAGAGTTAAATCAGTTTCAAATAGTTTATCAAGAGTTTGCAAGGTTTTTTTCTTATGGTATAACAAATGACAATCACTGAGTCATTTTCCCCACACTGCACTTCTCCATTTTTCTAATATACTATAACATAAAAAAAAATAATTAACAATTCTTTTCAAAATAGTACAGCATCAATAATGCATGTTACACATGCAATAGCTTATGACTGACTAATTACAAGATGCAGAGTTTTGTCTCTGCTACTGAGCAAGCTCACTTGTTTAATCATGTCAAACAAGATTTGACCTATATTATCGAAGTACAACAAGCATAATATCACAAATTAAAAATTAAAATAACCATACATTACTTCTTGAAAATTGCCTTAGTACTTGCGGGAAGGGGCCCTCCCATCGTAAGAGGCAGCTCTCAGGTGGCTTGCCTAGTTGCTCTGTGATGATTTGTTCTCTTGCAGTCTTTACGATTCTGCACCAGTTACGGTTAATTTCTTGCACTGGGTCGTTGCCATTACAGGTAAGAGAATTGAATAAGATCGACAGTTTTGCTATTTACGGAGTAAGTTGCATTATTGTAATCTGCTAGTTTGCAAATATCGTTAAAATTCATATTGATAGGTTTGCTAGCATTTACCTTGGTGAGTGCGGTGGTTATTTTCCCAAATTTAATATCTGCAGAGTGACTTATTCAGACATCTAAACATGTACCTACACAGTAGACAGAACATCACTTAATTGTCTCGTTGCAACTTGAATGGTTTGATAGCTTACAATAAGATTTAAATTTGAAATAGCAGTGAGTAGTAAAATGATTAGAACTTAGATCTTGTTTTTAAAACAAAATTAAATTTTAATGCAAATTTCTATTAATTAGAACATTTAATATTAATTTAGTTTTTGTTTGTATGTTTTGAAATTTCACTTTAGATATAATTTTGTTGTTTCAATTTAATAGCATTTATGTATGTACTATGTATCTTTCTGTACATGTTGAATTAACATTCTTAAAAACTACTCTGTTGTTTTAATCATACACCACCTAATTATGTAATTCAATTTTTCATTTTATTTCAAAAACCTTTAAACTGAAATTAGTTGATAAATAACATTTTAGTTCAAGTTTTGTATAATTTTACTAAAATTGGAACTTCTAATTTGGCGATTTCAAGAAAATGAGGGAATTGGAAATTTTAAATTTGAAATCAGAAAAATAATAAAGGACGCAAAAAGCTATTTTACTTTTTCTTGTTGTAGAATACATCCTTTAGAACAAGAATACAAAAAAAAAAAAAAAATGTTTGATTATCCTTTTCCCTCATGATGATAATCCATTTGGAGTGGAACTCTGTATTTCATTAAAAAAATTTTCAAAATAATATTTCAGGATTTTTTCCCTGGCCATGTGCAAATACTTGCTAATTTAATTTATTTTTTCTTATATTTCTTATATATTAAAGCATACTCATAAAAAATTTCATCAACATTATTTGGTAAATAAGGGAGATAAAAATTATTCTTTATGAAAGAACAAATTGTGTTTCCTCTGCCTGATCGAAAAAAAAAACATGAAATTCACAAATCTTTAACTGGTTGTAAAACCTAAACTATTTAAGATAGAGCAAAAAAAAATTTTTTTTTCCTCATTTAAATCCATGAAAGGAACAAATACACAAAGTTTCGTCAAAATCTGAGACTATGGGTGTCGAATCATCTTTTTTGGTTGATTTGACATGGAATGACCCTGTACACATCACAACAGTCAGATTCTTTTTTTTCTCCCTTCCCACGATATCCTATGGGATTTTTCTTGCTCTGTTTTTTTTATAAGGCTATCTCAATCTTCGAAGTTTCTGTTTTTCTAAATTACACTCTTTAAACAGGCTGCCATTGAGCTTAGTGAGCAAATTTTTCAAAACATAAATTTTAATATTTTGTTTAGCGAGTCTTAACTTTACTTAATAAAATATTTCCAATTTATTTTTTCAAAAAAATTGCTCACTAAGCTAAAAAGGCAATATGTTCAAATAGTAATATTCAAAAAACAGAACTTGAAAAATGTATTTTATTCATTACAGTTTTAACTTATTTAAATGAGATAAATTGTGGGGCCTGGCACAAAAAGAAAAATAAAATTTCTTTAAATTGTAAGTAGCATTCATTTAAAACACAAAATATGCAAGATGCAACATGTCCAATGATACACTATTTGAAACACACCCAATTGTGTTAATTCCACAACAATTGAGCCATCAAAATATATGTATCCCTGTAAAAAATGTTTTACAATGCAGTCGAAAGTAATTGCTTTAGTTTATTGTACCTGTCACAAATAAAATTAACACAGAAGTAGTAAGTCTGTTCCAAGAATAGGACCCTTAAAAAATCAATGTTCATTTAAAAATAATGTGAGAACATAGATGAAATATTGTCAAATGTACCTTTTATAAAATCATTAAGAAACTCACCATCATGTTGCATATCAGATGTCCAGAGTGTCAAATTGTCACGCAAAAGTTGCATTATAAGAGTGGAGTCTTTATAACTTTCTTCACTCAAAGTATCAAGCTCAGCTATGGCATCATCAAATGCTGCTTTCGCCAGGCGACATGCCCTATCAGGTGAGTTTAGGATCTCGTAATAGAAAACTGAGAAATTCAGGGCCAATCCCAATCTTATTGGATGAGTTGGTGGCAGTTCAGTCATAGCAATATCACTAGCCGCCTTGTAAGCAACAAGACTGTTTTCAGCAGCTTCTTTGCGATCATTCCCAGTAGCAAATTCTGCCAAATAACGATGGTAATCTCCTTTCCTATAAAAAATTTTAAAAGTTTTACCAAAAGATATTTTTTTTAAACTATATACAAAACTAAAAACTATTTTTAATGCAAGTAAGGACTGTGATGATATTGGTCATTTTCAAATAAATATACCGCTTATTACTTTTAAATTTATTCAGCAATCTGATTGAATATGATGAATTGGACGTACAAAATATGTAAGTAGTGAAAACAAATTTTTTTTACAGTTTTTCATATTCTTTTCGCAGGTTTGTACGAATGCCTTTCATTAGTGATTTGATGGTCTCTTTTGGGACCCCCTTGATAGCTTTTTTGATCAAACAAGTGAAATGTTCTTTGCTGGTGAAACATTTCTTTGAGGACTTTTTTTTTTTTTAAATAGAGCTTAATATCTATCAATGGGGCGACACTGTCGGACATTTGGGGGGTTTATGGTTTTTGGCACAAAATTTATGGAATTTTGTTTCATAAAATTTATTGCATTTTTTGAACAATGAGCTGTGGCTAAATCTGACCAAAATAATGTAGGCATATCGTGTTTGATTAAAAAATGCAGCAAATGCTTCCTGAGGCATTCATTTACATAAATTTATGATCAATTGTACATTCCGTTACAAATGGCTTACTGTTATCTCCACACTGACAAATAGCGATCCAAACAAGATTTTTTTTTTTTTTTCAAAATTTTTCCAAATTAATGGGCGTCTCTTATTCAGGTAGATGTTCAAAGTTCTTTTTTGTATAATACTGAAGGCCAGGAACAGTAGAAAAGCAGCTTTGACGTAGGTCTCATCGTCTAAAATCCAATGAAACTTATTCTTGCTTGTATATTCATACAAATTTTCTAGCTTTTAGTTTTATAGATATTTTTTGTTTTTCTGTCACTTTAGGCATTTTTAATTTTTTTTATACGTTCTTAAGTTCAATCATTTTTTTAGCTCTCTGAACAATTGATATATTTGTTCCACATTTTTTTGCCACACTCTGACTGACATTCTTCGATTTTGACATATTGTTCTTTTTATATTTTTGTAAAGTTCAATATGAGATCCAAATTTTTCTTTACAACGAGATTTCCTTTTCGTTGACAATGTTTCATTAAATCTATTTACAATACTTCTGGGAATTTTTAAGTTTATAGCAATGTTATGTCATGGTTTCTGTAGATTCTTTAAGAATTCGGCAACAATCCTTTCGCTATGTTCATCTTTATTCATTTCTTTTTCTCAAACTACTGTAATTTATAGTATAAATATCATGAACTTGTATTCTTCAAGGTTGATACATGAAAAAGAAATTTGTTTTAGATGCAGAGATGTAGAAATAAATTAATTATACATTTTTAAAAATTGACCAATATCATTCTTCACAGTCCTTAATTATGCAAGAATTAAATGTACTTAATTACTGCATAATTAGTACATTCATGCAATAATGTGCTAATGTACTACTTATGCGATAAGTATTTTTTCAATTGTATAATAAGAAGCTTACTATTTTAAAAAAAGTGGTATTCAATTAAGGGATCTCTTGAAGCTCTGAATGCATGGGCAATTTGCATTAACCCTTACACCACCATCAGCACCATATTCAATGCAAATTAATTTACACTGAAAGACTTCAAAGCCTTGCATGTCACCATTTGGATTTTAATTGCAATCAAGGGAAATTTTATGCTAAAATGGGAAATTTTTAAGCAAAATAAGAGAAATTTCAAAGTTACCCCATCTGGCAGCTGCATCAAGTTCAGCCAAAAATTATATAAAAAAGAAAGTTATTTTAACATAATTCAAGACGCATTACAGTAGAAAATAAAGAGATTAAGCAAAAACAGACAAATCTCAACAAAAATTCACTTAGATACAGGGGTAATTGTGACTCAAAAGGTAAATATCCTGAAAATTAAAGCCTTGGAAAAAAAAAAAAAAACAAGGAATACCAAATGACACTAAAATTAGACTAAAAGCCCTCAATCTTTTTGTATATTGTATCAGTCAATCAATAAAAATATTAGGGATGCACCGAATACCAGTTTTGGCCGAATACTAAATGCTGAATATTCAGCTGGCTAATTTATTCTTATATTCAGGTGTCATTCGCCTAAATTTTTACAAACTTTTTCAATAATAATATTTACATTTAGTAATTATGCAAAAAATAATATAAAACTAATATGTTGTGGCCACCACAAGACTTTCTTCTATATTTTCCTATATACATATTCAATCAGTAACAATATTTAAAAAAAAAAAAAAAAAAAAAAAAAAAAAAATTACGATTTTTTTCTAATTTTTTTTTTGTTAAAAGTAATACATATTCAACCAGTAACAATATTTAAAGAAGAAAAATTTTTTTTTTTTTTTTTTTTTTTTTTAAGTTTTTTTTTTTTTGTTGTTGTTAAAAGTAAAAAAAATCGATAACTTTGTTTTAAATTATCACAGATTTATAGTTCAACCATTCGTTTTAAAGGTATTGACGAGATCTTTTGAAAGATACCCATCTTGAAAATTTACCCCCCCCCCCCCGGGGGGGAGGGGGGGTACTTCGGGGGGAACCGGTGCCCCCACATTCACAAATTTTTTTTCGTAGTTAACTACTACTATTATCAATAATTCATATTAATTTTACAATCACAAGTTTAAAATAACGCTCATTATGTACATTTATACGAAATTTTGTCCTATATTGCCATGTTAAAAATTTAGGAAAAATGCGATCACAGCGCCACCTGTTGAGCTATTGATCCCTAAATGTAATCAGCACCAAATTATGTTGGGGACCAACTAAATACCAAGTTCGGTTAAGTTTCGTTTACAAAAAAAAAAAAAAAAAAAAAAAAAAAAAAAAATACGATTTTTTTTTCTAAGTTTTTTTTCATTAAAAGTAAAAAAATCGATAACTTTGTTTCAAATTGTCACAGATTTATAGTTCAACCATTCGTTTTAAAGGTATTGACGAAATCTTTCGAAAGATACCCATCTTGAAAATTTACCCCAGCCGGGGGTACTTCCCCCCCAGGGGGGGGGGGGAACCGGTGCCCCCACATGCACAAATTTTTTTTCGTAGTTAACTACTACTATTATCAATAATTCATATTAATTTTACAATCACAAGTTTAAAATAACGCTCATTATGTACATTCATACGAAATTTTGTCCTATGCTGCCATGTTAAAAGTTTACATAAAATGTGATCACAGCGCCATCTGCTGGACGATTGATCCCAAAATCTAATCAGACCCTTTCCATGTCAGGGTTCAACTATACACCAAGTTTGGTTCAATTTAATTCATCGGTTAGTGAGATACGGTGAAACATACGAAATTTTGCGATCACAGCGCCACCTGCTGGACGATTGATCCCCAAATCTAATCAGCTCCATGCCCCGTCAGGTTCGAACTATATACCAAGTTTGGTTGAATTTCATTCATTGGTTCGTGAGATACGGTGAAAAATATGAAAATTTGTCCTATACTGCCATGTTAAAAATTTACATAAAATGCGATCACAGCGCCACCTGATGGGCTATTGATCCCCAAATCTAATCAGCACAATGCCCTGCCAGGGTCCAACTATATACCACGTTTGGTTGAATTTCATTCATTGGTTCGTGAGATACGGTGAAAACACTAAACCACAGACATTTTTAAAAAACTATCAATTCGTGTTCAGGACATTCCAAAACGTGTAGATCCGTCAAAAAACCAGGCATGAGAGTGCAGAAAATTAAAAAAAGAGGAAACACGCGTGTTCATAAAATTAATTTTAAAAAAAATAATAATGCGCACGGGGAAAACTATACAAATGTACGTTCATAAATTTTTTTTCAAATGAAAAATAATGCTCACAGGAAAAAACTATACAAAATATTTTTAAAGTGACAAATTAAACTAAAAGAATAATGCACATCAACACAATAAAACATGTGTTTCAAAAAAAAAAAAAAAAAAAAAGTTAGCTAGCAATCAACATTTAATCATTGGCTGGTAGTGGAAAATGGGAAAGAAGGGAGGGGGGGGGGGGGATAAAAAGTAGTTCATGAGAGAAATATTAAACACAATTCTACTTCTTTACGGGTTCTAGAATATCATGAAGTAAGTTTAAAATTAATATTGTGGATGGATAAATATTCAAAGATAAAAGGCTTCCCGCAGAATGTTTGATCGCCAATGGTTAGAGATGAAAAAGGGGGGGGGGGGGGAACAAAAAAAATTACATGAGTGAGAAATACTGAATAATTCTGTTCTTTTATATGTTATAGAATCTGATAAAGCATGTTTAAAATGAATATTGACATTTATATTTTGGATGGAAAAAGATTGAAAATTTAAAGTTTTTCGTGGAGCGTTTGAACACTGATTGTTATTGGAGTTTGATTTTAACAAAATAAAAAACCGCGGAATTAACGAAAGTCGCAAAAAAGCGGAAAATCGCGGATCCGCGGAAAATTCTCATGCCTGAAAAACGGAGGTCGAAAATTTCCGCAAATCCAATACTTTCTCTATATTACATATAGAAGAAAGTAAAAAGATACTATTCAGAAACAGTGGTTCATATAAATGTAGAAAAATATTAAGAAATATTACTACACACAGTGGTGGCTCGTGCAAATTTTCACAAGTGGGGCCCGATCCATCGTATGATGCGTAATTTAACTTTAATGCTACTCATTATTCAAACATGAAAACAAACATTAATCAATTGGGATGTAAAACGAAATTTCGTTTTTTTTTTTTTTTTTTTTTTTTTTTTAAATGACGGCGAATCGTAAATTTAACATTATGGAAAACATTTCATAAAATTATCTCAAAAATTAAAGTTTTACAAATACAATTGCAAAATTCTGCAATGTTATGATCAATGGAATATTAAAATTTAAATATCTGGAAGCTAGTAGACGGAAATTGCCAAGTTTGATACCAGATCGCTTTCGTCGACATATACATTTGAAGTTTACTATGGTTTTCTCCAAAACTCAAATAAAAAGGTCTATGTAACACTTAGAAAGACTTTCTACAGAGAGTACACCACTCAGGTCTAGGACCCTCTTTTAGTCAACTGGCTTTAACCCTAACACTACACACCATTACAATTTAAATTCAAATGTCTCAGTGTAATATTATTTAGCCTACGCTAATTATATTCCTAAATCTTTTAACTATAGAATTTTAAGTGTTATATTCATGTCTCTTATCTTAAAAAATAAATAAAATAAACCTTAACCAATCTGTAAGAAGTTATATTGGAATTTAGAAAGTAATTATTACTGTAATGTGGATACATATTTAAAAAAAAAAAAAAAAAAAAAAGCACCATGTTTCTCACTCTAAGAGCTTAATTTTAGATAATTTAAATTAACTTTCAGTAAATAAAGAAATAAAATGGGCTATCTAAAAAAAAAAAAAAAAAAAAAAAAAAAACATTGTGGATGTTTCTATTAAATCGCATTTAAAAGAAAAACCCTTTCATTATAATAATACATCACAATTTTATGCAGCAATTTAATACATTTTTCCATGTAAATCCATTAATTATCTAAAAATTTTACAATTTATTTACATAAAAGTTTTAATACACTATTCTGAAGAGGAAAAAAATTTCATATTATTTTTATTCCTCCCCCCCTCATTTAAATTCAAAACACTTTAGTTAAAGAGGTTTTAATTCTTATGCAAGCTTTTATCTCAAAGGCTAGTCTAGAAAGTATTTTTGACTATTACCAGATTTCTTTTTTAAGCACTAAAATTTTAAGCTGTCATATATAACTTTAAAGAATTCACCGAAAAATCAATGAGGAAAAAAAAAAAAAAAAAAAAAAAAAAAAAGTAATGCAGAAGTCGTCAAATTTTATCCATGAATTGCATGGTTAACAGACAGTTTTTTCCCTATAGTTTTGTTCCAAAGGACCAGACTCTGCTGGGCCCATCGACGAGAAAATTACAGTGTGCTTACGCTGATAAAGCAGTTTGTCGCCAAATCTGTTAACCCGATTTTCTAGTAGAATAAACTGTAAAAATAAACACGCCAATTTCAGGACGACTGAAAACTGCCCTATTCTCTTAGATAAGGAAGGGAAGTAGCAGTCTGTCAGTCATTAGTGATTTGCGACAGCTGAAAAAATATATTGACAAATAAATGATAACGAAAGAAGATTAAGAAAAAGTTAGATAGACGTAGTTATTTTGTATATCTTTTTAAACAGTTATAAAAAACAAAATTATTAATCGTGAAAAAATAGTGCGTCCGTGCCCCGCTGGCCCTTAATGTAGAACCGCCATTCAGTACATATGTGGTGTAATGCTGAATTCACTGTCAAAGAATACTCTTAACTGTTAGGCTTCTTAATAAACACATAACATTTCTTAAATAACAATTTCTTGTTGCACCCACTCAAAAAAAAAAAAACCAGAAATGCAACATTTGAGAAAAATCAATTTAAAAGTAACACATATTTGGCTAACCTATATTAAAACTGATGCAAATGCCTCTTACTCTCATGTGGATATATTGTAAGATAGATGTGATTTCCCCCCCTCCCCATGTTGGGGCACTTCATATGCACTTTTCAATGATGATGGTGCAAGCAGCCAATATATCTGTACTGATAAGTATAAAGGATTTAAGTCCATATTCTTGATTTTTCAGGAGACGAAAAATAAAGTTTAACTAGCTAAAAACAAATCAGAAGAATCGATTAGGAAAAAGGTATTTCATTGATTTATACCCTTTATACCATTCAGTGGTTGTCAACCTTCATTTAATAACGGGAAAAATTGAATTAAATATTTTATACCATACATGAATGGTACATTTCTGAATTGGTCTTTTTTTTACCATTGGATTTTCTCAAAGACTAAATGACATAGAATTAAATTCTTTATACCAATCGATAGAGATTTTTTTTCTGAGTCTGACTATGTACTTAACTCAAAATCGACATTTTTGGACTTAAATCCTTTATACTTATCAGTACAGATATATATTAAAAAAAAAAAAAAAAAAAAAACTTTATTAATCTGTGCCAACATGAGAATGATTTTGGCTTGATAGCTGAATGGAATTTTTTCACTACATCTCATGGCAAAAACTTGTGTGATGGTATAGGGGGTTCTACTTAGAGATGGGCGTTATTTCACGTAACATAATAAATAATATTATTATTGCATTGTAGCCTATTAGCACTGTAATATATTACAAAAAATATCCTATTAAAAAAATAATATTTTCAACTTTATCTCTGCACGCGAAATAGACAAGAAATAAAACTGATATAATATACCATTATACAAGTAAAAAGCTTGAATTACTTCTTTTATATAATTACTTTTTTATTTTATTTTATTTTATTTACAATACAAAAACAAAATTATGAACGCCGGCTAAAGATTCGCATCAGACTTTTCGCGCAGATGTTCGAATCAATTCGTTACTTCACGTCTGAAAAAAAAATAGGTCTGAAATCTCAGTAAGCAATGCAAACGATTTCATGCAATCTGTTACTCTGTGATATTCTGAATCAATAATATCTTTCCATTTCCAAGTTCATAAAATTATCGTTAAAAAAATAATATAGCTGCAGATGTATTATTTTTTTAACGGTAATTTTGCAATGATAATATTTTCTAGAATGTATTACGGAATATTCCTTGTGAAATATATTAATCCAAATAATTTTAATAAGCAAGATAATTTTAACGTTTAGGACAAATAGCTTCGTGCTCATATTAATTTAGAAATGATTTTATTTGATGTTGATTATTTTTCATGGGATAATAAAATCGTTTGAGTAAAAAACTTTGATATTACGGTTTAACGAAATAGTGTTAATTTATGCAGCTAGCAGAAATAGGTAAGGGGTGATTATTAGATGTTGATTACTATTTAGTCATGAAGGTAAGGAATGACATTACACTTGCTAGGTTTGGATTCGCTCGCGTATTGGGAAACAGATGTTTGATAATTGAAAGGAAGGAGTGTTTGTTTATACTTTAATTGCTTATAGCAGATGGAATTGAAAATGCGTAATGGCATACAGCATTTATTGTGGTTTTATTAAGAATAATTTGAGAAGAAAATTGAATATTTATTTATTTTTACTGTTCAGCTTTTCTTCACTTTTTTTTTTTTTTTTTTAATCTGATTTTTTCTTGAAACTATTTTTTTAGATTTAAAATGAGTAAAGGTGTTAAGAATGGTTAATTATGCTCTTATGTTAAAATTAAGTGTCTGAGAAAGCAATTTTTGTAAGCAAAATCTATATTTTTTAACAAGTGTTTCTAATTTTAGAAACATATTCAAAGTGACTGTTTGCTAAGTATGAGTGAAACACTAATTTTCTTGTCAATCTGGAAAGTTCAAGTTCTTCGGAAAATCAAAAGAAACAGTCACTCGTTAGTTTAAAATTTGGGATGCCTTAAAGATGTTTCTTAAAAATTTGCTATTATTATTTAATTGTTTTTTAATTACATATATGACTTATAATATGAGTTTTTTTTTTTTTTTTTAAGAGAACGGCTCTCATGTACGTGTTTCTTGATATTATTTGAAATATTCTGTTTTCGTGTTTAAAGGAATTAGTTTAATGAACCTTAAGCTTACTCGATTGGGACAAACGTTTGTGTAAAATTTTGACTCTACTACTATTTCATATCAGCGTTTTTTTATTTTATTTTTTTTAATTGAAGAAATTCTAGTGTTAAATAAAGTGAAGATTACTATTCGAAAGCATTGGGACTTAAAAACATGAACGGCATCCACTATGTAGGACACATGTATATATTGTATATCATCCAGAAAGGATTAGAAATACATTAGCCATATGTAAATTAAAAAGTAATAGGTTATAAAAAAAAAAAAAAAGTTAGCTAGCAATCAACATTTAATCATTGGCTGGTAGTGGAAAATGGGAAAGAAGGGAGGGGGGGGGGGATAAAAAGTAGTTCATGAGAGAAATATTAAACACAATTCTACTTCTTTACGGGTTCTAGAATATCATGAAGTAAGTTTAAAATTAATATTGTGGATGGATAAATATTCAAAGATAAAAGGCTTCCCGCAGAATGTTTGATCGCCAATGGTTAGAGATGAAAAAGGGGGGGGGGGAACAAAAAAAATTACATGAGTGAGAAATACTGAATAATTCTGTTCTTTTATATGTTATAGAATCTGATAAAGCATGTTTAAAATGAATATTGACATTTATATTTTGGATGGAAAAAGATTGAAAATTTAAAGTTTTTCGTGGAGCGTTTGAACACTGA
Organism: Salticus scenicus; assembly: GCA_963930645.1. Lineage (NCBI taxonomy): Eukaryota > Metazoa > Arthropoda > Arachnida > Araneae > Salticidae > Salticus > Salticus scenicus. Next base: position 240,684,483 of record OZ005650.1, on the reverse strand, counting down.
TTGTTATTGGAGTTTGATTTTAACAAAATAAAAAACCGCGGAATTAACGAAAGTCGCAAAAAAGCGGAAAATCGCGGATCCGCGGAAAATTCTCATGCCTGAAAAACGGAGGTCGAAAATTTCCGCAAATCCAATACTTTCTCTATATTACATATAGAAGAAAGTAAAAAGATACTATTCAGAAACAGTGGTTCATATAAATGTAGAAAAATATTAAGAAATATTACTACACACAGTGGTGGCTCGTGCAAATTTTCACAAGTGGGGCCCGATCCATCGTATGATGCGTAATTTAACTTTAATGCTACTCATTATTCAAACATGAAAACAAACATTAATCAATTGGGATGTAAAACGAAATTTCGTTTTTTTTTTTTTTTTTTTTTTTTAAATGACGGCGAATCGTAAATTTAACATTATGGAAAACATTTCATAAAATTATCTCAAAAATTAAAGTTTTACAAATACAATTGCAAAATTCTGCAATGTTATGATCAATGGAATATTAAAATTTAAATATCTGGAAGCTAGTAGACGGAAATTGCCAAGTTTGATACCAGATCGCTTTCGTCGACATATACATTTGAAGTTTACTATGGTTTTCTCCAAAACTCAAATAAAAAGGTCTATGTAACACTTAGAAAGACTTTCTACAGAGAGTACACCACTCAGGTCTAGGACCCTCTTTTAGTCAACTGGCTTTAACCCTAACACTACACACCATTACAATTTAAATTCAAATGTCTCAGTGTAATATTATTTAGCCTACGCTAATTATATTCCTAAATCTTTTAACTATAGAATTTTAAGTGTTATATTCATGTCTCTTATCTTAAAAAATAAATAAAATAAACCTTAACCAATCTGTAAGAAGTTATATTGGAATTTAGAAAGTAATTATTACTGTAATGTGGATACATATTTAAAAAAAAAAAAAAGCACCATGTTTCTCACTCTAAGAGCTTAATTTTAGATAATTTAAATTAACTTTCAGTAAATAAAGAAATAAAATGGGCTATCTAAAAAAAAAAAAAAAAAAAAAAAAAAAAAAAAAAAAAACATTGTGGATGTTTCTATTAAATCGCATTTAAAAGAAAAACCCTTTCATTATAATAATACATCACAATTTTATGCAGCAATTTAATACATTTTTCCATGTAAATCCATTAATTATCTAAAAATTTTACAATTTATTTACATAAAAGTTTTAATACACTATTCTGAAGAGGAAAAAAATTTCATATTATTTTTATTCCTCCCCCCCTCATTTAAATTCAAAACACTTTAGTTAAAGAGGTTTTAATTCTTATGCAAGCTTTTATCTCAAAGGCTAGTCTAGAAAGTATTTTTGACTATTACCAGATTTCTTTTTTAAGCACTAAAATTTTAAGCTGTCATATATAACTTTAAAGAATTCACCGAAAAATCAATGAGGAAAAAAAAAAAAAAAAAAAAAAAAAAAAAAAGTAATGCAGAAGTCGTCAAATTTTATCCATGAATTGCATGGTTAACAGACAGTTTTTTCCCTATAGTTTTGTTCCAAAGGACCAGACTCTGCTGGGCCCATCGACGAGAAAATTACAGTGTGCTTACGCTGATAAAGCAGTTTGTCGCCAAATCTGTTAACCCGATTTTCTAGTAGAATAAACTGTAAAAATAAACACGCCAATTTCAGGACGACTGAAAACTGCCCTATTCTCTTAGATAAGGAAGGGAAGTAGCAGTCTGTCAGTCATTAGTGATTTGCGACAGCTGAAAAAATATATTGACAAATAAATGATAACGAAAGAAGATTAAGAAAAAGTTAGATAGACGTAGTTATTTTGTATATCTTTTTAAACAGTTATAAAAAACAAAATTATTAATCGTGAAAAAATAGTGCGTCCGTGCCCCGCTGGCCCTTAATGTAGAACCGCCATTCAGTACATATGTGGTGTAATGCTGAATTCACTGTCAAAGAATACTCTTAACTGTTAGGCTTCTTAATAAACACATAACATTTCTTAAATAACAATTTCTTGTTGCACCCACTCAAAAAAAAAAAACCAGAAATGCAACATTTGAGAAAAATCAATTTAAAAGTAACACATATTTGGCTAACCTATATTAAAACTGATGCAAATGCCTCTTACTCTCATGTGGATATATTGTAAGATAGATGTGATTTCCCCCCCTCCCCATGTTGGGGCACTTCATATGCACTTTTCAATGATGATGGTGCAAGCAGCCAATATATCTGTACTGATAAGTATAAAGGATTTAAGTCCATATTCTTGATTTTTCAGGAGACGAAAAATAAAGTTTAACTAGCTAAAAACAAATCAGAAGAATCGATTAGGAAAAAGGTATTTCATTGATTTATACCCTTTATACCATTCAGTGGTTGTCAACCTTCATTTAATAACGGGAAAAATTGAATTAAATATTTTATACCATACATGAATGGTACATTTCTGAATTGGTCTTTTTTTTACCATTGGATTTTCTCAAAGACTAAATGACATAGAATTAAATTCTTTATACCAATCGATAGAGATTTTTTTTCTGAGTCTGACTATGTACTTAACTCAAAATCGACATTTTTGGACTTAAATCCTTTATACTTATCAGTACAGATATATATTAAAAAAAAAAAAAAAAAAAAAACTTTATTAATCTGTGCCAACATGAGAATGATTTTGGCTTGATAGCTGAATGGAATTTTTTCACTACATCTCATGGCAAAAACTTGTGTGATGGTATAGGGGGTTCTACTTAGAGATGGGCGTTATTTCACGTAACATAATAAATAATATTATTATTGCATTGTAGCCTATTAGCACTGTAATATATTACAAAAAATATCCTATTAAAAAAATAATATTTTCAACTTTATCTCTGCACGCGAAATAGACAAGAAATAAAACTGATATAATATACCATTATACAAGTAAAAAGCTTGAATTACTTCTTTTATATAATTACTTTTTTATTTTATTTTATTTTATTTACAATACAAAAACAAAATTATGAACGCCGGCTAAAGATTCGCATCAGACTTTTCGCGCAGATGTTCGAATCAATTCGTTACTTCACGTCTGAAAAAAAAATAGGTCTGAAATCTCAGTAAGCAATGCAAACGATTTCATGCAATCTGTTACTCTGTGATATTCTGAATCAATAATATCTTTCCATTTCCAAGTTCATAAAATTATCGTTAAAAAAATAATATAGCTGCAGATGTATTATTTTTTTAACGGTAATTTTGCAATGATAATATTTTCTAGAATGTATTACGGAATATTCCTTGTGAAATATATTAATCAAAATAATTTTAATAAGCAAGATAATTTTAACGTTTAGGACAAATAGCTTCGTGCTCATATTAATTTAGAAATGATTTTATTTGATGTTGATTATTTTTCATGGGATAATAAAATCGTTTGAGTAAAAAACTTTGATATTACGGTTTAACGAAATAGTGTTAATTTATGCAGCTAGCAGAAATAGGTAAGGGGTGATTATTAGATGTTGATTACTATTTAGTCATGAAGGTAAGGAATGACATTACACTTGCTAGGTTTGGATTCGCTCGCGTATTGGGAAACAGATGTTTGATAATTGAAAGGAAGGAGTGTTTGTTTATATTTTAATTGCTTATAGTAGATGGAATTGAAAATGCGTAATGGCATACAGCATTTATTGTGGTTTTATTAAGAATAATTTGAGAAGAAAATTGAATATTTATTTATTTTTACTGTTCAGCTTTTCTTCACTTTTTTTTTTTTTTTTTTAATCTGATTTTTTCTTGAAACTATTTTTTTAGATTTAAAATGAGTAAAGGTGTTAAGAATGGTTAATTATGCTCTTATGTTAAAATTAAGTGTCTGAGAAAGCAATTTTTGTAAGCAAAATCTATATTTTTTAACAAGTGTTTCTAATTTTAGAAACATATTCAAAGTGACTGTTTGCTAAGTATGAGTGAAACACTAATTTTCTTGTCAATCTGGAAAGTTCAAGTTCTTCGGAAAATCAAAAGAAACAGTCACTCGTTAGTTTAAAATTTGGGATGCCTTAAAGATGTTTCTTAAAAATTTGCTATTATTATTTAATTGTTTTTTAATTACATATATGACTTATAATATGAGTTTTTTTTTTTTTTTTTTTTTTTTTTTTTTAAGAGAACGGCTCTCATGTACGTGTTTCTTGATATTATTTGAAATATTCTGTTTTCGTGTTTAAAGGAATTAGTTTAATGAACCTTAAGCTTACTCGATTGGGACAAACGTTTGTGTAAAATTTTGACTCTACTACTATTTCATATCAGCGTTTTTTTATTTTATTTTTTTTAATTGAAGAAATTCTAGTGTTAAATAAAGTGAAGATTACTATTCGAAAGCATTGGGACTTAAAAACATGAACGGCATCCACTATGTAGGACACATGTATATATTGTATATCATCCAGAAAGGATTAGAAATACATTAGCCATATGTAAATTAAAAAGTAATAGGTTATAAAAATAATATGTTGCAAAAACCTATTACCAAAGGAAGTATGGAACGAAGTAACCTATTATTAAAAAGTAACTATTTATCCCATCTCTAGTTCTACTGAAAGGGAAGTAACTAGAGTCAGCATGCAAAGACTTTACAATGACCAAATTCTTACTTCACAAGACATGTTCAAATACTGCAACGAAAAAATAACCAGAATAAAATACATTTTTGTCTCTGCCGAAGAAATTAAACTGAAGCTAAACTAACAAAAATATTTGAACTTTGCTTGCCTGTGACAGGAACAAAAGGATAGCATCGATTTGTTCCTATAAGCGATAATCAAATCATATATTACACTACATCAATAAATAAGGCATTTTGGTGAGCAAAAAACTTCAATAATGTTTTTTAAACACATATTCGCTTACAAATATCGACTATATTGCATGCATTTACAAAGATTACCCCTGCCGAACTAACAACGGTTTCGGGCAGAACGCAAAACATATCAGAAGAACTATGCAACGAAATTTCAACACTCTTCAATACTTTGAGGAAATTATAAAATTGTCATGCTAGCTGATAAAATGTACATCAACAGTTTGAATAAAATTTTGTATTTTGAGCTACAATGTTGATTTTTAACCATTAATTGTCGTCAAATTCTGTGTGCGTAAAATGCAATTTTTGGCCAATTTTGATGTACTATAACTCTGGAACCAGTCGAGTCTCAGTCACCAAATTTTCAGCATATGTTTATATGATAAAAAGATGTTATCTGTATTAATTTCATAATTTTTCACTCAGTCCCTTTTGAAATATTCAACTTTAAATAATGCCAAAATGCAATTTTGGGCATTTTTGAAAAATTAAAAAAAAAAAAAAAAAGATAAAGCTCTCAAGCTGGAAACTTCTACAGTAACTAGTTCTGTAATAAATCTACGAAGGAAAAAAATTAATGGTGAGTTTCTTTTTTTAAATAATTTTGCAGCACTAAAAATTACCGTTTTAAGTTAATTTTCCATTTATAGTTGTGAATTGTTTTCTTCACTTTCCCACGACTTAGAAAATATTATGGGTGGGTCATTCAGATAATTTTGGTTTTTATTTTGTCTTGATATCTATAAAATTAACAGAGTTAGATACTTTTATGCAAACCTTGTTTTCGGCCAAAAAACAGGTACAAAGCAAACTTAAACTGGCCGCCAAAATAAAGTATGAGCCTAAAAATTTTTTTTATGCAATAGTTTTGAAATCCCCTTATAATGGGAAGTAATTTATAAAAAAATTAAAAAATGTTGAGCAACATGGTCTGGCCGATTTCTAATGGATTGACCCCTCACCAAAATTTTACCCTCAAACTAAGGGGATCAATTTATACACAAGTATATATGGTAAATTTCAACTACATATACAGGGTGGTTATAATTAACCTCCCCTATAAAAAGCATCCTACAGCACAAACGGGTGAACGGAATGCAATGAAATTTGGTACACAGTAAAAAAATAACTATTACCAGCTGCAAGAAACTATGATTGGAGAAAATAATTATTTTCTCCAATCACAGAGAGTTTCTTGCAGCTGGTAACAGTTATTTTTTTACAGCATATATACACTATAAACACAAAAAAAAAAAAAAAATTAGTTCTAAAATGTCCACCAGAGGGAGCCTTTTTTGGGAAACATTAAATTTAATACAATAAACGACCGATTTTATGTCGATATTTCCGGCTGTAATTGTAATGATGACGATAAGTTTAGTTGAACATGCTTTATTATTAGTGAAACTGTTTTACGAATATAAGAGGAATGCTTCTGGTGCAGTTCATGAATTTTGTCTTATAAGGAACCTACAACATGGACCAATGTCTACTAAAGGTATCCAGGTCATGATTAAGATATTTGAAGGGATGGGGACATTAGGAATTTAACCTAGAAGAGGCCGTAAACCAGTCACACCAGTACTTGTTGATGCCGTCAAGACAGCTGTTGCCGCACAGTCACCCAGACATCCGAGTTTGGGGACAGTAGCACACGTGCAGTTTCTCAACAGACAGGCTATTCTTACAGCATTGTTCGAAAAGTGCTCAGAAATATAATTCACTACTTCCCATACAACATCCACAATACCTAAGAGCTGCTTGATAGGGACAAGCCACAACATCTCTCATTCGCAGTCAGTTTTCTCAACAGAAAAACTGTTGATCTGTCATGGCCTTGGAATATTCTGTAGAGCGACAAGGCTCATTTCTATCTCAATGGGACAGCCAACACACAGAATTGCCACATTTGGGCTAAGGAAAATCCACGGATGCACACTAAAATTCCCCTACATTTTTCAAAAGGTGACTGACTGTCCTGTCTGGTGTGGATTCATGACAAAATTCAAACTAGGGCCATTCTTCTTTGAGAAAATAACTGCATGTGGTCCTGTCACATGTTCTGTTACGGGACGTCTGTACATAACATGCTGCAGACGTTTGTTGTGCAGCAACTACAGCAAAGGCGGGTTCTTACATTGACACTTTTCATGCAGTATGGTCGATGGTGTACCCCCACATATCCATGAGGGTGCTATTGCTCCAACACTTCACAGACGAAAATGTGTTATTAGTCGCTTCTTTCGTAATCCATGGCCACCACATTCGCCAGATCTAAATCCGTGCAATTTCTGGTTATGGGGCCACTTAAAAAGTGTGGTGTATTGTAGAGGTGTTGTGACGTTGAATAACTTAAAGAACTCTATAACACTTCATATGCGAAGCATCACAACTGACCAGTTACGATCTGCTGTTAAACACACTGTCCATCGACTTGAAATTTTGAACATGAATGAGGGTGGTCACATGGAGCACCTTTCCCTACATCGTCCTGGACACTATTAACAACTGCTCCTCTTGTGCAATTTCGTCTTTATCTGTTCTTGTTTCTGCAAACAGAACTGTTTTTCACAAACAGTGTACTGTTATTTTTTTCTTACCTTTACTTAATGTGGTTCGATGACAAGGTGATCAGAAACTAGTCAGTAAATGTTAATATTGTGTCTGTATTCTGTTTTGGTCGTTTATTGTGTTAAATTTAATGTTTTTCCAGAAAAGGTGCCCTCTGGTGGACATTTTGGAACTAAAAAGTTTTCTGAAATTCCGTGAGCACATTTCATGTATAATCTAGACTCCTTCTCATATTTATAAGGACACTTTATATTTTAAAATAACTAATGTAAAAATAATGTGAACAAGATTATACTAAGTGCACTTAATATATCTAGTATTCTAAAAACCAAAGCTGTTATAATTTTTTTAATGTAAAACAAAATTAATAAAAAATAATGCAAAATGTGTTTTTCTCTACGTTTTTAGATGTTCATAATTATAGGGACAATCCAGATTTTTTCGTTTTATTTAACTTACTAGCGAATAAATTATAGTTGACATGCGAATTTGTTAACTACTGGGCTAGATTAATTCACATATAAGCCTTCAATTTTTCTTGGACGGACATTACTGATAGTTCTTTGAAAAAAAGAACATTCAAGTAGTGAAGTATGATAAATGTGTTTTTTAAGTGGAAAGATAATTTCAATCCGCCGAATTTCTAATGAAATTCGAAGGTCTAAAATTTCTGAAGGAAATGTGATCAAACGTTGAACTGATGGTTCGATAGGAGAGAGATCTGATGCAAAATCAGAGTTGTTTTACAGAGATCGAAGACTCATAATTCCTCTTACTGTTCTACTCATAATGACTTCTGCTGACTTTGCTCATAATTTTTAACGAAAGGTTAGGGTCCACATTTATGTATGTTTAAAATAATTAATATGTTAAAATGAATAAAAAACCTGTAATAATCAATCAGCATTTAATGGGGGAAAGAACGTCTGTGTTAAAGATGAATAAAGACAATATTAAATGGTAAAATGTTGCATTTTCGGATGAAAAACATTTTATTCTTGATAAACCAAATGGTTTTAACAGTTACTGGCACGATCTGAAGACAGCGAAAGACAGAGCAGATTTTTTAAAGGCAGATATGAATCGGGCATTTTAAAGGTGGATCTATGGTGCTATGGAGAGCTGCTTCTACTGAAGGCAGAATGAATTTAGTAATTTTTTCTATTTTTATGAACATCAAGAGAATATCCGCAAATTTTAAATGTGGAATTATCAGATTTTTGTTAGATTTTGGGGAGTAATAATATTTTTTTAAACAAGACTTATATTTTTTGCTCTACTCTTAGAGCAATAGGAAATAGTTTGAAGAGAGAAACTTCTGTATTATTGCCTTTCCCATGGCCTAAAAGTTGAAAAAACCTTAACTTATGATATTAAAAATGTACATGCAAGTGGAAATCAATTTCATATAGTTTAAAATGTATTAAGAATATCATATATGCTATATGAAATGGTATTGAAACTGAATACATATATTAAAAAAACATGTATATATATATATATTCCAGAGAGAATGTCTGACTGTTTAACCCTAAAAAGAGACCCCATAAAATATTAATTTAAAGAATAACTGAAAAAAATTACTAAAATTCGAGCTGTCCTTATAATTGTGAACACCTGAAAAATCATCTTTTTACCATATTTAAAGTTTTTTTAAGATAGAAAAGCGATAAAACTTTTAAAATATAGTCTATTAATGAAATTCAAATTTATTAAAAAATATATTTGCTTAAATAATAGTGTTCAATGTTTAGTTAATATAGAAAAACGGGTGTCCTTATAATTATGAGAAGGAGTGTATATACCAAATTTCGCTGCATTCCGTACACCTGTTTGCGCTGTAGGATTCTGTTTATAGGTGAAGTTTAATTATAACCACCCTGTGTATGTGTGGTGTGGTATTGAAAATCCTTTATGATTAAAAGTTACACATTCTAGCAGATTTAAAGTGAAATATCAAAGAACTAAAAATTTGTTTTCTTCACAATACATCTAATTTTTTTTTTATAAGAGATGATAAAAGACTGAAGTAAATAAACTTACATCTTATAATAAAATACTTTCGATTCACCAGTAGATGCAGTTGGAATTAAATGTTTATCCAATACATCAAGGATATCTTGGCAGATGTCTTTCAATTCAGTTTCAACCTAAGATAAATCATCTATATTATTAAAAGAAATTATAACCATTTCACAGAATAAACTTTTAATGAGGGGTAGGGGGAGGATAACCTTATATCACATACTCTCACACAAAAAATATAATTTAATCATGAAATAATTAACAGAGTATCCTGCCAAAATAAAATTTTACAAATCCTTGACTTTCAATGATATGACAAATAATTTTCCCATGATTTACACTTCTGTCAAAGTAAATAAATTTCTGATTAAGAATTAAGATGCAAATGTAATAAAGCTTTTACAGATATTGCATGAGTTTTCGACTAAGAAATAATTTTTGAAATGTTTCACATCTTATAATTTTAGCATTTACAAGTAAATAAATTTGAGCCCTAAAAATTACATTAAAAAAAAACTGAAAACATATTTTTTGAAGTAAAAAAAAAAAAAAATCAGTAATTTTGTCTTTTTAAGTATTGACGAGTTCTTTTGAAAAATACTCATTAAAAATTTACACCCCTCTTAGATTTGGGTGAGAGGCGAGAATGCTCCTACATGTAATTTTTCCCCTCTAATTGATTGCTATTATAAATAATTCTGTTCAATTTCACAATGATTGATTAAAAATAATTCTTATGCAAATTCATATGAACTTTTGTCTTATACTGGCATGTTAAAAAAAAAAAAAAAAAAAAGGAGGGGGGTGGCAACGCCACCTATTGGGTGATTTGTACCAAAAAATTAAAGTCACTAATTTATGTCTGGGTGTAAATAAAAATTTGTATGAAATTCTGTGTCTTAGAACTTTTGCTCCAGCTGCCACAAAATATTTTAACACACATTCAAATTCAGACAAATATTTTCTAAAAATAGTCAAATCATGTTTTGTTTTAGACCTCTTGAAAACATGTAAATAAAAAAAATAACATCGGAAATCAAAATTTTTTTTATAAATCCAACTTTTTCTGTTATTGAATCTTATACTATTAAGTGAGCAATATTTGTATATTTCACTGTTCTCGAAAACGGTAGCTCCGACAGTCACGAGATTTAACACAAAGGTAAAACAAACGTAGCAGGGTTGGCAAGTTTCTTCCAAGGTGGAAAAAACCGCGGAAAAAACCATGGAAAAAACCGGCCGGAAGAAATAGGTTTCTTCCAAGTGGAAGAAATGGAAGAAACTGTTTTTCTTAAAAATTTATCCTATAAATTGCAGATTTGTAAGATACAATGGATGCATTAATCTTATAAACAACTTTAAGTAACTTTAAATATACCTTTACAAATTTAATAACATATTTAGTTAATAATTATGAGTTTTTTTTATGAAAATGAGCTAATGAGCCTCGGTATCTGATGATCACGTTCCAAAATACTCAAAATCCAGTAAAAAAATCAATTTCAATTTAAACAGTAGTATAAAGTTTTATAATTTAGACAATTTTATTTCTTTAACTGGTAATAAATAATAATTTGGATCACTTGCTTTCTGATAAAACAGCTCTTAACGTAATCCAGTTAATTAAAAGAACAAGTATGCAATAATTACTTTTACTGTATTAAAATATGTCATCAAAAACTTTATTTTCCTTATAGTCACATACAGTACAGTCGACTCCCTCTAATCTGCAGATTTATAATTTGAAAATCTTTGTAATCCGTAATTGATTTCCTAATCTAAAAGAAATTTATATCTCATATTTCAAAAAAATTCACATCTCACATTTTTGCTTTTTATTACCATGTTTTTATTAACTTTGATTCTTGTTTGTTTGTATGTTTGTTTGTTTGGTACAAATCTTGCAATCTATTTTTAACTAATTTCCTTAATAGCTAGACATTTGAAACTTTCACAGTAACTCAGAACCCGGTGACAACACAATACTTCAAAGTCAGATTTTTGAATTTTAGAATAGTTTTCTTTTAATTAATTAGCTATAATTTAATTGTTGCCAAAAAAAATTTTACGAGTTCATTTTCTTTCAACATAAAAATAAATACATTTAATTCAATGTGCATGTGAAAAAAGTATAAAAAGTTAAATTATGCATTTCACAAAAATTTATGTCATTATCAATTTTAAAATTTTATACACATTGAAAAGTGCTAATGTACGATGCTAATATACGTTGTTCTAAAAGGAGTAATATTTTATTTTTAAAACCAACTTTTTTTTTTTTTTTTTTCACTATTATTATTATTTCACTGAACTGATTCCGCATGCTTAAATATTGCTTAAATATTATTTTTTATCCTCGCGTATTTTATTAATGACTCATCAGAAAATTTAAAAACATGGTATATTAAAAGGTTTTTTTTTTTATCTTATAATTATTTTTTATCAAACTTTTAGCATAATCCTTACTTCAAAACACAAATGGGGTAGGGGGGGGGGGGGAGTAATATTCTTATATTTATTATCCTGCAATTCATACAGACTAGCGCTGAAAATAAACCGCTATTACATGAATGTTTAACAAAATTAGTCAGCGATGAATATTATTTCCAGACTTTCAAAAATATTTTGTTTCGTAGTTTTTAAATAAGTTTGTTTACATTTTATAGGTACCTATTATTTGAATATGCTTAAATTATTTACCATCATATATGAATGTGATAGATTAGTTTTATTAATATTGAAGAAATATTAATTCTAAAATTTATTAAAAATCCTCTTTCCGTTTTGATGTCCATTTAATTAATAATAAGTGACTTTGTATCTGCAAAAGAAAACTGAAACAAAGGCAATGATCTCTAATTTGCAAATTCCTATTATCTGCATAACCTCTGGAAAAAACTTTTGAGAGTTAGAGGGAGTTGACTGTAAAACAAATGAAAAGTTTTTTCGTAGTTCAATACTGCACTTTATTTTTCAACTTAAAATAGATAAATACAAACAATGGATTTTTTTTTTTTTTTTTTTTTTTTTTTTTAATTCTAGAGAGCTTGCAGGAAAGAAAAGTAGGTATCTTACTTATTGATACAGTTCATTGGGTACCAGCTACGAGTTTATACAAAAAATTGTATCCTTAAAAAAAAAAAAAAAAAAAAGTGCAAATATTATGGCTAAAAATTCTATAATTATTATCACTTGTACTGTGTGAACATATAACAATATTATGAGACAGTATCTATGCAAAAAGTTCTAAAAATATTAGCATTGCAAAGTAAAAACCCATCATCTGTATATATTTAATGTTTGTTATCAAATAATTTATTTTTCTAAAGATATTTTTAATATTAATTGAATTATAGTTTAGATTTGGCATTATTTTTATGCTTTGAGTTTATATAGTTCATAAATTTTAATTTTGAACATCTGTTTTGTCTTTTGGTTGGTTTCTTCCATTTCTTCCGGTTTCTTCCATTTCTTCCAGTTTTTTCCAGTTTCTTCCACTGTCCTGGAAGAAACTAGTTTCTTCCGGAAGAAACCCAACCCTGCGAATAAAGTAAAGTAACACAACAAATCTTAACTTAAAACCATAAACTTATCAAAATTAATGAAAAAATAACCTAAGAAACACAAGATAGGAAGGAAGGAGGCAGGTGCCAAGACTTGTGACTTGCCTGTGGGGTTAAACTAGTTTCACGCCAGCAACACTCACCCAGCCTACCACGACCAGAACAGGAGCCATATGGATTTAAAAAAGCAAATTTCAAAGCAGATGAATAACAATGAAACCATGAAGCAACAATGAAATTCACCGATCGATTACATTGTGTTTAATAGTATAATTAGAATTTTAAATATAGTTGACAACTCAAAATGGAAGAAACTGAAATTTTATTGGAAAAAGAAAGTTTGCATAGTAATACAAAGTAAATGCAACAAGCCTACTATTTTTTTTTTTTAATTTCACAAACCCACCCAACCATCCAGCCTTACACCACCCCACCTCGATAATCAAACATCTGCCCACCCAACCGCCACCTTTTTTATTGTCTTTTATTATAATTTTTTTTGTTAATATACACAAAAGTGTACACAGCTTTTTTTTTTTTTTTTTCGTACTGACAGAGACATGGTTAAGGATATAAAATAGAAAGTACAAAGTTTTTAGGAAAACCCATTTTAGCAGTGGCTGTGATCAATTTATTAATATTCTTGTTTTTAAACTTCGCACAGCATAAATTATTAATTTGAAATAAATGGTTAATGATGATGTTTCTAAAAACTGAAAGATGCAGACATGACTTAAAATGTGTAAATAAGTTTACTTTAAAACAAAAATCTTGCCGTTTGTCATAGATATCTGTGTAAATTTTATTACCATCAATGATTATTTTGAGATCTAAAAAGTTAATTGATTGATTAGTTAGAGTATTTTGAGTTAGCTTTAAATTAGGTGGATAATTGAAGGAAAAATCATTTTGTGAGTGCTTGTTGAGATAAAATACAATATCATCAATGTAACGATAAAATCAAACATCATCATTGCAAATTTGCTTTTCACAATAATAAAGATAGAGATCTGCCAAAATACTGGAGCTACAACTAGGGATGAAACGGATATCCGGTAACTATCCGGTATCCGGCCTATCGGCTGAGTTTTAAATATCCAACGGGGTACCGGATATCAGCAGTCCGGATATGGATATCCGGTGATTTCAAGCCGGATATCCGGAGGAGAAAATTCAAGCTTAAATTCCCCTCAGATGAAAATTTTGCGATTTTATTTTATTTATTTATTTTTTTAAAATCAGTTGTAGCTTGTAAAGGTAAAAAAAAAAAAAAAAAAAAAAAAGAAATTGCAAAAGTCGAATTTGGCCACTTTAGCAAACAAATTTAGCAAAAAGTAGCTTCAGATTTAAGAGATACTAGCTGGAACCCGTCGACTTCGACGGTCACTTTATTGACCGTAATGTTTCAAAAATCGTCGTATCATTATTTAAATGTATTTCAAGTTAAAACATCTAATATAATTTACAACATCTCACTTAAAAAAAAAAAAAAAGAAATTCGGAAAAATGGTTATAAATTGAAATACTATATATGACATCACTTTCTACAAAGTACTGTCAATGTGACGTCAAACTGACTCCAAATAAAACAGTTGCTATCTTTTATTTTCTGTTTCTTTTAATACTAAGGCTACATGTTAGCTGACCCGCCCGGCGTTGCCCGGACCCATGATAATAACCTTAATTGAACCTTAAATTTGCATGATTTTATATCTTTAACTCGATTTTGTTTGAATTTCTATTTTTAAATAAAGGCATCGCGAAAAAAATAATCAGCTGTAATAAAAAAAAATTACCTCGAACCGAACGAAACTCAGTCTTGTGACACCGGTGTCTGCGGCAGCACATACATGAGCCGCTAATAACATAAAAAAAAATTCCCAAAAATTAACCTGCAACCGAAAGAACCCGCCTGGTGTTGGCCGGCCCATGATAATAACCTTAAATGCACCTTAAATTTGTATGGTTTTATATCTTTAACTCGATTTTGTTTGATTTTCTATTTTTAAATGAAAACATCACAAATAATAATAATAATCTGTAACAAAAAAATATTACTTCAAACGGAACGGAACTCGGATTCGTATCCCAGTGCCTGTGGCACGTATATGCAGGCTGCTATGAACATGAAAAAATTCTCAAAAATTAACCTTGAACCGAACGAACCTCTGACTCGTGTTACCGCTGCCTGCGGCTGCGGCACCGTATAGCAGTCATGCTACGCAAGCACTGCAAAATCCACTTTCCTCCAACAGGGAGCGCAGTATGTTGTATACGAACATCACCAATCACCTTGAATTTCCAAGACCTTTCAAATAAGGTGTCACATGGTGGTGTCAACTGCAAAATCCTTTAGTTGCACTTTCCACCGTCAGGGGGCGCAGTTTGTTCTGTACGAACATCACCAACGGTGAGGAAATACCAAGACCATTAAAATAAGATATAACATGATAGGGTCTAGTACAGAATCACCTAGTTCCATTTTTCACCACCAGGGGGCACACTATATTGTATACAAACATCCCCAATCAACATGAAATTTCAAGACCTCTATCACCAATCACCATGGATTTCCAAGACCTTTTAAATAAGGTGTCACATGGTTTTGTCAACTGCCAAATCCTTTAGTTGCAGTTTCCATCGCCAGGGGTGCACTGTGTTCTGTACGAACATCACCAACGGTCAGGAAATACCAAGACCTTTAAAATAAGATGTAACATGATAGGGTCTACAGCAAAATCACTTAGTTCCATTTTTCACCACCAGGGGTCGGACTATACTGTATACAAACATCCCCAATCGACATGATATTTCAAGACCTTTAAAATGAGGTGCTACATGTGTGGGTCTAGAACGAATTTCCCTCTCAAACTAATTTCCCCCCTTTCCCCTCCCCTCCAAATCTACTTTCCCCCTTTAAAATCAAAAATTCCAAACTCGCAGATATTGATTTTTTAGTATTCGACTCTAGTCCCCATATGTACAATTTCTTCCCCGTGAAGTAATTTGAAGCTTAGTTAAGCTCGTAAACGTGTTTTTAACCCGAAACGGGTGGGAAACGGTTTCCCACCCGTTTCTCCCCCTTCGACTTTTTTTTATTTTTCTCTTCTCATAGCACATCTACAGACCAAGACCTTTTTTTAGACACCTCAACCAAATTTTTACACCAAGTAGTTCTCTCAATATAGTGAAGACAGACAAAAACATGTTTCAAATTAATATATAGATTTTTTCATGTTGCCACACTGTAAAAAAGGATCAATAATTAAAAAATAAAATGATAACACGTGAACTTTGTTTTTATAAGGCAATAAAAATTCAGATAAACTCGCTGTATTGTTGCATTTCCGAAAATGACGTCATTCGTTTTTAACCCAAACAGGTGGGAAATGGTATCCCACCCCGTTACCCGGGGGGGGGGAAACGGTTTCCCCCCTGGTGGGAAACCATTCGACTTTTTTTTATTTTTCTCTTTTCATAGCACATCTACAGACCAAGACTTTTCTTTAGACACCTCAACCAAATTTCTACACCTAGCCATTCTCTCAATATAGTGTAGACAGACAAAAACATGTTTCAAATTAATATATAGATAGAAAGCCTTTCTTAATTTTGTGCTGAGTTAGCTAGGATTTTCCAGAGTGATCTATAACATTCCCCCTAATCTTCCCCATAACAATAAAAAGAGCTGTTCATTGCTGTTCCTGAACAAATAATATTTATCCTCTGCAGTGCATATAACTCTGTTTTCATGACTTTTGTTTAATAAGTTGAGAATGTTTAGTAATAATGTTAGTCTTGGAAGTAAAAGTTGTTAGATTGTTTCGAGAATGAGTCAAATAAGGTGCATTTATTGAATAGAACCTGCCTGTTTATTTACAATCCACTTTTCCTTACACAAGAAAGTTGTTTTTGTGACCATATATTTATACTAACCGACTCTCTGGCATCATTGTCTCTACCATTACCTATTCAATTAAACGTGTCATCTACCTACTAGATTTGTATAAAAAAAAAAAAAACACTGCAATTTATATAAATGTGCACTTTTAATGTAATATCTTGCTAAAACACCTGAATTCAGAATTTCCCATTGTGCTGCATAGATATAGTCCCAAAAATTAAAATTACTTCAAACAGAAGTAATATTTAAATTTTCAGGAAGTCTGTATTTTCATTTTCTGATTATTAAAGAAAAAAAAAAAAAAACTCAATTATTTAAAGTTTATGATTTTGCACATTAGAAAAACTGAACTTACTTTTTATTAAAGAATTTTAATAAATAATCTAAAATTTTTTTTCTTATCTGTACAAAATATGAAAATATAAAATAAGTAAAAAGCATTTAAAGAAACAAAAATTCAATTTGCTTTGAATCATTGCTTTCTTCTGTATTCAATAGAAGAAGGCATTTTATTCGTAAAAATTTTCAACTTCCCGTTTTTGGTGGATTTACGCATTTTCAGTGAACCAGAATTTTGAATTTGACCGTTTTTAGAAAATGTCTGTCTGACAAAAGTTTTGTGTAGCAGCTCTAGTTCAACAGTTAATGCACAGAAATTCCATTTAAATTTATACATAATTGCGCATTAACCAAAAAAAAAAAAAGTGCCCATCGACTTTTGGTGCAAATTACTCAATAGGTGGCGCTGCTTTACTGTGATTTCTCCCATTTCAAGGAGGACTATATCTCTTCTACTGTGTATAATTAAAAAAAAAAAAGACTAAGTACGTCACAGGGCTATTATGAAATATGTTTATTTAATTTCTGTGCATATCGGCCAACAGACGATGCTGTTATGCTGCAATTTTCCCGTGAATGGAGAAATTATCTTGGATTTATTTGTGTATAATTACACAAAATCTCGTATGTGAGAGGGCCATTTTATGAAACGTCATATTGATTCAATTTTGGTGCATATTGGTCGATAAGTGGCTATACTATGCTGCAATTTACCCTGTGAATGGGAAGGCTAAATCTCAACATCTATAACATTTAACTGCACTTAACTTGATATGCAAGATAAATAATAAGAGAACGAAAGCTGGCTTAATTTGGGTGTATATTGACCAACAGATGTCACAGTTGTTCCTCATCTTCTATGATTCTCCACTTGGCTACATTTCACAATCTTTTGATTAAAATTGCACTAAACTCCATATCTAAAATCTTTATTGTGCGAAGCTATTACTAAGTTTCTTCTGTGCATGTTAAACAGCGTGTAGCTTTGTTATGTAGAGTGATATAAAAGAAAGTTTTGTAATGGCCATAACATACTGAACCATTGAAGCTTTTAGATTTTTTTTTTTTTTTTGCTTTCTTTTATGTTTTCTTATAAATGTCTCAAACAAAAATATTGGATTCATAAAAATTTTCTACATTTGGTATCCGCTGGATTTACACATTTTAAGAGGTCCAGAACCTGGTTTGATCAATTTTTAAAAATTTGTGTTTGTGTGTGTGACAAAAATTCCGTTCAACTCATGTCGGCCTTATTTAGGTGTATATCAGCCGATAAGTGCATCTGCTATTATGATTTTTCACAAGCCTATATCTCAGCATCTATTGATTAAAATTGCACCAAACTCCATACGTAAAATATTTATTATGTGAAGCTATGGTTAAACTTTTGCACAATTTAAACAGTAAGTGGTGTGTGATGGCCACAATAAATATGTTTTCTTATGAAAATAATCAACCCTTCAACTATGATTATATTAGTAAAATATTTCGTTTCATTTTCTTTTTAATACATATCAAACACACATTTTTTAGTACTGTAAAAAATATGTAAATGATAAGTTTTTGTTTTATAATTCTGAACAAAACCAATATATTTGTGACAAATTGCAAGTGTAGGAATGAGTATGTTAGACTTAAGTTTTATTCTTCATATCAATATTGCACAAATAGAATGTTAAATAAATATGTTTAAGTAAATTATTTTTAAAATGTGTTTAAAAGAATAGTATATGAAATAAGTTTATATTTTATTGTTTTAAAATAAAGAAAAAGAAAAGAAATATACAACACAACAAAAAACAAAACTAATGCCGGATATCCGGTCCGGATATCCGTATCCGGCAGGCAAAGGAGCTCCGGATATCCAATAAAATCACTATCCGTTTCATCCCTAGCTACAACCTCCTTGTGGGATGCCTAATTGTTGCAAATAGATATCGTTGTTGTGGAGGATATAATTATTATGGATAACAAAGTTAAGAAGTGTTTAAATTTTTTTGCTTTAAAATGGTGAGGAAGATTAATTTGAGCTTTATAGTCCTGAAAAAGACTGTAAATGATATTACTAAGATCTGATAACTCAATATTATTGAAAAGATCTTGAAAGTCAAAAGTCATAATATTGTCTATTGAATCGAGCGATTTGATGTATTGAATTAATTGAAAGCTATTTTTAAGGCAGTGTAAATTATCAACTTTGCAAGTACAATTGTAAATTTGTTTTAGAATATCCAGTAGAGCTTTATTAGCATTGTAGTTAGAAGTGTTACACCCAAACCCAACAGTGACAGTGTGAAATTTAATTGGAGATTTGTGAAACTTAGGTATGAGAACTATATAAGGATAATTAAAGTTATTGAAGGGAAGTTGAAGTAGTTTATAGTAATTATGTATTTTTCGGTTATTAATAACATACTTGCCAACCAATTTTAAGAAAAAAAGGGAAGATTTCTGTTGAAAAACCAGAAGATTTTATAAAAAAAGGGAAGATTTTTGATAATTGATATTTGACGTAATAAACAATATTTGACGTAATAAACAATACAGTTTTACAATTTTAATATTTAGAAGCAATATATAAAAACGTTATAGTACTATAGATTGATTATACTAAATGAAGTTATTCCTCTTCAACATGTAAATATCTACAAAACAGAATCTGTAAGAAATTTATTTAACAATAGACAAAAAATTTAGTTAAGTTAAAGTATAACTAATTTTTTAAAGAAATAGAATATGATTTTTGTGTATGTACATTAATCATACCTATAAAAAAAAGTAGCAGTAGCTAATTATCAAACATGCATAAAACCAACTGAGTATTAATTTTCTTCAATTGATTTGGAAAAAATTTTCCTACCAGAAAAAATTCTTCATTTTTTCCCCATATTTACACATTTGGTATAAATATGACATACAAATATTTAATTGAGGGAAAATAAACAGATTCATTAAATTCAGCAATAAAGATCTAAAAATAATTACATACATGAGAAATATTGAGCACTTCCATTACTTTACTGTTTCTAGAATTGATCATTGATCACAATCTGGGGAGGGGGGGGGGATACAAAAATAATTACAGAATAAGAAATATTAAACTCTTTCAACTCTACTTTGAAAATCTAATGAAAGAAGTTTAATATTAATATTATCATTTATGTTGCAGATGGATAAAAATTAGGAAACAAAAGACTTCTGCAGAACATTTGATTGCTGATCACTAGTTTGAGATAAATGAAGGGGGGGGGCAAAAAATAATTATATCAGCAAGAAATATTTAAAAATTCTATTTCTTTACATGTTCTAGAATCTCATACAGCAAGTTTAAAATGGATATTGACATTTATGTTATGGATGGAAAAAGATTGGGAATCAGGAGTTTTCGTAGAACATTTGGGTTTTCTTTTTAAAACGAACGATATCGGCGACTTTTTTAAAAACGGAAGATTTCATCATCTGTCCGGAAGACCGGAAGATACGTTAAAAAACCGGAAGTCTTCCAGGAAAACCAGAAAAGTTGGCAAGTATGTAATAATAAGGTTATTATTAGTTAAACTGAAGATGTTACTATTAGTGACTGAAGAGTTTAAAATAGAGAGAGAGTGGGATTTACAAATAATGGCATAATTATTAGGTGATTTGTCAACATAAGTGATCACAAAGTCATCCTGTAGAGTTAAGAAGTTTATCTTTATTCGCGTGTAAATAAATATTTTCATAGAGATACTTGGTATTAGCTTAAAATTTTTATTTAATTTAGTAGTACTTTTCTTTTCTACAGTAAAACAAAAATTTTCGTTTTAATTGATACTTTATATGTAACATAAAGGTTCTTTTATGTTTACACTTTAATTGTACACAGTAATAATTTCGAATTTATTAGAATTTTTTATTTTTATTTTGTATATATCATAAAACAGTTTTTCTTTTTTTTTTTTTTTTTTTGGTATGGAACAGCTTTATTTTGGAAAAATTTGAAATTTGGCACCGAAGTAGTACGGACGTTTCTCACCAAGATCGTCAGTTACGCAATTGAGATTAATACAATATACTAATACAATACCCAATATACCCAAATACGGGGATTAAAATATAAAGAAATAATTTTCCTCGATTTTTAATAATTTTTTATAAAAAATCCAATGGGAGATTAACATAGGAAATCTTTTTCTTGCATCCACTAATGGTCTGTGACGTCACACTTCGCTTGCGTATATTCTATTGTAATTCCAGTTTGTCCCGACAGTTGGTGCTGCGATCAAATTCAGGAAAATATTTTGTAACTTCGTGTTATTATTATTATACAAAAAATTGTGTCCTAATTGAAATATTACATCAAGATGTAATTAGAGTTTGAAGAGTTTTGAAGTGTGCATAAAAAACTATACATTTTGCAAATTTAGTGCAGAATTGGAGTGAGTATTTTATATAATTTTCTATCAAATTTACATGCGCGTTAATTAACAACCACCCTAACCTACAAATTTATTTGTGTAGCTAATTTATTATTTTTTATTTATTTTTTGAATGGAACACCTTTAGTATCAGAACCCTTTGGCAAAATTTGAAATTTGGCACCGAAGAAGCTCGGACGCTTCTCGCCAAGATCTTTAGTTCCACAATTGAGACAGCCATTTCAACTCATCGCAAAAATGGCTTAAAATATTTAAAGTCACCAAAGGGGTCCCATACTTTTGTGCGTGTGTATGTCCCTGATATTTTATTTATTTTTTTTATGGAAAATTTGGCACCGAGGTAGCTTGGACGCTTCTCGCCAAGATCTTTAATTCCACAATTGAGATAGCCATTTCAATTCATCACAAAAATGGCTTAAAATATTTAAAGTCACCAATGGAGTCCCATACTTTTGTGTGTGTGTATGTCCCTGATATTGGGAGTACAAATTAATTCGGTCCGTTTTTTTTCGTTAAAAAAACATTTTATTTATTATCAAAATGAAAAAACATGTTATTCAAAGTATTGTCCATCGGTAGCCACAACTTTTGTCCACCTTTCTGGCAATTTCCGGATTCCATCTCTGAAAAATGAGTCCTCTCTGGACGCAAACCATGAATCGAGCCATTCTTGAATTTCTTCGAAAGAAGTGAAGCGGTGTCCAGCCAAATCATGATGCATCCGTCGGAACAACCAATAATCAGAAGGAGCAAGGTCTGGCGAATACGGCGGGTGGGGTAGGACCTCCCATTTCAACGTTTCCAAGTAATTTTTAACGACAATTGCCACATCGCTTTTCAACGTCGCGCGGTTTCAACTCGTATGGGACCCAATTTCCTTGCTTTTGAACCATTCCCATTTTTTTTAAGCGCACGGAAATTGCTTGCTGAGTGACTCCCAACGATCCTGCAAGCTCTTGTTGCGTTTGGCACGGATCTTGATCGAGCAATTCCTCCAATTCGGCGTCTTCGAACTTTTTCGGCTGGCCCGGGCGCTCATTGTCTTCGACACTAAAACCACCATTTTTGAAGCGTCGAAACCACTCTCTACATGATTTATCAGATGGCGCAGATTCACCATAAACTTCCACAAGCGATCGATGCGCTTCAGCGACACTTTTCTTCCAATTAAAAAAGAAAATCAAAACTTCCCGCAAATGTTGTTTCTTTAGCACAAAACTCGACATATTGAATGCTCAAAAAACCAATGTTGTTGTATAAAACTCTAAGCTTCGTTGACTGAATATGGTTGACAAAGGTCAAACCTTTCTAACAATGCCAAAAACATCTATCATTATTCAGTAAACAAATCAGCCAGAGCCATCTATTGAAAACGGACCGAATTAATTTGTACTCCCAATATTTTATTTTTTTTGTATGTAACATCTTTAGTATCTGATCCCTTTGGCAAAATTTGAAATTTGGCACCAAAGGGGTCCCAATTTGTGGCTTAGATTTAGAAAATCTGTGCTTTTCTCACGGCCAATTATATGTTGCGTGTTCCAGGAAAACCTTCGAATTTGTGTATACTCCTCAAGGATTAACCAAAAATATTGTACATCCAATGGCATTACGATAAATTAAGTTTTTGTAGATTAAAAAAATATACCTGTTATAAAATAAATTGAGTTTCAACTTTTTCACCTTTAATTAAAACGAGTTTAAGTTTTTATTTAATACGAACTCTACATTTCACTTCGCTCATACTATACACATACTCACATGCATCGATTGATTGAATTGCGACAAATGTACATGTAATGATGTTGGATATTGTAATAATTTTTTGATAAAAAATTTCATCAAATCGGTCCAGATTGTTACAGCTTATTCAAAGAAGACTGAGTTTTCATGTGAAATTTGTTGCTATCAGAGATACTCTCATAAATTGAAATATTTGCCGTATGAAATAAAATTTTGTGCTGTTCGACATTCAGCGGAGGTTTTAAATAACAAGTAGCAAGTAGCGAAAATTTCAGTAATTATGTCTTGTACGTATAATCTGAATTCACAGTCACCGTTCACAGCGCTCCATACCTGTTTCACTTATATACCACATCCTTACACACTTACAATAAGTTCGTTAATTTTTTCTAGCAAAATATTCTCTAGCAATAATTTATATGACAAAACAACGTTTGTCGGGTCAGCTAGAGCTAGTATATATATATAAATCTTTACACCTGCACATTTAATTAAAAATTGTCTGAATATTATGTACAAAAGAAAAACACAGAAATAAGTCCACTAAGAACCATAAGCAGCAATAAACCAACAAAAATTTGCACTGTAGTCTAGTAGAGGTCAAGACTTAAAATTTTTAGAAGTGGCCAGTGGCCACTGGACATGATGAACTCAGTGGCCACTCATGAGTCGTCATTATACATCGGATTCATACACATATATGATATATATGTGTGTGCATAAAAGCATAAAAACACAAATGATATGGCCGGAAAATTAAATTAAGAAAGTGCTGATTGGTTGGACATTATTAGCATCACTTTCAATAAATTGACTACCTAAACAGTTATATATAGCTTTTAACTACTTTAAATATTTTCAGGATTATTTCATTAACACAAAAAAATTCTTTAATAACTGCAGTTACTTTTATATCCACAATAAAACCTTATAAAATTTCCATACTATGAGAAAAACAAAAGTTTCAAACATATATAGAATAAAATTTTTATATATGTACATTACTCATACATTAACATATACATATATATATATATATTTAGTATTTAATTATCGATTTTAAACATGTATGAAATCAACTGAGCATTAATTTTCTTAAACTAATTTAGAAAAAATTTCATACCTAAGAATCTATTTTTCATCCCCTACCCCTAAAGGGCAAAATTAACGGTCGCCACCGGCCACGTGGCGACTAAATAAAAAAAGATGGCGATTAAAAATTATGCATCGATCGCCACCAAAGTCGCCACTTTTTGTGATCATTAAAAGATTCTAAAAATCGAGCGATGATAGGCAATCGAAGCCTTGTGATTTTCAATCTTTTTCCATCCATGGCATAAATGTCAATGTTCGTTTTAAACTTGCTTTGTTATATTCTACAACCTATAAAGAAGTAGAATTGTTTAATATATCTCACTCATATAATTTTGTGGACCCCCCCCCCCTTTCCCTTCCCCTAACGGTCTGTGATCACACAGCTTTTAGAAAGCTTTATAATTTCTAATCATTCTCCATTTGCTGCAAAAGTATAAATATCTTTTTTACACTTACTTTATTAGATTCTAGAATCTGTAAAGAAGTAGAATTGTTTAATATCTCTTACTCATAATTCTTGTAATCCCCCCCCCCCTCCAACGATTGGCAATCACATGCTCCGCTGAAGCCTTGTGATTTACAATCTTTCTCCATCCATAACATAGATGTAAATATTCATTTTAAACTTTCTTGATTAGATTCTAGAACCTATAAAGAAGTATATAGATGTATCACCCCCCCCCCCCACACACACACACATGTGCACTCCATTTCCACTAGCAGTTAATGATCAAATGCCCTGCAAAGCACAATCTTTTTCCATTATTTTCTCCATAGTATTCAGTGTATATTTAACCCATTTAAGATATTTGACAAATGTGTGTATCAAAATTTGATTTGGCTTAAATGTGTATTAAAAATTTGTACTATTTGCTTTCTTTTGAGTAGAAATCTTCCTTTTTCCTTCCCATTTTAAAGTAGAAATATCCCTATTTTTAAAGCTACAAATTTGGCAGCTAAGTAAATTATTTTCAATGAAGCAGCTAAGTTTCCATATCTATACTTTTTAAGATGAAATATTTTAACTCTATTGAAATAAAATCATTTAAAAAAGTGTGTTTTTAGAATTAAGAAACAATAATAAAACTGCTAACTGTATTTACACATGACCATGTAAAAGGTTGTGATGATGAGGAATCAGCTGATTCATTTACTAGTAAATATCAATATGAACTGTGAATGATAATGGCTTATTTCACTTAAATAAATTGAAAAAAAAAAAGTACTAGTTAATTATCTGAAAGATGAAAACTTTTGCTATTATTATTACAACCCTAAGCAGATTTTAATTTAGGATGTGCAATTTAGGATTTTTAAAAAGAGCGTAATTACAAATTACAATTTCAATGTCCCTGTGTTAATTTTATTATTATATGTATTTTTTGTTTTCATATTTTTCTTGTGGTGATTATACCGCAAAGTGGTAACAATGCTTTTTGCAGACTGAAAGAAATAGTCTTAGTGAAAAGTGGCCACTAACTTAAAAAAGTGGCTACTAATGAAACTGACAGTACCGGCCACTGGCCACTAATGAATTTTCCCAGTTTTGCCCTTTACCTACCCCCCCCCCCCCTGTTTACACATTTGGTATAGATATGAAATATAAATATATAATTTAATTGAGAAAAAATAAATATATTCATCAAGTTAAGTCTAAAAATAATTACGTATGTAGTATGTGAAAAATATTAAGCACTTCTATCGCTTTATTGTTTCTAGAATTGATCATTTATCACTATCTAGAAAAAAAGAGAGGGGATTAAAAAAAGAATTAAATGAATAAGAAATATTAAATTCTCAATTTTACTTCTAGAATCTAATAAAGCATGTTTAAAATGGATATTGCTATTTATAATATGGATGAAGAAAGACTGAGAAACAATTGTAGAACATTTGATTGGCGATTTCTAGTTGGAAATAACAGGGGGAGAGAGGCAAAATATAATTACATGAACAAGAAATATTTAACAATTCTATTTCTTTCTAGGTTCTAGAATCTCATAAAGTAAGTTTTAAATGAATATTGACATTTATGTTGTGGATGGAGAAAGATTGGAAATCAGAAGGCGCGATCATCATCAAAATCCCATTAACAATTGCCGATCGTTAATGGGATTTTTTTTTTTTTTTTTAAACGAACGATATCCGCGATTTTTTTAAAAAACTGAAGAAATATTTTCGCGAATTCGCGGAAAAAATGGCGATCATACCAATTTTTTTATCGCCACTTTTTCAAATTAAGTCGCCACGTGGCGAGTGGCGACTGTGAGTCTTGACCTCTAATAGCCTTTAAAAGTTGCATTATATGTTACTGTAACTACACTTATAGAACTCACTCAAAACACTAATAAGAATAAAATCAAACACTCAAAGGAAATTCAGACGAAGTCATATCTTCTCTCAAAAGCCAAATCATTTTTCAATGATTTTATTTCTCAGCTTATTTTGTCTTTCTTCCAACTCCTTTCATTTCAAATATTGAAAAAATATTTATTTTCAAGCAAGATTTTTTTTTTTTAATCTGTTGAAGTGCATAATTTTTTTATTATTATTAAAATAATACAATAAAGGCCACTATTTCTTAATTTTTCGACCATATCATCTGTGTTTTATGCCTTTATGTATATATATATATATATATATATATATATATATAAATTATGTGTGTGAATACCATGTATAACGTCGACTTACAAGTGGCCACTGAGTTAATCATGTTCAGTGGCCACTGGCCACTTATAAAAATTGTAAGTCTTGACCTCTATCAGATAGATGTTTTCGTGACTACAGTGAACTACTACAGTGAAACATCCATTATCTGGAATTCTATAATCCAGCAGCAGCATGATTCTTTTCAGTGATAACCAACTAATGAATGTGCATATGTTAATCAGTCAATGAAACTGAAAAACAATTAAGAATGAAACAAATGAAATTGATGCATTTAATAGAATGTAGCATTGTCAAATTCCTGATTGTTTTATAATTATTTAAAAAAAAATTATTTCATACATTAATTTTATTCGCTTTTGATAAGGGTTTGTAGTTTGTATAATACGACTTTCACGAGTTGGCACCTGTCAATCAAGCATGGCGTAGGCAGCGACAATTCTATTACCTTGAAATTGGTTGAGGGTGAAAAGGGAGGTGGTTTGCTATCTTTACAAGTTTTGCGACATTTTGGCGAAAATACTGTTTATTATCTATTTACTTATTTCCAAATTAGTAGAACTTTTGGGCTTTCTAATACGTTATATCATTAAAAAATATTTATTACATTATAACTAATTATTAATACGATGAGGAATGATGTGATTGTCTAAACGATATTTCAAAATTTCGGTTTGCAGTCTTTTTTTTTTTTTTTTTTACTCTTCTTCATTTTTTTTTTTCTTTCTTTCCTTCCTTATTTCTTAATTTGGACCTAGCACCATAAAAACTATCAACCTACCAACCTTTCTTTTTGCTTTCATTCTCTTAAAAAAAAAAAAAAAAAAATTTTAAATTTAAATAAAGAACCACACTCCTTTAATTAAATTTTTTTTCTTTTCTTTTTTTTCTTTCTTTCTCTTTTTTTTTTTTTTTTTTTTTTTTTTTTAAAGACAAAATACATAGAAATTAAAAGCCATTATAACAATAATGTAAGAAATTATCTTTCTTATTCGTATCTGATGTGTATATGCAAATATTCTGAGAGCTATTGTACATAATACTGTAAATTATGTGTATGGCTCAATTTATTTTAATAAAATTCCCCATTTATTTGTCTAGTATTTTTAAAAATGTTTTTCTTAAAAAAAAAAAAAAAAAAAAAAAAGTACAGCGTAAAAACTTTCTCATTTTTATTTTTAAAATGTTTTCACAGAAAGTTATTTTTTTCCTGAAATACAAAATAAAATGCATGGACAATAATTTATAATCCATGCAAACAGCACAATCTTCTTTCTTGTTTAAATTTATTGCTCACAACTTGCAAATAAGGCATTAGTGCCGATTGAAATTTCAGACATGATTGAAAAGTTTTTTTTTTTTTTTTTTTAATTAATGTGTCATTGATTTGAAGTATTATCACATGTTTCTTTTAATAGGCAAAACAGATATCAGCTGGCGAAAAGTAAAAGATATTGGCTTGATGTGTTATTTTCATGGCAACCTTCTTTTTTCCCCACCCATTCATTCTTTTCACTTTGTGCACCCCTTCCTTAAAGTAAACTCTTCGAAAAGGAGGGACGAAGTGCCAACTCGTGAAAGTTGAACTATATACATTTTTTTAAATTAATTAAAAAATATGTATATTTCTTTAGATGCTGCGACTGATATGATTTCGATATACATTTTCGTAACACCTATAATTTGGAAAAATCCATAATCCAGCAATGTCTATTTCCCGTCTGTGCCAGATTATTGATGCTTCACTATACTCAAAAAAGAAACCTACTTTCATCTCATCCATTCCATACTTCTAAGGAGCCGTTAATCAGATTAAATATGAAGCTGCTAATCTGGAATTACTATACCAATCAAACCCAAAAGAAACATTTTTTAAATTATTTGAAATGTAAAAGACACAAACTTTAAAGAAAAACTCGCATTTACAAAATTAACTTTAAATTTTCTGATAATGATGAAGGTTACAGACATAACTAAAAGAGAAAATCAAAAATCACGAATCCAAACATTTAACCAACTTACAATTTAATAAATAATATTCAACCTTTTTTATGAATGCACTTTATCTCACCCTATTAACCATAACACAATAACCACCCAAAACAGCCTTAACTCCTACCACAATGTGCTTAAAAAAAAAAAAAGCTCTTGCAATAACCTCTTAACTTGAAATAAGCTACTAACTGTGAGCATAGCATTATTTCATCAAATTGGCAACAGCTCATCGAGGATGTGAAGAGAAGACAAACTGAAGATTCAAAGAAAATGCAAACAGGCAATAATGAGCAGTAATGAGGACCACGACTGCAGGTCGAAAGTACTACGCACAAGCCAGAAGGTTTTACTATTTTAATATTATATAAAATATTTATATAAGAATACACCATACTCAACTAATAAAACTTAGCATTTCTTAATAAAATATCACTAATCAGTAACAATATAAATTTCTAGATTCAATACATTTAGATTTTTTATAGTATACCTGTAATCTGTAATTTTTTATCATTTCAAGTCTTGTCTCAGCTCCCTTATTTTCCTCCTTCTGTTCTATGCTACTAATTATTCGCCATGAAGCTCTTCGAGCTCCAATAACATTCTTGTAAGCAACAGATAGTAAGTTGCGTTCTTCTACAGTCAATTCAAGATCTAGAGATGCCACTTTCTTCATAGCTTCAACCATTTCTGAAAAGAAATTGTAAAGTTGAAACACAAATACTAGCTTTTGAAAGATTTAAATGGAGAGTGAAACTTATACTAATACTAAATCAAAGATTAGTTTTTTTTCTTTTTTTTTTAATTAAAAATTTCTTAAAAAAAAAAAAAAAAAAATCTACAACAGTGATTTAATAAAGAGTTAAATTTTGCTTGGGGGAAGGGGGGGGGGGTGTTCTGCCTAAAAGTCTCTTTGTATACTGAATACAGTTACACTGTTACACAGATTTAAATAAATAATTTAGTCAATTTTAATCCCCTTCTTTCTTGAATGTAATTTCAGGAGTGAAACTGCCTAGCATGGAAAACCCCTGAAAACTGCTACTTGCATGTAGATAGTAGAGATGCAACGATTATTCGGCCGAAGCCGAATGTTCGGCCTATTCGGCCTGTCAGCTGAATATTCGGCTTCGGCCGAATATCAAGTCCATTATTCGGCCCAGGCCAAATAATTCTGTAAGAGATGTTTTTATTTATATTTACACAAAATAAATAAAAACATTATATTACACAATAATTTTTTTTTAATTCTATATCTGTAGTAAGCTAACATAATCTGTTAAATTTAAAATTAATCTATTCAAAATTGTCCCAACTGAACCATACAAGCAAATTCTGAATTTTTTCAAAGCGTAATAATTTAATATTTATCCTTCGCTATTTAATAATAATAATAATAAAAATCTTTCCAGTGATATTTTTAATTATAGGAGAGGGAGGGGGGTCAGGGACAAAATATTAGAAATTGAGTTAAACCGTTCTAAATTGGTATTTATAGGTTTTGGTGGCCTACGAGTCGAATAAGGATATTTTGGAAAGAGTAAAATTATTAGGGGAGAGGGAGTTAGGAAGGGCAAAATATTAGAAATTGAGTTAGACCGTTCAAAATTGGTATGTATTATAAACCAAAAGTCCATGTTTTAAATGATTCCTATTAAGCAGATTAAATACAGTGGAAACATTAATATTTAAGTTTTAAGGGTTTCAATAGAAACTAACCCGACCAGTGTTCAACTGTTATAACACATCAAAGACTAAAGTTTTAACAAAAAAACAATTTTTATTCAACAAGATATAAAGATATATTAAGATTTCAAATTTATAACAAGAACATGATTACCTTTTACAGATGTAGAACCAGACATAGCGATAAATACAATCAAATACAGCTGACAATGTACTTCAAGAACCATCACAGAACATCCGCGATCGCCAGGATGATCAGCGGGAAAATATGATGAAAAAATATACTTCCGCGATCGCCAGGTTGATCAGCGAAAGTGAGACAAGATGAATTAACATAAAGTTGCAACAAAGACGATTATGCTCATCCACTATACGATTTAATTTAGAAGACTTTAATTTATAATATTTTGATTAACTTCTAACTTTTATCAAACTTAACAATTGTCACTTAAAAAGCAACTAAACAAGATATAATAACATCATTGAAACTAACAAATGTAACAGCCTCGCCTCAAAAAGGGCGTCGATTATCAATTTAATTCAAAACTTCCATCACCCATGAATGACGGAAAACTTTATCCTTTAATAAGGAACAATTTAGCAAATAGAAACTTAACAATTAACATATGTAAAAAAACTCAACAACGGCAGCCATCATTTCTACAAATGCAATAGCCAAAAGAGCATTACTAGCTTAGCTGGAACAATACCAAAAGCACATACATCGTTGCTTAGCCATCAACAGCTTAAAGCTGCTCACATTATTCACAAACTACTGCTTCATGTCTAATTGAAGACTAACTGGCCATTGCTAACCACTGCCGATAACTGCACTTTAACATGCCTGCCGCGATCTTTTTATACTGACTGAAAAGTCAAAATCTACATATAAACAACACATTACTATTGCCACACAACGGTCATAGCCGAAAATACAATTTACTATAACTATTTCGATAGCAGTGGCAACAGTAAAAATAAGAAAATTATGCAGAGCAAGATTGGCAACGGCAACAATGTAAACAAAACATCGTTAGTAATGGCGCGATGTAAATAAAAGATGGCTGACCGAGTTTAAGTAAAGAAAACTTTTAAATTCAAATAAAAGGTAAGTTAACAGTTATATATATAAAAAAATAAGCATTTATATTCATAAAATTAACAATTTTTATGTGCGAGGACAATTGATAGATATCAGTATGTATAGGTTTTGGCGGCTTAAGAGTCGAATGAGGATATTTTAGAAAGTTTAAAATTATTAGGGAGCAGGAGGGGGGGGGGGGCAAAAACATAGAAATTGAGTTAGACCATTCAAAACTGGTACATAGGTCTTGGGGCCTACAATTGAATGAGGATATTTTCGAAAGTGCTACATTATTAAGGGGAAGCTGAAAGAGGGACAAATAAAAAATAGAAAAGTTACTGTTCAAAATTGGTATATGTAGGTTAATTAGGAGGGGCAGGAAAGGTGGGGAATAAATATGCATATCCCTTAATCTGTGCACGCGCAGTGCACACGGGTCTACGCTGCTGACGGCAGTGGGGACCTGGTGTAAGTTTTTATTCGATCAAAAAGATTTTTTTTTTTTTTTTTATGAGTGATAATATGGAATTTTGAGAATTCATTCATTATAGTGACCCTCTAACGGGTGAAGCTCACTAGTATCTATTAAAATATGACTAGACAATACCTCATAAAAAACTTGCAAATAATTATTATAATTGAGGCAATTTTTAAGCCGAACATAGCCGAATATTTTTTTCAGAATCAAATAATGGTTTTAAAAATTAAAAATTTGTATAAAGATATCTTTTAAAAAAGAAAATAATACATTTTAGTTATGAAATGTACAAGAACTGTGAATATAGTGCATACTATACTATGTTTTTAGACAAAAATGAGTTCATTATTCGGCGGCCGAACAGGCCGAATATTCGGCTATACTTTGGCCGATTAATTGGTATTCGGTTATTCGGCCAAACCATTGCTCGTTGCATCTCTAGTAGATAGCAAAAATTTAGTAATGATATATTACATGACTACTTATAATAAGTGATATTTTAATACATTATAAGGTAAATTAAGCATTAAAAATGAGAAATTTCTTTAAAAACAGAATAATTTAGCATGAAGTTCAAAAACAGCAAAATTTTCAAAAACCCTGAATTCAGGGGTAGCCCCTGAAAAGTTTCACCCCTAAATTATGTTTGAACTAATAGGAGATAACATGAGGACAATTTAAAAACTAGTATGTTGTGACACCACAAAAAACTACCTTCTATATTTTCCTATACAAATTCAAGCTGTACAAGTTATAAAAGTTGCCCTATTCGCCAAATCAAAAACAGTGACCAAATGTCGGTATAAATAACCAACAGTGGCATAGCTACAATGGATGACACCTGGGGCAGTTATAAATGGTGTCACCCCTTATATGGAACAGTAGATAACAGAAATTTCTACCGCCAGATGACGCTATAATATTTTAAAATTTCAATATTGGCAGTGGGGACACAGTGCGACTTTTTACCCAAGCAGAACAATTATTAGGAAGAACAGTTAAGGAATAAGTGTGCACGTATATATGCATTTGTGCATGCAAGAGTCCAGGCAGTGGGGACCCGGTGTGAGTTTTTAACCGATCATAAATGTTTTTTTTTTATTTCAATTCCTTTTCTTAAGAATAAAAGTTTATGAGTAACAACATGGAACTCACATGCAATTTTGAAAATATAATGCAGTTTTGAGAATTCATTCATAATAGTGATTCATTTAAAAATAGTGACCCACTAGCAGCTGAAGCTCGCTAGTTTTTTTTAATATAAGCAGTTAAAATTAAGGTTTATGTCAACCTGCCATAATTGCCCCACTTCACCCTACGTTATTCAAGTTCACTATCTGATGTTTCCTGTTGTAAACTGAGTAAATACCACCACTGGTTTGTGTACAGGAACAACCAAATGCACAGTTGAACCTCAAAAATCCAGAACCGACTGGACCACGGCGATTCCGGATTTTAGAAATTTATTAAAAATTAAAATTTTTTTGATATTATAATTACATACAGAAGGCAATTTTTATGCTAGTGAAACTAAACTACGGTCAAACTGACGAATTAAATTATAAAATAGAAATACAATGGATTTAATTTAGAATTAAAATATGAAAACATTAACTAAGATGTAAAAGACAACTGATAGTGCTTGCTGAATAAGTGCTAATAACAGTTTATTCATTCAAATATACTCAAATACAACTACAAAAAAAGTAATTTTTGCATTGATTTTTTTTTTTTTTTGGTACTTACGTATTATCGCAACCAGGCCAAAATTCGCATAAAATCGCCAAATTTGGCGACCCTACTTACGGCAACCCTACGTTTTATACAAGGGTTTTTCGTAAAGAAATTATTTTGCTTACTGGTTAGATTGAATGCCGTGAAATACTTTAACTATGGGTATTTGGGATCTGCCTGCGAGTGAAAAAGATGCTGCTAAATTGTTACAGGGATATGGAATTATACTGAACGAACGTACTTGTAAAAATTCTCATAAAATGAAACTGTATTTTGGAAAGCAAATATTCTGGAAATGTAACGTCGAAGAGTGCAATCAACACTTGGGTGTGAGAACCGGAAATTGGTTTGAAGGTAGCGGAATTTCATTTGTGACAGCGGTGCGCTTCATTTATTGTTGGTGTAAAGAGTTAACCTCAATTAAATTTTGTGCAGAAGAGATGGGAACTGCTGACAAAACTGTTATAGATTGGAACAATTACATGCGGGAGATATGTGCCCTTGAAATGGATGGAAAAGAAAGAAAGCAAATAGGCGACGAAGGACTTATTGTGGAAATAGATGAAAGTTTATTTATAAAAAGAAAAAATAACACTGGGCGTGTACTACCACAGCAATGGGTTTTCGGCGGAATTTGCCGAAAAAAGAAAGAGACTTTTTTGGTTACTGTACCTAACAGA
This sequence comes from Salticus scenicus, assembly GCA_963930645.1. Classification (NCBI taxonomy): domain Eukaryota; kingdom Metazoa; phylum Arthropoda; class Arachnida; order Araneae; family Salticidae; genus Salticus; species Salticus scenicus. Next base: position 240,649,639 of record OZ005650.1, on the reverse strand, counting down.
AGCGCCGTTACCCTCATGGAAAAAATTTGCGAAAATATCAAGGAAGGAAGCATTATTTATTCGGATTGCTGGAAAGGATACAAGACAAGTGAGTTAGAAAATGCTGGATTTCTGCATGAAACTGTTAATCACAAATATAACTTTGTGGATCCTGACACGGGCGTTCACACACAACATGTAGAGCACATGTGGGGCTCAGCCAAACGGCGCAACAAAAAACAGAGAGGAACAGCCCGTCATCATCTTGACTCATACCTTATCGAATTTATATGGCGCCAAGCTCAAGCTGTTAATGGCGAAGACGGTTTTCAATCAGTGCTAAAAGCAATAGCCAAAAGATTTCTGCCGAAAAAATAATTCTGCACCTTATTCAAATTCGAAACCGGAAGGGTTTAATTGCTATTTTATATTTTAAAACAAAATAATATAAAAAACTGTATTAAAAATTATTTGTGATTAATAAATGTACATTTTCTTTCTATTCATACTTTCTTACTCAAACTTACAAATCGCACCAACCTGGTTGCGATAATACGCAAGTACCTTTTTTTTTTTTTTTTTACATTTTAGCAATTTAAAGCTGTTTTATTCTAATATGATTTTTTTTCTTTTTAATTTCATTTTCAACTTATCTGTTTTCAAAAAATAAATTATTTTAATTAACAATTAAACAGTGTAAAAGTATGTAAAACTATAACTATATTTATGTATTCAGAGTTCAATAGAAAGGATTTTAAATTGCATTCCAGAAGAAATAAGGTACAGAAAAATCTTATTTTAAAAATAAAACCGGAAAGACGTCCGGATTTTGGATGTCTGGATTTTCGAGGTTCACCTGTATTCCAAAGCACTACTTTCTGTGAAAGCAATTTCTATAAACGATAATATATTTTAATAACTTTAACTTTGCACAAATCTTAATGAAACTCAAATATGTTATTCATATGCAATATGCACAAAATAATGCTTTTTACAGAACACATTTTAGCATCCGGCGACCTTTTTCAATGCGTTTTAGCACCTGACATCCTTTTAAAAACATCTTAGTACCAAGTGGTCTTTTCAAACATCTTAAATGGTCAGGGGCCTGCTAATAGTGCTAATTTTAGACTAATTTGGCAGGGTGGGCACTTTTAAACACATTTTAGCACCCTGCGGCCCCTTTTAAAACCATTTTGGTACCAAGTAGCCCTTTTCTAACATTTTAAATGTTCAAAGGCCTTTAGATACTTTTTAACTTTCTAGCAATAGTTCTACAGCATTCCTGGACGAACAAATGCATACATACATATATATATATATATATATACAAGCACGCATAAAATTAGTAATTTACTTTTGTCACGTATAAAAATCACAACATAGAAGACTACAAATTATGCCCTTTTGAAAATAGGTCACTCTTTTATTAAAGCTGGAAATTAGCGGTCGCCACTCGCCACTAGATTTTTAAAAGTGGCGACTAAAGAAATTGCCTTTGGTCGCCACTGCAGTGGCCACTTCTCTTCTACCCATTCTTTATAAAATATATCCCATTCCACGGCAAACTTGGATCGCGCGGCGGCTTTTTCGCGGTAAACGCGCCGCGCAAAGAATTCAGGCTGTTCTAAAATCTAACCTCGCCACTTGCAAACATATTTCGGAAGTCAATTTTAATAGTAAACACTTAAAATTCTTCTACCCATTCTTTATAGAATACCCCATTCCAATGCAAACTTGGATCGCGCGGCGGCGTTTTCGCAGTAAACGCGCCGTGCGCCTCGAATTCAGGCTTTCTCAAATCTAACATCGCCACTTACAGACATTTTCGGAAGTCAATTTTAACTGGAAATTGGCAGGTAGTCTTATTCATATACTAAAAAAACGTATGGCTTTTTTCCATTTTTCTATAAAAGTATTAGATTTTGATTTTAAAAAAATGTCAAAATGAGAGTTTCGGCCGACTTTCGGGAGACAGAGACGAAAAGGAAGCTCGTGAGATAATCAATCGGCTGAAACTCAGATTGTATTACGTTCGCAGAAAAATTAAAAACGTCATTCGACGCATTTTCTTTGTTATTTTATACCACTTTCTTTTCAAACTCGGCATTTCTATCCATTCCCAACGGCCGTATCGCATTCAGTCATACGCGTGGTTTGTCGAAATTTCAATCTTTAAAACAAGCTTTATATAGTAATATAAATTTTGGATTTATTGCTTTAATATGAAGAGATTTAAAGAAAATCCTGAATCACAAAGCAACCGTAGTGGTAGTAAACGTGGAGCTACAGATAATTCTGTAAAAATATCTTTTTTCGGAAAAAAGTAAGTGCGTTTTCTGTTGTTATAAAAAAAAAAAAAAAATGTATATATGTATGTATATTTTTAGTTCTTAATCAGAAGAATGCATAATTTATTGAATATTTTATTTATTTACTACATATTATTTAATATGTGTTATTGCATATGAACTATTTTTTACTTTCTTCTATATGTAATATAGAGAAAGTATTGGATTCGCGAAAATTTTCGACCTCCGTTTTTTGACGGATCTACACGTTTTGGGGTTTCCTGAACACGAATTGATAGTTTTTAAAAAATGTCTGTGTGTGTGTGTGTCTGTGGTTTAGTGTTTTCACCGTATCTCACGAACCAATGAATGAAATTCAACCAAACTTGGTATATAGTTGGAGCCTGGCCAGTCACACTCTCTAAATTCAGTTAGAGAGGGGGATTATAATTGCAAATTATTAAAAATTCATTATTATTAAAGAAAAATTAATTTATAATTCATTTGTAACATGAAAAAAAAAAACGGAAAAAGAAACTTGCAAAATAAAGTATTATTAAAAAAATATTTTTTTTATTTACATATACTAATATTTTCATGAATGAATTTTTTTTTTTTTTTTTTTTTTTTTTGGAAAAAGTAGAAAATTGACACCATTCAGGATAGTGAAGGGGCAATATAATCAGAATTTTTCTGTTATAAAATAATATAACCAAAAGAGCATTTTAAACATATGAATTTTGTATTGAATAGTATTTTCTTACATTCATAGTATAAATTATGTAAATCTATTCCTATTTCATTTATTAAAATTTATCAGAAATGTATTATTGTGAATGAGTTTCAAAAAGTTGACTACCTTAATTATTTTCTTAATGATTTGTCGAGACTGAACATTGAAAAAATTAAAGAAAAGAAAATTTTATTTTACTTTTACTTTTATCAGCGAGTGGCCAGTGGCCACTAAAAAAATGAAGGCTAGTGGCCAGTGGCCACCAACCAAATTTCTTAATTTCCACCTTTACCTTTTATATTAAATTCCCCTGACAGTCCTTTTATTCTAGAGTCAGCATTAGTCTATATGTTTGCCTTTCTGTCTATCCATTGGGTGATAACGTTGGATAAAGAACACTGAAAGTTATATGATACCAGGGTTGCAAAAAACCCACCTGCCCAAAAAAAACCCACCCGGGTTTTTTTGGGTAAAACCCACTCTAAAAAACCCAATAAAACCCGCACAAAAGCGGGTTTTATTGGGTTTTTTAAAATTAGTGACAGTTTTATTTCATATTCAGCATTTTTTATATTAGATTTTATCCCTTGTATTTAAAAAAAGTTACCCTACCTATTGAAACTTATAGTCTACCCATGAAATATATATATAAAACACTGAGGCAATTTCTTTTCTGCCCATGCCAATGATTGTTTTGTTTACAATTGGCAATGGCCTCGAGTAATATTACGGGAAAAAAAGATAATGTTACAAAATACATTTTAAAATGTTACATCTTCATCCAAATAACTACGAAAATTGAGCACAAATTATTACTAAATATCGTTACATTTTATTAATTTTTTTTTTTTTTTACATTTATCTATGATGTAACTTTAATGTATCAAAATCAAAACATCCATTTAAACTAGTCACTTTCACATTCAGGTTCACTGGTACTGGTACTTCCATTTGTTAGTCTTAAATGTCGATGAATTTTAACCAATTTTACAGTTTTCTCTAGTCCTAATCTATTTCTAAGTTTTGACCATACAAGTCCACATGTGGAAAACACTCGTTCCAGTGAAGCAGAGCTTGCCGGACACTTATTTAGTCCTATTATAAACTGGCAAAAATCCTTCATATCTTCATCACTACTAGCACGCATTTCAACTAATTTCCACCACTGTGCTCCACTGAATTTTTTAATTACATCGTCATTAAACATGCTTTGGGGAAATATCTTAGGGTCTTTTAATTTGTAACTCATGAGGGGAATTAACCATTTAGGGTGTTCTCGTTCTAGCCAATCTTCAGCTTTTTGCAGCATATCTTGGTTTAATCTTTTTCCTGCATATTTAGGATCCATTGCATATGCTAAATAATGAATGGGTAGAAGAGCTTGTCCCATCCTCTTATCAATTTGCTTTCTGTAAGCAGAAAGATTTTCACTTTGAAATATATCGAGCCATAGCTCAACAGCTGTAGATATATTCGTCTTTTCTGATTGAATAATATTTAAAGCATCTCTCAGTTCTGCTAATTGCTTCTGCATATGCAGTGCTTCTTTATAGATTGCCACATTGTCCAAAATTCGAACGATATTTTGAGGAATTTCCACTAAATCTTCAGTAGATATTTCTACATATGTATGATAATTTTTCACATATGTATCAATACAAGCGATTTGTGAATTCCAACGTGTTGCATTGGGTAACTGTGGTACTAGACCACCCTTCTCCTTCAACAAACCATGTGGTTGATGAGTATTACGAAAATATTTTTGTACTTCTGCTACATGCTTTAGGATATCTTTATTTGTAATTTCGTCAGCTAGGAGATTAATATAATGAGCAGAGCATCCATAAGGTACTTCTCATCGATAATTTGCCTGAGTTTCACCATTTTATTTTCATTGTCAGTACAAATTGCAAAAACTTCTACACCCATATTTTTCTTGCAGTGTTCAATAGCCTTTTCAGCTAATTCAGCACAATATTCAGCTGTTTTTTTATTACTTTCACAGTCAATGGCATTTAAAAGAAATGAAGTTTCACCTGTATGGATACAGTTTGCAAGTACTGCATCCCTATTTACATTTGACCAACCCTCCATTAATAATGTAACAGTGCTTGTATTTTGCATTTCTTTCTGAATTTCTTCTTCAATATTTTGATGTACTTCATCTAATAATTTTCCTCCTAAATCAGTGCGAGTAGGGCCAGAGTAACCTGGTCGTAAAGCTGTTATCATATCTTTAAACTCATTAGTTGAAGCTCCATTGAAAGCAATATTGTTTGCATAAAAAAACTTGGCGACTTTTAAATCCAAACTGTGTTTCAGAATGTCACTTGTGCTAACACTATAATCATTCATCATTCGCTGCCGCTTATTTTTGCAGCCTATACTTATTTCATTATTTCTTTCAGTTTCAGATGGAAATATTCTACTTGTAGAAGACTCATCAGAGGCCAAATCACTTACATTGTTCAAAAGCACATTGTTTTTTGAATTGCATCTTTTCAAACATTTGCTTAAGTGTGCTCTGATTCTCTCAATTTTAGCACTTATTTCCATTTTACAGTGATTGCAGATACATTTTCCTTTGTTCTCAGTGTCTAATTTAGTCACTTCCAACCATTCTGGAGCACTTTTTCTACCAGATCCAGTAGACATTTTATTTTATCAAATTAACTTACTATATATTAACTAATATATAATCACACTTAAAATAATCTAATAAATCTTAGTAACAAAATAAAATAAAAATCCACTAGGTACTATATGTAGATGTGGTTATATACAGAGAACCATGTGCTCACACACATTCTAAATGTTTCTCTAGAAGTAAACAATGACACTTCACTTCACTTCCCTTCCATAAGCTAGCTGGTCCATGGAGGAAGTTCCATGGAGGCTGCATGCTTCAGTACATGGAGGCATTATGTAAAGGTTTATTAAACTGTATTGCCACACTCTACATAGTTTGTCTGCACAATAGCATACTGACAAATTTTAAAAAGTGAGTAGTAATAAGAGATTTTGACCAGATTTTCATACTTTTTTTTTTTTTTTTTTTGGAGGGTGGTGGTGGCATAATAAAAAAGTATAAACTAATCCTTTAAAGTAATTTTCTAATGTTATTTGTTACTTTGTCTTTTATGATGATTTATTTACATTATTTAAATTCAAATTAATTGCATATTAAATTAATTAAGACAAAAATAAAAATCAGCATTCTTAATTCTTTTTTAAACATAGAAATTCCCCCCCCCCCCTTTGTCTTTTCCTTTTTCAACAAGCAAAAAAAAACAATAAATCTAAAAAAACCCAATAAAACCCCAAAAAACCCGCCCGGGTTGGGTTTTTTGCAACCCTGTATGATACGAGTACGTACAGTTGGAAAGTGTTGTGTACCACATGATTTTTCATTCTTGTTAATTCTTTTTAGACAATATGTGCTTTTTCTTTTGCACAGATGATGCCATGTCTTTAGTCATTAACTTTATTGAACACATGTTTGAAGCAAGGATTAGACAGGCGATATTCTTTATTTTATGAAGATTTGGTTTGCTTTTCTTTTTTACTTCCATTACCCTACTACCGTAGGTAATGGAAGTATTGTATTCGGTCTGAAAATTCGATATCGGGTTTTCACCTGATTTACACGTTTTAAGGTCCCCTGAGTCCAAAAAAGTGGTTTTTGGCAATTGGTCAGTGTGTATGTATGTGTGTATGTATGTATGTATGTATGTGGAGAATCTTCTGGCTATTATAGCTCAGAAACTAATAAAGATAGAGCTACGAAACTTTAGAATTGAAATACGTCTGGTGTACAGATGAAATTTCCAAATTTTGGTGAAAATTGAAAAACCGGAAGTGGGACATCGGAAACCGGAAGTGGGACCGTAAGTCCGTATCTCAAAAACGGCTCTAACGATTTTCTTCAAACTTGCTATATAAACACTCTATTAGATGTCCTTTCGAATGATATAGTTGGTTAGTTCAGGAAAATTGATAGGCGGCCTGTATAAATAGCTCAATTTCAGGCCTCGCAAAGGCGTTCCTTTAAAAACGGTTGTACGGATTTTTTTCAAACTCGCCATTTTAACTCACTTTTAAATATGCTTTTGTATGTAATTATTGTTTTCCTGTCAATAATTGAGTTTAACCGGAAGTGGGACATCGGAAACCGGAAGTGGCACCGTAAGTCCGTATCTCAAAAACGGCTCTAACGATTTTCTTCAAACTTGCTATATAAACACTATTAGATGTCCTTTCGAATGATATAGTTGGTTAGTTCAGGAAAATTTATAGGCGTCCTGTATAAATAGCTCAAGTTCAGGCCTCGCAAAGGCTTTCCTTTAAAAACGGTTGTACGGATTTTTTTCAAACTCGCCATTTTAACTCACTTTTAAATATGCTTTTGTATGTAATTATTTTTTTCCGGCCAATAATTGATTTTTTGTAAAAGTTGGTATCTCAAAAACGGCTCTAACGATTTTCTCTTTAGGTCACTTTTATGTTTTCTGATCACATTATCTCTCAAAAATGCATATAATACATGTAATAGCGGGTAATGGAAGTCGTGTGGCTGTTTCACACCAGATTTTTGTTTTAGCTTTAAACCCTACCAACTGTGGAATAACAAGATACAGTTGAATTGCTTTAAGAGAAGTTATGCGTTTTTGATTAATTGTTAGTGAAACTTTCTCAGTTTAAAAAAAACACTAAATAATAATGCAAAAATGAGTAAGTATTATAAAACAGAAAAGTAAATACTTTCCAAGGACCTTTAAAACACATAAAATGTAAGGAGCTTTTAAGCTAAGAAAATTTTAAGCATTATATGTTTTGTTGTACAATGTTAAAAATAGTTAAACCTTATGTGTACCAGAGATTAGAGTGAGAAACTGATCAAGTCTGAAAATTTACACAAAATCCAAACTAAAATAATTTGAAGTTTTGCAAAACTACCTATAAACGCAATGATTTTTCAAACAAGAAAGATATATTTAGTTATTAAATATTGTGAATTTTGCTGATTTCATGTCTATTTTGAAAGATTCAAATTGATTATACAAACAATAAAAAAAGATTATATATGGAAAGAATAAACGATATTTAATTTTCTACTTGCAAATATTTAATAGTGGACAAAAGTGGACGAAACGGTATTTTGTATGGGACAGTTTTAACCACTCAGGTTTTTTCCAATATGGAAAAACCGAACAACCCTGCCCTTCACAAAATTCGAATCCATAAAGAAAAACACTTCACAAAATTCAAATTTATAAAATGAGCCTTTCCCAAGATTTTGTTTTACATAAAAGCGATCTTTTTATAAAATGTTTCCATGTTTTCAGTATTTTTAATTAGTTGGTTCAATGAAACTATGTTAATTTGATATTAAACATTATTTAAACAACTTAAAATGAAAGGTTTTATACACAAGATTATATATATATATATATATATATATATATATATATATATATATATTTTGTCCCACAAAAAGGGGACCCAAAATTTGAACCCTGGATCGACCACTGTTAATCCTTATTTCAATAAATTAGTTTTAAAAATAATCTCAATTTCAATAATTTAGTTTTAAAAATAAGTAGTTAATACATAATGACTCATTTGATTAAACCTCCTATCAAAACAGATAAAATTGGTGCTTCTGATAAAAAATTATGCATAAGTGATAGTTAATCCCCTAAAACTAAGAATACCAATATATATAATCAGATTTCATTATTAAAACTTATTACATTCAAGTAATTAATAGTATTTTAATGATATGTGCACAAGGAATTAGAAAACAAAAATTTGTAAATTTAAAATTTTAGAAGTGATAGCTTTAGTAATTAAAAAAAAAAAACTCTGAAAATGGGAATAAATATAAAAGTAAGAGAAGGACGGAAAGAAACAAAATAAATTTCAAAATTACTTTCGGTAACTATATTAGAAAAATTAATAACATGCAGCACATAAAAGTAAAAATAGTTGAGAGAAAACTTTATTAACTTCGAATACTTTCAGCGTAAAAAGTTTAGATTTATATTAAATGTCAAAAGATATACAGAAAATAAAAACTATTTCAAAATAATCAACATTATAGCAATCTGTACGTTTAATAAAGTTTAGAAGTTAAATAAAGTGCCCAAAACAAATATCCACCGAAAGCAATAGAGTTAAAAGGTCAATCAAATAAACCATAAACAGGCGTTTAAAGGGTTAAATAAAGCATATTGTAATAAAATTTCATAAACGACTCACGAAAGCTTTAGTTTAATATATGTTAAATAAGCATAAATATTTATTAATTAAGAAATTAGTTTGTTAATTAAAAATATAGTCCAAAATGTGATTAATTTATGAAATAATTTAAAGTGTAGGTATATATTTTGAAGATGATCAAACGACATTAATTAACATACACTACAATCAAACAAGTATTAGTTACAGAAGAGAAATATGAACATGTGGTGAAAGAGCATCATTTAAGTTGCAATGGATAATAAATCTCCACCCTCTTACCATCGTATCGTTCCGCTTGCTCGGCAAGCTTAGCTTTGTAGACATTATCATCCCGATCGGCCATATTTCACAAATCTCAAAAGCACCGGAACGGAATATAAATACACAAGTACTGTCTGTTATAAGCGGTAACCAAAACTACGCTAAAAGGTTACAACTCGAATGCTTAAAGGATTAAATATCTTTCCGGCAAATTTTCTAAGACGTCAAAACCGAACCACCCACAATGTTAGAAAATGGCCGCATTTCATTTCATGGATGAGTACAAACGGAATGAACATATCAAAATTCCATTGGCAGCAAAAATATCTGATTCATTTAGATATTTATACTATAAATAAATAAATAAAGATATATATATATATATGCATATACCTATTAAAATTATGCGTCTAAAATTTTCAAGCAAAAAATTATGAACTTCAAACAAAAATTTAAAAAAATATTTTTCTATGGCTGATGTTCATAGTTTATTTAAAAAAAAAAAAAAAAAAAAAAAAATAGATAGATAGAAGAAAAGAATAGAGTGAATGGATTTTCGTTGCACTCTTGGAGGAATAATGTACGAGGAGTTGTCATATACGGCATAGGAGTTGGCAAGCAAAGCATATGAAGTTAATTGTCTACCTAAAATAACTGCCGCAATAGCCGCCAAGGCTAGCGCAAGAACCATATTAAGTCTACCAAAATATTGGCTAGTACTATGTTATTTTATTTATTTGAGAGGGTTTTTATATTGCATGGGCAATTAGCGATGGTCTGCGACTGACTCCTAAAAAAGGCCTGGAGACAATCCATCACAGTTTTGGTCCTTCATGGAGGGGATGGCTCTCCCGCTTCGGTGATTCCCCCCCCCACACACACACACACCACTACCAGAGGTAACATAGAGGAGATTGCAGCCACAACGGATTTTGCGTTCACCAGTCACCATTAGTACACGCAACGATCTTCAGCCGGTTTGAGCATCGAACCCGCAATTTTTCAATTGCGAGGCCGGCGCTCTATCAACGAGGCTATCTTGAACCTCATTGATAGCTTTGAACTCTATAGTTTCAATCATGGGCGTAGCGAGGGGCTGCACGCCAGGGGCGTAGCTTGAGAGGGAAGTCTCCCCTCCAATGTTTTAAAAAATAGGGCGACATAATGAGGTTTCTAAGGGAGCTGTTTTGCGCCTTAAAGTTCATTTGAAAGTGAATCAAAATTTTGTTAATTATCATTAGTTACGAGAAGTACTTAAGATTTTTATGTATCAGAAGTTGACTTCGGTGACCAACTAGGTTCACCAACCAACAAAAAAAGTTCTCATTAAAATGTCTGACTGTAGCAAACTTCCGTTAGGTGGCACCTTCTTAACTAATTAAACGCCTAAAATAGTCTTTTAAAACGGGTATAACAGCCTATTTTCCTACTGTGCAAACGACCCTTGAAAATTCTCATCGTATTCACGACCCTTAAAAAAAAATCTGATCATAAGAAATTCCTGTTTGAGGGCGCGAATGGCATGATTTCCCGTTTTAGACACTTACACTAGTCTGTTCGCTTACCGTACAAAAGATTCTTGAAAATTCTGATCGTATTCGAAACACTTTAAGAATAAGTTAGTAGCAAACTCCCGCTGAGCGGCGCCCTTCCCTCTTCAGGTACTTACAGCTGCATGTTTGCTTACCATGCACGACCCTTGAAAATTCTGACTTTAGAAAATTCGCGCTCTGTAGCGACTGCGGCGCCCTTCTCCCATTTCAGACACCCACAACTGACTTATAGACTCGTAAATATACGCAATCGATTTTGTACCTCCAAAAACTTAAAATTGCGATTTTTCAAGGCTTTATCTCGAATAAAAGGATTTCGGCAAGAAAAATGAATTTAAATAAAATTATCTGGTAATAAATTAATTTATTTGTCTAAAATTATTATTCTTTTAATTCCATTGGAGCATAAAAAATCGGTTTTTCAGAGAGCTTGTCTTTAAATAGAGATGATGAGAAAAGTAAAATTTCGTGCATATTATATGCTACAAAAAAAAAAAAAAAAAAAAAAAAAAAAAAAACATTTAATTGTATGTTACGGCTATATTGTATAAAGACGAAATTAGATGAGGCTTGATTTGGTTATAACAATTTCTCACTAACAATTTTCGATTTTAAGTTATCCTTTAAGGAAATTTTTTATTTTAGTTTTATCGCTAACACGTTTTGAAATATCCATAAGTTATATAATTCAGCTAGTTTTCTTGATATGAAATAGCGCGAGGAAGCAGATTAAACGTTGCGTTAATAGGTACATATTGAGCAGTTGGCATCGGTTTGGGATTAACTCCCCAGTGGCGGTCCGAAGACAAGCCATCACAATTTTTATCTTCTGCGGAAGGAATGACTCCCCCGCTTCGGTATTCCCCAGGGGTATTATTTGTACGGAGCATGATGGACATTGCAGCCACGACAGACTTCACGTGCTCCAGAGACTGATGTGCAAGATGGTCTTCGGCAGGTTCGAATATCGAATCCGCAATCTTTCTATTGCGTGATCGACGTACTATCAATCAGGCTACCACAACAATATGAAATAGCTCATATAGTGAGTAGTTGAAAAGAGGAATAGACTCAGGGAAGGATATGGGAAATACAATAGTTTTTTGATGAAAGAAAATTTGTCATTCAGCCTGTAGCTAAAAACTATCGATTAGAAATATTCGGCTTATGAAAGGTGTTTTTTCAAAAAGATTGCACTGTAATCACTAAATTGGATTAAATTTGACACAAGTAATAAGAAAAAATTTAACTTATTAGTAGCAGACAAATGGATGCCGTAATAAGCATGTGCTAGTAAGCATTAAGTAAGCATTTAAATAATAAATGTAGAAATTCAAAATTTCCGTGTAAAAAACTTTCTTGGTAATTACTATTATATTTATATCCTTTAAAAATAAAATAAATTGCTTTTTTTTTCGTTTATTCTTTTGCATAAATGCTAAATGCATGCGATAATTGTGTCGCATTTCTTAGCAATGGCTACTACATTCATTTCTTAAACTTTTTTTAAACGATTTGTCTACATTTTATTTTAAATATATATATATATATATATATATATATATATATATATATATTTAACTTGATGTGAGATCAGAAAAAAGAAAATGTTTTTTAATTCATTTAAATATACAAAAAAGAATAATCTTATATAAATAAAGAGAAGTGTCTGTGTGTGTATCTGTCTGCGCTCTGGTGCGCACACTACTGATCCCAGAGCTTCCAAATTTGGCATATAGGTACCTGGGACCCTGCAGGTGTGCACCTCATCAAGATTTTTTCGTATTTCGAATTTGAATTTTTTAAATTAATGTTTTTTTCGATTTTAAATATTGGCTTCAATTTTTCATTTTTCAGAAATTTCTTTCGTTTCAAAAGCCTGCGTTGCGTATCTTAGCAACGGCTATTAAACTATTTATTTATTTAAATTCATTTGAGGAAGAAATCTTTTTTATTATATTTATTGAAATCAAATAGTTATACACATACAGTAGAAAAAAATTAAACATATTAAATTTTTAGATTTTGGCATATAGGTACCTGGAACCCTGCAGGTGAACACTTCATCGAGATTTTTTCGAATTTGAATTTTTTAAATTAATGTTTTTCCGATTTTAAATATTGCCTTCTTTGTTTCATTTTTCATAGATTTATTCTTTTGCTTCAATCGTCTGCGTATGTTAGCAACTGCTATTACACAACTTATTTTTATTTAATAAATTCATTTGAAGGCATTTTTTTTTTTTTTTTTTTTGTTATATTTTTTGAAAATAAAATCATAATGCAGTAGAAAAAATTAAGTATAATTAGTTTTAAATTTAAAAACGTATTTATAACAGTTATGTTTAATTTTTTATAGTAGAACAACTTCTTATTTTTCATTTTTTAATTAAGTCCTTTAAAAGAAAAAACTTATTTATTATTATTTTTTATTTACAGTATTTATCGGGAAAAATGGTAGTATATACATAGTAAAAAGGATTAAATTTATTAAAATTTATTTGTTTATATATATATATATATATATATATATACATATATATATATATATATATATATTAATATACTTTTTATTTTATTTTATTACATTGATCGGAATCAAATCGTAATATAGTGTAAATAGCATGGTTCAAAACTAAAATATTTAATAGATGCTGAGATGCAATCATCTTTAAAATCGTAGTTCTTAAATAGCAGCAGAACCCCCTGTCGTCGATAAATATCCAGATTTAAGTGCCCGGGAAAGATCTTCCTGCAGGCATGGGAAACCTAGACCTGATGCAGTGCGGGCGGGAAAAGAGCTGCCGTAGACAACGGGTACCCAAAGCGAGGTTTAGAGCAATTTCAGTTTCTTTCTTTCTTTCTTTTTTTCTTTTTTTTTTTTTTTTAGTTTTTGTCTATAATGTGGTGTAAAAAAATAAATATTAATTCAATTTTTTCGAAAATTCATTCAAATATACTGACCAGCGAAGCGGGCGTAGCCTGCTAGTAAATCAATAAATAAGTGATTTTTTTCCTTGAGAGTGAACAATAACTAATTTCGCTGACAGCCGTGGCCCATGTTATTCTACGGGAAAAATTATTTTTTTATAATTATTCATTACCTACTGTATTTTTTTAAATTCCGTTTTCACATTCGTAAAAATTTACAATGGTTAAATTAGTATTCATTTTCCAAAAACTGCTAAATTTTTAGAATTTCATTTTGCGAGGGGAAAGAAAAAAAGAAGAAGAAAAAGAAAAAGTAAGAAAGAGAAAGAGAAAAATGCATTTTTTGAAAAATTCGGATTTTTGAACTTAAAATTACATTTAAAAAAAAAAAAAAATCAATTTTTGGAAGAAAATTTAACGATTGTAAATTTTCTGAATGTGAAAACAGAATTTAAAAAATACATTGGGTAATGACTAATCATGAAATCAAACTTTCCCATAGAATAACATAGGCTACGCCACGGTTGTCGGCGAGATTAGGTATTGTCCCCTCTAAAAATATGAAGTTGTTTTCCTAGCTACGAGAGGTGATCAGAAAAAAAAAGTTACAAGCCGAAGCATTTGAAAACTACATGTTGTGCAGAAATTTTGTTTTCCCAGAGTGGAGACAGATGATGCTACTTGTCATACACAGGGCCTGATTACCCAAAAGGCTCAGGAAGCACAAGCTTCCCCACCCCTCTAAAATTTAAGAAGGGGCCACAAAATGACTAATAACAGGTTCTTGGATTTTCTGTTTCATATTTTCACCCTCAGATTGATTTTTTTCTGAGAAAGGTCGCCTAAAGCAAGGTAAAATACTCACTATTTCGGAAAAAAACTGTTATTTAGCCTCAAATGAATGTTATTAATTAATAAGTTATACGATTTTAATATTGTGTATAGAAACCACCCAGGTACATTACATGAATGAAAAAAAAAAAAGAAAAATCCGAAATGAAAGGGGGGCCCAGAAATGATACTGAGCTTCCCCAGCTTCAAAGCTTAATCGGGCCCTGGTCATACAGCTGGTGTGCAGGTAGGTAGTAGAGATGAGACGGGCACAGCCCGAGCCCGTAAGCCCGAGCCCGAGCCCGATCGGGCTCAAATCTTATGCAAGTCTTCGGGCTCCGGGCGGGCTCGGATTCAAGCTAAAAGTTCCGTTTATTTTATTCTTCACTAACTGGAAAATGTAAAAAAAAAAAAGAAATTTTATTCATTTTGAGAGCACCTTTAGTAATGTCATAATAGTCATGATATGTTATAAATTACAAAATAATCTTGCAAACCTTAGTAGCTTTGACTTTCCTTTTTCTAAATAGAACTCTTTTTAATTTTACTATTGTGTATGCGTTGCATAGCGTACCACTTTCAATATCGGGCTCGGGCGGGCTCGGGCTCTGATCACACAAAATGTTTCGGGCTCGGGCGGGCTCAGTTCAAAAATGTTTCGGGCCCGGGCGGGTTCGGATTGCCAAAATAGAGCCCGAACTCACCTCTAGTAGGTAGTGAAAGTTCCTAGACGGTTCAGGACGACTGAAATGGCAAGACGCTTAGAAAATTGGTCTCTTGTGGAAGTGCGAGCCGTGATTCGATTCTTATGGGCAAAGAATCTGTCCGCATCTGACATTCATAGTCAAATCGTGGAAGTTTATGGTGAAGAAGCAATGAGTAGACAACATGTAGTGAAATGGAGTCGCTCTTTTCAATCAGGCAGACAGGATGTCGAAAACCGCAATATGGCAGGGAGCGGCTGGCCAAGTTCTTCAACGACAAAAATCAACACAGCACGAGTTGAAGAAATGGTTCAAAATGATCGACGGGTAACTCTGCGTGAAATCCCGTCAGAGCTGGGACTCAGCTATGGTAGCGTGCAGCATATCGTTTCTAATGTGTTGCGATATTCCAAGGTGCGATATCCCAATGGGTTCCACGTGCGTTATCCGATGATCACAAAGCCGCACGAATGATGTGCAGTCTCACATTTCTTCAGCGTTACCATTCTGACTGCCAACACTTCATCGATACAAGGGACTAATCTTGGCTTCATCATTTCATCCCCACAATCAAAAAAGCAACTATGGAGTGAAAACACCCTGAATCACCAACATCAAAGAAATTTAAGATTACACCCTCTGCCGGTAAAATTATGACAACCATATTCAGGGATTCATGTGGTGTTATCCTGGTCAATTACCTGGAGCGTGGCCAGACACGCAGATCGTTATTGTGCCACTTTAACAAGGTTACACGAACCCATCCGACGCAAACGGCCGGGCATGTTGAGTGAAGGTGTCATCCACCTGCATGACAATGCCAGGCCCTGTACTCCTCAAGCAATGCAGAAATTGTTGCGACTGTTCAGGTGGAAAATCTGGAGTCATCCCCGTACAACCCAGATTTGGCACCCAGTGACTATTTCCTGTTTCCGAGATTGAAGGAGCACTTATCCGGCACACGGTTCTCTTCATACTGTGCTGTGAAAACATCCGCCGAGACCTGGCTCAATGGTCAGGGACCTGATTTCTACCAAGATGGGTTAAACAAGTTGGTTCTGCGTTCTGATAAATACCTAAATAAACTTGGTGATTATGTCGAAAAGTGGTGGGCACGAATGCCTCTTAATTCCCTTTTGTATTTTCTGCCTATTGTTAATAAATATTTCTTTATTCGACTTGTAACTTTTCCTGTCAGTGTGATTTATCCTATATTGGCAAAACTAAACGCTGTCTTAAATTTCGTCTAAAACAACATATGATTTACGTCCGCAAACAAGAAACCAATAAATCGGCTATTTCTAAACATTGCTGGGAGGAAAATCATAATTTTAAATTTAATTCAGCTAAAATAATTTGCAGACCTAAATCCATTCATGAACTCGATTTCTTTGAAGCTTTTCATATTTATAAAAATTTTAAAAACCTTGTAAATGAGGGTTATTCACCGTTGGCAACATTTGTGTGGAAGTCACGTGATGGTGGTATTCCATGATTTCTTTACGCTGCGAATGCGAAGTTAAAGAAAGCAACTTGCTAAAAAACTGTGCATCTTTTACATCCACAAATAATTCAAGCAAAGAAACATGCAAGCAGAAACGTGTAAGTTTTCATGCATTTCCTTTAAATTCGTCTGGTTTATTAAAAGAATGGCTTATCAAGCAGAAAAGAGAAAATTTTACACCATCTAAACATAGCGTATTATGTTCAGAGCATTTTACCGAAAATGACTTGACTTACCAAAATTTTACAGAGATTTCTGAAAAGTGATGCTGTACCGTCTATATTTAGTTTTAAGTTAGTTACACCACACTTTTAAAAAAACAAAATTCAATTTTCATTTGATGAAAGAAAAGAAAGTAAAAAAGTTTCACGAGATAGAATTCATGTCGAAAGAGCTATTGGGCGTATTAAATTAGTTAAACTTTTAGACTGCACCATACCATATACTATTGTTACCCTCCATTAGTCAATTAATTTATATATCAGCATTTTTAGTTAATTTTGGAACCCGTATTTTATAATTTAAATTTTAATGAAAAAATAAGGAAATAGGGAATTTTCTACTTCGTTTCTTACAATAAATCTCCTATATGCTTCAATGTTACTACAAAATTAATGTTATACTTTTTTTTTTTTTTTTTTTCCCATTTTGTGCGTACCAGATACAGTAAGGTTAAATTTTTATAATTTTGCTTATCCTAAAGATTTGTTGTTGTCAGGGACCGATTAAGCTTTGAAGCTAGGGGAAGCTCAGTATCATTTCGGGGCCTTCTTTCATTTCAGAAAATCTTGTTCTCCTGTTACATATTGTAATATAAAAATGCTATAGACCAAAAATTAGTGTGTATTTATAGTTATTTATTTTTTCATTCATATATCTGGGTGATTTCTACACACAACATTAAAATCGTATAACTTATTAATTAAGAACATTCAGATTTTTGAGGTTAAATAATAGATTTTTCCTGAAATAGTGAGTATTTTATCTTGCTTTAGGCGAATTTTCTCAGAAAAATTCAATCTCAGTATGAAAATATAAAACAGAAAATTATATAAAAGACCCTGTTTTTAGTCATTTTGGGGCCCCCTCCTAAATTTTAGAGGGGAAGCTTGTGCTTCCCGAGCCTTTTGGGTAATCAGGCCCTGGTTGTTGTACATATTTATTTTTTTTAATTCTTTCAGTTTTATTCAAATTTATTGTAGACTCCTAGAAATCTGTGTAACACAACCAATCTAAACAATGAAGTTTACAGTAAAGTTTAACAGGAAAAAATCAGGGTAGCATTTATTTTTTTTAATAGTGATTTTTTTAAAAACTGAATTTAATGAGATAAGGAAAGGTTCTTTTAATTGAGGTCCAAGTCTTGGAGATAAACTGAAATAATTTATGTTGTTTCCGACTGTTAAATTATCCAAATTGTTCACGTTTAATATAGACACAATTTTACATTTAATTTTTATCACCCAGTATATGTAGTACCATACGGAATGCATGGAAAAATCATTAATCAATTCAAACCATTATTCTTTGCTAAAACCAGTTTAAGTTTTTTTTTTTTTTTTTTAATGCTTATTTAAATCATTTAAATACACACATGTGTACACTTTGTTTAAAACATTTGTTTTTATTTTTTTTCTTCATTCCAGTTTGTTCGCATTTTTGTAGAACAAAGACAATGAAATCATTTCATCTTCTGTAACTATGCATTATGGTTTCCTTTTTTATCAATTTACATTTCTCATAGTCGTATATTATTCATACTCAAATAACTTTTTCTTGTACATATATTATTTTCTAAACTGATAGCAGTGTAATTATCAGACACAGCAAAATGACTTTATGTGTTAATCATCACTTTTCAGAAACCTTTTTTTATTTTGTAAAATTATGGTGAGCAAAGTCACATTCTGTGAAATAATCTGAATATAATATGCTGCATTTTTGTTGATAAAAAATTATCTCTTTCCTGTTTTATTTGTCATTCTTTTAATAAAACAGTTGTATTTGAAGGAAATTAATGAAATTTTACCCGCATCTGCTTGCATGTCTCTTTACTTGATTTATTAAACAATTTAAGCATTGCACTGTTATATTGTAGTACTCAAATAAGATTCTGTACTATAGTGCTGTTATAGTACCCTTATAAACGATTTAAGGAGCAGGGGATTCATCAGTATCATTAGGGATTATTTAAAAGTTTTTTTTTTTGTGTGTGTGTGTGTTTGTGTGTGTGTAGTGCTTGTAGGTACACCAAAGAATTTGGTACCATTACAGTCTACAAACTAGGGATGCACCGAATATTCAGTTTGGCGAAATATCAAATTATTCAGCTAATTGAACATATAAAGACTCAATTTTAAAAAAAATATTTAATCATTTGAAAAAAATTCTGTTATTTTTAATTATCATTAAAATAAGATTTTTCAGGGTAATTAAGAAGTAATTTTATTTAAATCAAAACAATTGTGTTATTTAATTTCAAGTAACATTAAAGAAAATTAATTATTAGTTACATTAATCGGTACTTTTCCTTCCTCCGTTTGGTACGGAGGAATAGACAGCAACGTCCTCGTAAAAAGAGTAATTCTACCCAATCCAGAAACATTGTCAGGAGAAAAGCACCACGAAAAAAAAAAACGCTGTGTAACTAAAGAGGAATTATTTATGAGTGACATATATCACCGACTATCATCTAATCAGGCAAAATCACTTTACTTTTTACCATGTTTTTATTAACTTCTATTCTTCTGTGTTTGTTTGTCCGGTACAAATCTTGCAATCTATTTTTAACTGACTTAACTACTAGCTAGACATTTGAAACTTTCACAGTAGCTCAGAACCCGATGACAACACAATACTTCGAAGTCAGATTTTCGAATAGTTTTCTTTTAATTAATTAAAATATGAAAATAATGAGCTCCTAATAGCAATCAAAATAGTCATTAAAATATTAGCTATAATTTGTTACCAAAAAAAATTTACGAGTTCATTTTCTTCCGACATAAAAATAAATTTAATTAAACGTGAGCGTTAAAAAATTGTATTTGTGAGCGTAAAAAAATTTTAATTGTAAAAATAGTAATTATGCATCTGGCAAAAATTGACATCATTATCACTTTAAAGATTTTCTACACATTGATAAAGTGCTAATGTAGTTCATGATGCAAATACAGTACCCGCTGCTTATTAAAATCACATTCGCTCTGTGCAAAAGTTATTTTATTAAGCAGCTGATTTTTATATCCAGCGAACGTTCCTGCACTGAAGAAAAAGGTATTATCTATATGAATTTGGAAAGAAATTTCAAAAGTTATCAAATAATGGAACTAATAAACAATATTAATTAATTTTTAACAGATAATTCTTTGATTGTTCCTTCAAAATAAGTGAATTAAACACATCTCAAGTTCTGATGCGCTCTCCTTTGAGGGAAATCATCAATACTTTGCCAAAAGTTCACGATTTTCTTTTAAATTTAAAATCTTTCCTTTAAAGCTTTTTGCCTCTTAGTTATTTCAGAATAAGAACAAAAATTGTCTTATAATTAAACATAAATATACATTTAAAAAAAAATCACTTGAGAGCCAAATTAAATTATTAACTTATTACCGTACTTTGAAGAATACATTGCTTGAAATTATTACTAAGACAAGTAATGGGACGTGTTTAATTGCTGTAAATGTAAAATTTTCGACAAAAATAGATAACTGAGGGTTTGCTGTATTTCATTTAAAATAAAAAATCACAGTGTAAATAAAAATTTTTTAGTGTGCATAAATGACATTTTTGTTGCTGGAGAGATTTTTTTTTTAAGTTTTTTAGCAGCGGTTATAAAATTAGTTTGCATTGATTTGATTCCGGTCCTGGCAAATTGATCACATTAAGCGGCTGATTTTATTAACCAGTGATTTTAATAAGCGGCGGTTACTGTATATGTTGTTCTAAAAGGATTAGTATTTTATTTTTTAAATCAGCTTTTTTTTTTTAATTCAAATTTCCCGTAACTCTTTAACCAATCACATTAGAACATCCATCTTTGGAATATCGATAATAAGGATTTTCTCGCCAAATCCAATACCTGCCTATTGGAGCTTTTTTAATGCATTTTAAAGGGAAAATTAAGCTATTTTAACGCGAAAGAGCTGGAAATGCAGATTGACATTTTATCAACTTACTAAGCCTCTTTGAAAGAATTTATACAAAAATAAATACAATTATTTACAATTTCGTAATAATACGCATTAATAAAGTGCTAATGTAGTTACAATAAATCTCCTATATGCTTCAATGTTACTACAAAATTAATGTTATACTTTTTTTTTTCCCCATTTTGTGCGTACCAGATACAGTAAGGTTAAATTTTTATAATTTTGCTTATCCTAAAGATTTGTTGTTGTGTTGTACATATTTTTTTTTTTTTTTTAATTCTTTCAGTTTTATTCAAATTTATTGTAGACTCCTAGAAATCTGTGTAACACAACCAATCTAAACAATGAAGTTTACAGTAAAGTTTAACAGGAAAAAATCAGGGTAGCACTTATTTTTTTTATAGTGATTTTTTAAAAACTGAATTTAATGAGATAAGGATGTATTTCATTTAAAATAAAAAATCACAGTGTAAATAAAAATTTCTTAGTGTGCATAAATGACATTTTTGCTGCTGGAGAGATTTTTTTTTTAGTTTTTTTAGCAGCGGTTATAAAATTAGTTTGCATTGATTTGATTCCGGTCCTGGAAAATTGATCACATTAAGCGGCTGATTTTATTAACCAGTGATTTTAATAAGCGGCGGTTACTGTATATGTTGTTCTAAAAGGATTAGTACTTTATTTTTTAAATCAGCTTTTTTTTTTAATTCAAATTTCCCGTAACTCTTTAACCAATCACATTAGAACATCCATCTTTGGAATATCGATAATAAGGATTTTCTCGCCAAATCCATTACCTGCCTATTGGAGCTTTTTTAATGCATTTTAAAGGGAAAATTAAGCTATTTTAACGCGAAAGAGCTGGAAATGCAGATTGACATTTTATCAACTTACTAAGCCTCTTTGAAAGAATTTATACAAAAATAAATACAATTATTTACAATTTCGTAACAATACGCATTGATAAAGTGCTAATGTAGTTAGTTCTATAGCTATGATTCAACAGAAAATTTAAAAACATGGTTTATAAAAAGTTTTTTATCTTATAATTATTTTTATTTTCATATTGCTTTCATCATGATGGAGTCACTGTGGCTAATTTTACTAGAACTGGAAATGCTCCTATGATTACTAAACATCATATATTATTTGAAAATAAAGATCCTCACTGGTCTAAGGCTTTTCACCCTTATGCTCAAAATCAACGGGTAGAATATACTTATTGCAAAAGTGAAAATGTGGCTTTACCACCAGTTAAGTGGTCATCTAGCAATTTCAGATTATGTACTGATGATGACGGCATTGGTCTATTGTGTCTGAAACTTATGTACATAGGTAGGAATTTTTACTCTAAAGATACAGGCGATAATTTTGGCTTTTGACTTTTTTTTTTTTTTTTTTCGATTAAAGAAAATGAGTGCAAACACAGAGCAAATACTTAAAAAGATACTAGACAAAACAATGGGTCGTCCAGTTGAACCGGACACACCGCACTATGGCGATACCGGTGATTCAATAAATCTTGAGGATGAGGCGCTTCCTAATATTTCAGATAATTCTTTATTGAGAGATGACGATTTAAATAAAAGAAAATTGGATTGCAACCATCATTGCAACAAAAAACACAAACATGAAGAAGGCGATCAGGACAATACGCAAGCGAATGATGTCACTGACCATCCGTGGATGCAAGAAAAAGATTTCCTATGTTAATCGCCCATTGGATTTTTTTTTTTTAAATTATTAAAAATCAAAGAAAATTATTTCCCGATTTTAATCCCCATATTTGGGTATAGATATATATTAGTTATCATGTGCATATGTTAGATTGAGTTATTTTGCTGTCAAATTGACAAAATTTTAATTTTTAATTTCAAGGTACTGTCGTTCTTAGCGTTTTTTGTATTTGGCGATCAAAAACGCAATACAAAAATATACATGCCAGATGTATATTTTTGTAATATGTATTGTACGAAATATTGTTTCACATTACTGATTATTTTCTTAATATACGTTGTTAAAATAACCATGATTTTTGAAAGGAATTAAATATGTTCGCCAAATAATTTGGCGATATTTTTTTTTCCCGTCAAGGATGACATATGAAATCTATTCCGTTGCAAAATATTAGTATCTTACATCAGATACTTTTTTTAGACATTCAAAAACAAATTTGACTTCAAATTATGATAGAATATTTATCACTTTCCTTTTAATTTGTATATTAGTTGGATATTTATTGTGTAAATATCTTCCTTTGAAATGAAATGCTTGTGTTTTCAATCGAATATAGAAATTTGTCATTTTTTCCCCTAGAGTTTCAAAATTTAAAATTAAAATTTTATCAATTTTACAACAAAAACAACTTAATCTAATGCATGCACACGATAACTAATATATATCTATACCTAAATATGGGGATTGAAATCGGGAAATAATTTCCCTTGATTTTTAATAATTTTTTTACAAAAAATCCAATGGGCGATTAACATAGGAAATATTTTTCCTGTATCCACGGATCCGGATGGTCAGTGATGTCACACTTCACTTGCGTATACACACGTTCTCGAAAATGCACAGGGTCCTGATCTTTCATATAATAACAATCATTATTTTAAATATAAGTGTTTAAATAAATAAGTATTGTCATAAAATTCTGTTTTTTTATTTACATGAAATTAATTTAAAAAATAATTTAACTAAAAAAAAATAATAATAATTAAATTATTACCTCTATGTCCTTTGATGAAGCGATGTTCTTTGCATTGCCAGGGAGAGTTATCTTAGTCGTGCAGTGATTTTAATAAACACCACACAACTTAGACACCCACCAGGCGTTTGCCTTTATTTACATTTAAATCCTTTCTATAAATATTTACAAGCTCTCTGTGTCGGCTGTCGTGGGGTGCCTCAGGTTGATGGCTTTCTCCAGCGGGATGGTTGGGTGCCTCAGGTTGTGGACTTGCTGGCTTTAGATATTGAATAATCTTCATCTGATGAAACTTCTTTAAGATGGCACGTTTCTTTGTGATCGCTAGTTGAAGTTGCCTCTCCTTTTTTCGCTTTATGGTCTGGGTCTGCTGTATCTCGTGTTTCAGAAGTAGTCGGAGGTTCAAGCTCACCTTGGTTATCCATCTCTCTTTGTTAAAAAAAGAATAACAAACAAAAATAACTATCTAACTAATAAAATTGTTTCATAAAAAAATGAAAAGTCTGAACTTGCACACAATACAAATTTATCACAATAAAATGCAAAATTATGTATTCACAAAAGTGTACAATTGTTAACTTACAGACAAATCAATTAGTAAATTCAATGAAGTTGGCAGAAAAAAGAAAAAAAAAAAGAATAAGCAAATTTTGCATATTTGTTAATCATACATTTAACCAAAAAAGCAGAAATTTTAATGAAATAATTACATATTTCAGACAAACACATATTGAAAAAAAAATTTTTTTTTATTCCTGGTAGTGCCAAAATATTCATTATTTTGGAAATTGGCAGCAAAAATTACCCCTAACTTCAACATTTAATTTAGCTGTAAATAAATGTAATTTCTTTTTTCTTTTTAACAGTAGTGAAATAAACCCATAATTCCCTAATCAACTGCGAAAATATTGCACGTTTCAGAAATTTGCTACCAAAAAAGCAAATATATAATATTACACTAAAATAATCTTTTATTTCTGGAATTAACTTTGAAAATAGTACAAAATTTTGTCACATTTAACAGCAAAATAATCATGTTATTTTAAAAATTTGTAGCAAAATAAAAATTAAAAACATTAAAACAGTAATTTTGTGATTTTTCAGCAAAATAGTCACACACTTTGGGAAGTTAAAATGATTTTCTATCCCCCCCCCCCCCCCCAGTAAATTTTGGTTATGGTTTCTCTTTGGATTTACACTGATCTCGGAAACAGCCAACATGGCCTTCAAAAGGAAGGATTTCAGACTAAAGTCTGAAAACGTTCATGCCTGATTAAATTAAATAACAATTTAACAGTAGACAAACTTTTCTCACAATCTTGTCGAATGATAAAATTACCCAAATTGCTGAATGACTCCCTGTTGAATCACTTGCTGTCTGACTCCATGCTTAATAAACCCCATAATTAGTTTAATTTAGTTAAGTAAGAAAGTTTAGTATTGTCCTTAACTTAACCCAGGTTATTTAAATTTCCCACTTAACACTTAGGGAGGCATCCTAGCATAAAATGAAACAGTGCACAATAAGAAATTTACTCATCATGTTAAAAACCAAATATTATTTATTAAGGGGAATTAGGATACATAAATTATTAAGTACATTAGGCCCGTATGGCCGGTTTAAAATTTGCATACCTAAAATTTACCGATATATAATAATTCTTTTATGGAGTCCTAATTTTAAATTACTCAGGAAATCGCTAAATAATAAAAATGCTTACCGAAAATCTTCAGCGCAGTTTGAAGCATCATCATCCTTCCAGAGCAAACACTTATCACAAAATCCCGACACTGAACTTAATCCAAATCTGACTCTACGTTCACAAATTTAAAATCTCTTCTTCTTTTTCCTCTCTGTCCTCTCCCTATATCCCAATCCGAATTTTATCCCCTTTTCTCTTTCCTCTCATATTCCCCTCTTTCTCTCCAATCTCTGGCTAGTTCGTCGTTAACCTTAATATTATTGGATTTTAGGAATTGAATAAAATTTTCCGTCATTGGCTCTTCCTTTCCCCTTTTAAAATTTTCCTAGCCTTATTTTATTTTATTTTCTCAGCTGGTTTTTCGCGCGCTTTCCGCATCTTTTCATCCGTATTCATCTCTACCCTTTTGTAGACTCGAACGCTTACCAACAATCCTTGCATTATTCTGGTCCCCGACCTATTCAAAACTCTCTGAATTTGGCGGTACCTTGTATGTAACATAAATTTTTCTTTCCTCTTATAGAGAAGACATTTCCAAAATTTGACTTCTAACATTTCTTTTGAACGTATTCTAATCGAAAATATTTCTTGTGCTATAAATTTATACTCAGTGCCTTTATTTTTTGTTATGATTTTGACTTTTACTATCGTACACCTGAATAACCAATCCTTTCAGCATTATCCCTGCTTTCAAGCCTTTATTTTTAAAATATCCCGGACATCTGGCCTTAAAGTTGTTTTCGTTTCTTACCTAACACGATATTTTCTCACAATAATAATTTTATTTTTGTCCACCCAAGAATTCCTATAAGCGAGCTATCCTTCTTTAACTTTCATGGGAAATCGTGTGTGACCATTCCTTTCTTAGGAAAATATGCCCTTTGCAATGTTCCCTTATTCACCTCTAAGTTTAACCGCGCTGTTATTATTATGCCTTAAATTCCAAATCTTTAAATTTTCCTCCAAAGAAATTCCAAGATTGCTGAGCGTGTCTCAGCAATATATCGAATTCCCCAAAAAGAAAAAAAAATGAGAAAAAAAAAAGAAAAGTGCTTTAACTCACGCTGTGATTAGGACTCCATATACATTGCAATAAATATAAAACAGTATTATAATAAACAGAATAAATAGATATAATGACATATAATCATAAGTGTAATAAACAGAGTATATGCTACTATATGCATAATATGAAACCATACAATAAGTGAAAAGAATGAACCATACGATAGAAATACATACATATGATATTTCATAGAATAAGTGAAAAGAATGCATCATATAGAAATAGGTATATATTAATTCAGACAATAAGTGAAAAGAATGCATCATATAGAAATACGTATATATATTAATTCATACAAGAAGTGAAAAGAATGAAACATACGATAAAATACATATAGATATAATTAAATTTTTTTTTTTTTTTTCTTCTAGTAGAATAGCACAATTGGTACACTATTCTCTATACCTTTTAATTGTATAGAGGTGAGGAAAAGAAATTCTTTACGATTTATGGGCTCACAAGTGTACATACAGACACCGACAGCTATATAAATACATATATAGTGTATGATTATTATCTTTTCTTTTTCCTGATTAATGGATATAATTTTTTTTTTTTTTTTTTTTTTTGAAATATTGTCATTATGTTTATATTTTTGTTAACGTGAACGACAGCAACAAGTAATTATTGTAGAAAATATTGTAATTAAAATACATATGATGAATAAAGATGATCCTATGAATTTTAGTAAGAAAAGATGGTTAGTAATGTTTGGAAATTTAAACCAATCAAACCAAGTGTTTGAACCTTCAACATTTAGTGTTCTTGTATAATTAGTATTCAGTTGTAGCAGTTCCACACTTGGCTCATCCAAACAGAACTTTATTTTCTTACACTGAACGAGAGTTGGTGCTTTTAAGCACAACTTTTCGTTATAACACCGTGTTTCTGCAAAAAATTTCACAGTTAGTATCGACGGGGTCGTTGTAAGTTGTACTGCTTTAGTGTGCACAGCTATCTCTTGAAAATGTACAGTCACTACACCTGGATCACAAGTGCTTGTTGCCTGGAAAGTGATGCGTGCCAACACAGGGCAGTTATAGCATCCCGAGGCTGTGAGATCAATATCTTCAAATTTCGGACATATTGTATTTGATTTTATTACCATTTTAAAATTAGTGAAGTGCAACTGTATACGAACAGCCGCAGACATTAATAGCGATGATTTTAACACATCCTCTTGTACTTGAAATAGATGAATGTCTTTTTGCAATGGCAATGCATGCTCCTGGGAAGAAACGAGATGAGTTAATGCATCCGAAACCATTGTGCAACGCAGGACATCCTCGAAAAAATCACAATTTGATATATTGGGGTCGAAGATAAAATCTTTCGTAAAAGAAGTATTTGCTTGTATAGCTCCTATTTGACCTGCGTTGGGGTTATTTCTGGGACTGGCTGGCGCTAGATATGCTTCTGAAGGTCGACCAACTCGTTGTATAAAATAGTCTTGGAGGTTTAGTTGTGGTTGGTCATAGGCGCCCAGAATTGAAACTTTGATTCCCGACTTTGTGTACGCGGAATCTGTTAAAGATAGCCGTGAAACTGTGTTGTTTTCAGAGTGCGTTAACGATACATGATATTGACATGTATGTCCAGAGATTTTGGATACTTCATAGGTTTTTAACAAGTCTGGTTCAAACCAGACGCGAAAAAAATTGCAAGCCGCTCGAGTTAACACCGTACAGCCCACACCTAGTCCCCCTGGGACGCAGGCTGTAATGCCAGGAAATTGACGGCTCTCAGCCGTTTCGGCTTCAAAATGGTTACCATTCTTGCCAATGTATTGTTTTATGCAGTGCACACCTCGTCCGCAGAATTGATTAAAGATACAAGAAATCTGCGATATGTATTTGGCAGTAACTGGGAATGTGAAATATTGCCTTTCTGTGTGAAAACTGCATGTCACTTCTTCTAATTTAATTTTTAGTGAGAACAAATGATTTTCGTGACTGTCCGTGAACCATAAACACGTTTCCGCTTGAATTGTGGGTAATGATATTTCTGCAGTTGTGTACAACTGGCATGCCTTTGTTCCATCCTGTAATACTTCACAGGTCTTTAAGTCGGAAGTGATGATCGAATGTGAGTTACACTCACTACTAATTTCAGTGCAAAGTAATGCCATGGTTAAAAGTACTAAAGGGAGAGACGAAATTCGTGGATTTTGTACAGCATGATTCTCCAAATGTTGATAAAAGTTTAACATCAAATTTCGCATAATGCTGCCGATAAAAGCACCAGTAAGTAATGAAACTCTGGCGAGTAATTTAAGGCATTTAATAATGATATAAAAAAGAAAAATTACTGATTTAAAAACATATATGATATTCTTAATCGCTGTTTTAAGAAATAGCAGCATAAACAGGATAACTGTAGTTAATAGTATATACATGATGTATTGAAAAATTGGAGGTAAACATTTTAGATGTTTTATCACTTCCCAACAAAAAAAACATTGTTTGATTTGGCAGATAGTTTTCCCTGACACGTGGAATAAGCCCGTTACGGAAATACCGCTCGGGTGTAAATAAATTACTGTAATGTCTGACCTATAGGCCAATAGTTCGAAGGGGATTCGTATCATTAAGTCATTTGGCACAGTAAGCACATGCTCATATTCATCATTTCTAAGTATGACTCTGCCTGTGTCAGGCAAGGTCAATATTGGATCCGTAAAGTTTATGGTTAAATTGTGGTTTTGAAAGAAAGCGGATTCCCCTTCTAGGAGTTTACGACGATGCGGTGTTATTGCTTTATTTTCAAATAGACAAATGTCAAAAGTAAGTAATTCTGGGTCATAAATGGTGGCATCCTCTGTGACAGCAATCATTATCTGTTTCTTTTGTGTATAAGCACAAAAGCAGTCACTTTTAGGGGAGCAGTTATGGGTCTCACAAAACTCGGGCGTGCCTGTACAGCGATTTTCACCGCATTCACATAGAATCTTTCGCTTGTTGAAACATTCATACGAAGTGCTTTTATTATCTGGTTCCTCTGAGTGTCGTAAGATGAATGAAGAGGGCATGATCAGGGAGTAGTCTTTTGCTAGGATAAATGTTCTATTCGCTTTTACACAGTTGTGGCAGTGATGGTAAAGACAGGCATTGGCTGGAAAACTAATTTTTGTGATGACATGTCTCGTGAGGTGGTGGCACCAATTGTGGCCTGAAATGTTTGCCTTTAACGGCAGATGCCAGTATGAATAGCACTGAAATATAAGAAAAAGCATTTTCATTAATAGCCCCTCCTGAGTAAATATAATTTAATTATTATTATTATAATTTATTTATTTTTCTTTTTCTTTTTTTTTTTTTTTTTCGAATATGTAAGTGACTGTTTTAACTGGTGTGCGAGAAAACTGCATATATTATATGATTTCCATTATTATTATTATTATTATTATTATTATTTTTCTTTATATATATATAAATTCAATTCCCTTATTAAATGAAATTTGAAATTTATAATATCAATAGATAAATGTACCCCTCAAATATACAAATTGGAAGAAAAGTGAAGTTAAACATGAATTTGTTAAATATAACGCAAGGAAATTAAATGAAATAGAAAGATAATTTAATTTTACTTTATTTCACCTTACGTTATTTATTTATGTATATATATATATATATATACATATATATATATATATATATATTTTTTTTTTTTTTTTCTCCATTAGAAAATAACAATACATTTAAAGGATAAATTATTATGATTAAATATTATTAATATATCCTTTTTTTTTTTTTTTTTTTTTTTTTTTATATATTATTATTATTATTCTTATTAATATTATTAATCTCATATAACAGTTAACAAGTTTCTCACAATTGGCCAATTTGTGAGAATGAACAACGTCTGTTCATAAGATTAATATAAGGGAACGCGAAATGTGCGCCTAATTATAAGATTAACAAGAGAATTGAATTTGAGATTGTGAAAATATTACATATATAAGGTAATGGAATAAAACAAAGTTATGTAGAATTAACACTATTCTATACATAAAGGACGAATTTCTCAGGAAGGAATGCTTCGTATGTATGTGTACTTAATAAGAATTAAATAATAATGAAAATGAAAATTATAAATAAATGTTAAAGGAATTTAATACTTCCTCATCTTTAATATTATGTTAAGTCCATAATATTACTGTATTTGACACTAATGCTATATTTCATATAATCATACCATAAACAAAGTGAAACTGTATTATTTACAAAGTTAAAGACAAATATAAGTATAAAATAACTGAATACATACGAGTAATATTTGTCTAAACCGTACTATCGACAAGGCAAAGTCTAGTTGATTATAATATTTATAAAATATTTTCTAATTACCTCGGTACGTATGTATATATAGATATGAATAAATATTTATTTAATAAAATG
Source organism: Salticus scenicus (assembly GCA_963930645.1). Classification (NCBI taxonomy): domain Eukaryota; kingdom Metazoa; phylum Arthropoda; class Arachnida; order Araneae; family Salticidae; genus Salticus; species Salticus scenicus. Next base: position 240,618,582 of record OZ005650.1, on the reverse strand, counting down.
GAAGATCAAGGAGATAAGTATAAAATTTTATCCTCTAATCATAACAATAATAATAATAAGACATATAAATAAATATTGCCTAATATAAAATAAAATTAAAATAAAACTGATATAGATATAAAATTACGTATTTAAATCTTAATAACGAGTATAATAGTTATAATTATCGTCATACATCGACAAAACAAAATACAACTGAAAGGATATGTGATAATAGAATATCAAATCACGAATATATATATATCGATAAATAAAGATGTGTATATATACATATGTATACCTTATTATTATTCATTTATTCATTTATTTATTTATTTATTTATTTATTTTTTTTTTTTTTTTCAAATCCTAGTCAATAAACTAATATGACACAAAAGCAATATCATTCTGTGTATTTTAATGCTAAGTCAAAAATTTTGTCCGCGAAGGGTTGAACTGTACTGCGTAGAAAATAGCGGGGTGGTGGTGTTGGTTCGGTATTGACCGGTGGGGAGAGTGTATAACTAATAGTGTCTTGAGATGATGTATGGGAGGAAGGGATATTTTCGATACTAGAGTTTGTTGACCCCAGATTTACTGCTTTGGGAAGATTCTTGCCACCGCTGTCTAGAAGGTAAGAATTGTTGTCTAGTTCTTCGAAAATTGCGTGTGGTCGTGTTTCTGGGGACGCTTCTATATTAGGGGAAGGGAAGGATTGTGTATTATCTGTAATTGTTGTATGTAACAGATCTAATTCTGGTTTTCGGGCAGTATATGGAATAAGTCTTTCAGCGTGAATCTTCATGTCTTTATTTTTGTGAGGGTTTATAGCGTCAACTATAGTATAATTTACTTTATTATGCTTATTTAAGATACGATAAGGGCCAAAGAATTTGCGACGTTTCGTGATATTTAAATTACGGTCCCGTGCTGGGTCATATAAGTAAACTAATTGACCGGGATAGAAATCACGATATCTGGCCTTTTTATGTTGGTAATTTTCCATCGCGATAGCGGCATTCTCTAAATTTTGTATCACCTTTTCGTGTGCGTATTTTAAATCTGTTGTTCGTTTCAGGATATAATCTGGATATGCCATTTCCTGTGGTGTTGAGTTATTATTTATAATGTCGGTTGGTAATAAAGGGTCATATCCTAAGTGGATATATGCAGGTTTTTCGTTAGTAGCAGAATGAATTGTAGAGTTATAGATTAAGGCGTAATATTGCACGAAATCGTCCCATTGTAACGTATTGTCAGCAAAAATAGCAAGTGACTTTTTAATATTCTTGTTGGCAGCTTCACAAACCCCATTTGTTTGAGGTCTCATAGGTGTTGTGAGTAGTTTGAGGACTCCTAGTCGTGTACATAGTATTTTGAACAGATCGCTGATAAATGAAGGTCCTCTGTCACTTAACAATTTTTCTGGAATGCCAAATAGACTAATGTAATCTATAAATCTGTCAACACTCGTAATTGCAGTAGCGTCGGGGACGGCGTATAATCTGATAAATTTCGTATAATTATCTATAAAACTAAGGATGTATCTGTTACCCTTATGTGTTCTAGGTAATGGGCCAATGTGATCGCATGATACCATTTGCATTGGTCTAGTGGGTTTGAAATTCCTCTGAAGTGGGACAGGAGGTAACACATTTGGACTCTTGAAACTTATGCAATGTGCGCATGATTTTATAAAATGTTTTGTGTCCGAATATAAATTTTCCCAAAAGTATTTCTCTCTAATGTTGTTGTAAGTTTTAAATACTCCAAAATGTGCCATATGATTTGCTGCTAGTATGTGCGGCTTAAATTTGTCTGGTATAACGATTCGTAAAATGTTAGTGGATTTTCGAAATCTTGGTATAAATGCCGAATGCATAAGTAGTCCGTCTTTCAAAAGGTAGTTTGGATATAAATTTGAAAGTAGTGTTGGTGAATTTTCTAAGGTTTTAATTATTTCCGAAAGTTTGGAATCCGTGCGCTGAGCGGTTTTAATGTCCTGAATTGTTGGGAGATTAATTTGAACATTATTTACTGTTAAAATATCTAAATTGTTGATTGGCATACTGGTAATTCGTTCCTTATTGAGAGAAAAATTTCTCGAGGGTACATTTCCTAATGAAAAATCATCACTTTGTCCTTTAACATAAATTAATATATAAGCTCGTTGGTTTAATACTTCTTCTATATCAACAGGCAATACTTCATTATCATTCATAAAATACCAATTCCCTTTCGAATCCTTAGTTAAACAAAAATAATGACCGTCATTCACGTAATTACCCGAATGTACTATTATGGCATTTAAATAATACCATAAGGGTTTATATTTTCGATATGTCATGTAAGGTTGAAAATTTATTTTATCATTATAAGTCACGTGATGTGATATCTTTTCACCTCCTTTTTGAGAAAATGTAAATCTTTTCAAATGAAATGTAAGTACTGTAGGAGATTTGGAAACTGAAATTTGTTTTAGTGCGTCTACCATCGAATTGCAATTATAACAATAATAGTCTGCTTGCAAATGCTCTGGTTTTGTGAATTTATGTAAAGCTTTCGTTAGGGAGTCTGTACCTTGTGTAATATCTAATGAGAAATCTCTAAAAGGGTCAAACGTTATGCTCTTATGCCTACAATTTAGACATTCTACTTCACTACGGAAAATTCCTTGAAACATATTTTGTAATATAGTTGATTGATTGTATGAATATCTGAAAGCGTGAGTCTCATGAAATGAAACTGATTGTTCTAAATGATCAATAATTCGACCCAGAAATTCGTGTGCATCCTGTTGGATATTGTACTTAAATTCTTTGTCAATAGTTTGGAGATTTTGATAAAACTCAATGGGTTGTACTACTCTTCCCGTTTTTCCCATTACTGAGTCTATGTGTCGTTTTAACATACAAAACATACAAAATGTATTTGGCTCACACGTGAACTCATGGTTTGAATTATGAAATAGAAAATTCACTAAAGGTGGGAGATATGTAAGACATTGTAAGATAACATTTATATAACAAGTGTTGCCCATGTTTTCTAATCCGGCTCTCCTTTTATTAATTGCTTTAGATTCTGGGTGTACGTTATCGTGCTTGTTAAAGTGTGTAATATTTGGTTGTGAAAGTAAATTTCCTACTGTTTTATTTTTAATTTCGGAAATATTATGTTTAGTATTCTGTGTTGGAATGTTATAACTCTTTTGTAATTTTTCTCTGAAAGGGTTTAGTGAGTGATTTGTATTGTTAGTGCTTACAAAGAAATCTCTAGACAGAGTATCTGCGACAATGTTTTGTGATGATTTAATTAATTCGAATGTGTAGTCATAATCTGATAAAAAGGCAAACCAACGGGTTACTCTGTTACCGGGTGATTCGAGGGAAGCTAATTTTGTTAAAGCTGAATTATCACACCTTATTATAAAGTGTCGACCATAGAGATAGTGTTTAAAACTTTTTACCGCTTGGACAATAGCCAAAAGTTCTTTTTCAAAAATGATATATTTACACTGAGTGGGATTTAGTTTCTTTGAAAAATATGCTATAGGGCGAATTATACCGTACTCATCCCTTTGTCCTACCATAGCCCCTAATGCATTTTCACTACTATCTGTAGAGAGAATAAATTCTTTATCATAATCGGGATGTATCAAAATAGGGGGTTTTGATAACTTTTCTTTTAGAATATCAAACGCTCTTTGAGCTTCTGTTGACCATCGGAATCGTTGATTTTTCTTAGTCAAATTCGTTAATGGTGCAGATAGAGTGGAAAAATTTTTGATAAATTTTCGATAGTATGAAACAAGACCTACGAATCTTCGAATCCGCCTTACAGTAGTGGGAACCGGAAAATTTTGAATTTTAATTATATTTTCATCTAGCGGCTTAATTCCTTCTGCGTTTAATTTATGTCCTAAGAATTGAATTTCAGGGAACATAAAACAACATTTTTCTGGATTTAATGTTATTCCATACGTACGAAATCGTTCAAATAATTTTCTTAATTTACTAAGCATGTGTAGCTCGTTGTTTGCACCGATGCCAAAGTCGTCGATGTAATTACATATTTTAAGGTCTGTCAAAGGCGCTAAAATCATATCTGCCAATTTACTAAAGTGTTCTGGGGATGCTGACATCCCTTGAGGCATTGTGAGATAACGATAAGAGCCAAAAGGCGTAGAGAAAGTTGTCATGTCTCTATCTTGCGGTTTTAATGGAATTTGATAGAAAGATGAAGAGAGATCTAAAGTTGTAAATAATTTTGATCCTCTTAAATTTTCTAACAAATGATTTATTATAGGTAATTTGTACCTTGGGTATTTTAAATATTTATTTAAAATTCTGTAGTCTACGACATGTCTCCACTTTTGTTTCTCCGGATTACCAGATGGATTCTTTTTTTTAATGAGGATTAGTGGAAAACTAATATGAGAGTCCGATCGTTCTATAATATTCGCTTCTTCGAGTTCGGATAACTGTTTTTTCAGTTCGCCTTCTAGCGCTTGTGGAACACGATACGGACGAATTGACGGTAATTGAGATATATCAACCTGTAAATTTGGATGTATTGCATCTGTGCGGCCAATGGTAAACATTCGTTTACTAAATATATCCGCAAATTCCATAAGTAGTTCTAATAATTTCGCTTTTATCTCAGGGTTTAAATGTGATAAGTTAAAATCGGTAGGTTTTAATTCTTTTCGTCGTAATTGTTTTATATATTCCATATTACGAGTATCAAATACCGTATTAATTGCCCCTAGTCGCGTATGTTTATTTAAAGGGACTGCGTTATCACTTAGATTAGATATTTTAACTGAAATCTGTTTGTTATCCTCCACCGAGCAAAATGTGTTGACAATTTTTATATTTCGATTCTGTAAACACGGGACAAAATTTACCTTTTCTCCGTGCTTAATTGCCATATCTAGGTTTAGCTTAATTTGCCGTGACTCATGTGGTTGAAGAGTGAATTTCGCAGGTATTCTCGCGTAGTTAACATGAGTTGTGCTAATATTATTCGAGAGTGCATCTCTCAACGGCACGGTCACATTCCGTGAATTCAATGTATTAGTTTCAAAATTTATATTAAATTTCTGTGATTTTAATAAATCATATCCTAATATGGCATGATAATATTTAGATAATGGATTTCTAACAATATAAAACTTATGTCTAAATGTTTTATGTCCGATTGTCACTGGAAGAGAAATACATCCTACAATGTTCATATCATTACCTGTTACGGATTTAAGATTTATATCAATTTTCAAGAATTTAATGTCTTTATCTGAATTGAATTGTTTAAAAACATTTTCCTGTATGACACAGACACTGGCGCCACTGTCACAAAGGCTAGGAGTGAGAAATCCTGCTAATTTTACATCTACTATAGGTAAAAATATGTGTCTGGTATTTGAATCGATAATCTGTGTGTTAACCACATCATTAGTTATCGGTCTTCCGTTATATGGCTTTTGTTGGGTCCGGGAACGCGTCTCAGACCGAAATTCATTGTGCGTTCCCGATTTTAGTTTAAATGTTTTCTGTTATTGTGCTCATAGACTTGTGGCTGTGGTCGGGAGGAATAACCTCGAGTTCTATTATTTATGTTACTCGTATTGTGTTGACGAGAAAACGAGGGGAATTGGGGTCGAGTACGATTTGCGGGATTCGAATAACACTTACTGAAATGATGTGAGAGTTTATGACAAAACCTGCAGGGTGGAAAACGTCTTTGGTGTGAAGTATTATTACCTCTATTGTTGTAGATACGCCCAGAAAAGTTTCTAGGGGTCGGCCTTTGATCATTTCTATAATTTTGGTTCGAGAATGAATTTTGTGTTTTTAATTTTAATTCCTCAATTTCTTTAGTTAAAGCGCTAACCATTTCTTGGGTATGCATAGCATGTGATTGTATGATATCTTTAAGGTCAGAGTTATTTGTGATATTGTTGACCTCTTGAGTGGACTCAGGATTGGTTAAAGACGAGTCACTGATTTGTAATGTTTGGATGAAATCTACCGCTTCTTCAAAAGTTTTAGGGTCTTTTAAAATTAGGGAATGTTTATATTTCGGTAATAGACCTTCCATGAATTTCGCTAATTTACTCTGTTCAAATAACGCTTTTACTGCAGCATTTGTAAGATCGGGATTATTAAAAAAATGTTGCGTAGCTAATGCTACCTTTGCTGCATAGTGTTTAACCTGCTCATTCGGGAGCATTTTACAATTCGAAAACTGTTGTTGTCTCGCTCCTAAACTATATTTAGTGTCAAAATAGGAAAGGAATTTCCTTTTAAAATCCTCGTAATTATTTTCATTGCTAAGATCGGGCGAATTTATTATATTTGAAAGTGCGTCACCTCTTATACGTGATTTCAGTATAAGTAATTTTTCATCTGGTGTGCATTTTGTGAGATCCGCAATTTTTTCAAAGTTTTCAATAAAAAATTTAGGGGTAACCGCGGACAAATTATCAAATTGTGGGATTATTGACTGTAAACCTGCTAACTTTCTAATCATACTATCGGATTCGGATCCGTTTGTTTCGTCTCCCGGCATGTTTTAAAGAGTAAAGGAGGATAAATATACAAAAAAAAATTTCAATAACTACTTGACTAAACAATAACAATAATAAAATGAAAATTCAGTATTTATATCTATACAACACCTTTAGATTGTACTAAGCTAAAATGTATATTTTAAATAGAAAATCCACAAAACTGAATAATTTATCAAGATAAAATTCTAATAACACTGAATATATTCAAAATTCTATGATATAAGATACTAGGAAATCCATACCAAATAGATATAAATTACTTTTTGTTTTGAAATAAAAATTGAAATAGCAAATCATTTAAAATATTACCATATTAGGAAAATATTTAAAAGACTATAGTAACGAGTAAACTCAAAATTAATAGTTGAGTATAAGTATCAAAGAAAAAGAAATTTCAAAACTTTTGTGGTATAAAATATAAAATTTGGATACCTAATATTGTCAACGTATGTGTACATATATGGATGTATTACGTTAAAATACAGATAAAATAATGTTAAAATTCAAAATTTTCCATATAGATACACATAGTTGTATAGATAATGAAAATCAAAATATATATGTAGAAATAAAAGATGTAATGTATAATAAACACACATATTAATAAAATAGGTAGATATATAAAACGTAAATATTGATTTCCCCTTATATGTGAGAAATTAATAATTAAATCACTATATAATATTATTGTTAAAAACAATTTTATACTTAAAGACTACACTTAAAAAAGTGTAATGGTCACGGCGGACCACTTGCTGAATGACTCCCTGTTGAATCACTTGCTGTCTGACTCCATGCTTAATAAACCCCATAATTAGTTTAATTTAGTTAAGTAAGAAAGTTTAGTATTGTCATTAACTTAACCCAGGTTATTTAAATTTCCCACTTAACACTTAGGGAGGCATCCTAGCATAAAATGAAACAGTGCACAATAAGAAATTTACTCATCATGTTAAAAACCAAATATTATTTATTAAGGGGAATTAGGATACATAAATTATTAAGTACATTAGGCCCGTATGGCCGGTTTAAAATTTGCATACCTAAAATTTACCGATATATAATAATTCTTTTATGGAGTCCTAATTTTAAATTACTCAGGAAATCGCTAAATAATAAAAATGCTTACCGAAAATCTTCAGCGCAGTTTGAAGCATCATCATCCTTCCAGAGCAAACACTTATCACAAAATCCCGACACTGAACTTAATCCAAATCTGACTCTACGTTCACAAATTTAAAATCTCTTCTTCTTTTTCCTCTCTGTCCTCTCCCTATATCCCAATCCGAATTTTATCCCCTTTTCTCTTTCCTCTCATATTCCCCTCTTTCTCTCCAATCTCTGGCTAGTTCGTCGTTAACCTTAATATTATTGGATTTTAGGAATTGAATAAAATTTTCCGTCATTGGCTCTTCCTTTCCCCTTTTAAAATTTTCCTAGCCTTATTTTATTTTATTTTCTCAGCTGGTTTTTCGCGCGCTTTCCGCATCTTTTCATCCGTATTCATCTCTACCCTTTTGTAGACTCGAACGCTTACCAACAATCCTTGCATTATTCTGGTCCCCGACCTATTCAAAACTCTCTGAATTTGGCGGTACCTTGTATGTAACATAAATTTTTCTTTCCTCTTATAGAGAAGACATTTCCAAAATTTGACTTCTAACATTTCTTTTGAACGTATTCTAATCGAAAATATTTCTTGTGCTATAAATTTACACTCAGTGCCTTTATTTTTTTGTTATGATTTTGACTTTTACTATCGTACACCTTAATAACCAATCCTTTCAGCATTATCCCTGCTTTCAAGCCTTTATTTTTAAAATATCCCGGACATCTGGCCTTAAAGTTGTTTTCGTTTCTTACCTAACACGATATTTTCTCACAATAATAATTTTATTTTTGTCCACCCAAGAATTCCTATAAGCGAGCTATCCTTCTTTAACTTTCATGGGAAATCGTGTGTGACCATTCCTTTCTTAGGAAAATATGCCCTTTGCAATGTTCCCTTATTCACCTCTAAGTTTAACCGCGCTGTTATTATTATGCCTTAAATTCCAAATCTTTAAATTTTCCTCCAAAGAAATTCCAAGATGTCTGAGCGTGTCTCAGCAAAATAATGAATTAACATCTTCAAATAAAATAACAGATTTTTTTTTTCTCTTACATATTATTTTGTTATACTTTCAGGTTTAACACAGAGAAAAAATAAAATTTTATTCATTTAATATTTTCTGTAAATTTGAAGTTGCTTCTAGTGTGAAGTATTTCTTTATTTGTGTAATTTGTTGGCTTTGATTAAATTCATGTATAATGTATTTAAAAAGACAATGCAGTCACTTTAAAATTCGACTGCCTTGCATTGAAGCAAAAAATAAATAAATAAATAAATAAAAAAAATAAACCTAACTGTCAAAACTGATAATTGGATGTGATTTTATAGTTATCAAACTAAAATTTTTAGGTACAAATAGCCTATAAAATTTGAAAAATGAATAAATTCATTTTTCTAATTTAAGAAAATAAAGTAATAGTAACAATAATAAATCTTTAAAAACAAGAACAAATTTAATGATTGTGCTTTTTCTGAATGTGAACATGAAATTTAAAAACATACATTAGGTAGAAAGTAACTTTTGTAATAAAATTCCTCACAGAATATATGATGGTCTTAGGCTTCAGCAGGCAATAAGTAGAAAGCCTCCTTGTACACGCTTAAAATTATACATGCAACATAGTTAAAGCATGTTATAAGAATGTTTAAAGTCATGGTTTGCATAAAAAGTGGTCGACACAGAAATAGTAATTATTTTTATAAAGCTAAAACAAATTGTGATAATTTACGTAATCCTTCAATTGACTGGAAATTTAGTACAACAAATATTTGATTTACATACAGCTATATGATTTTCGGATTAATTTAGTTATTGTGGCTTATTCACAGTTGTACACATAAGAATTCTTATGCGTTTTACACTTTTTTTTTTTTTTTTTTTTAATGCATTTGGTCAATTTCTTATTTAAATCAACAAAGTGGAATTAACATATACAAGAAATATTTAGGTAAAAAAAGGAGTGGGAATATAAAGCTCAGATCGCAGAGACATTTTATATCCTATAATATTTAGTGTGGGTGAGGAGTGTAATTTATATGAATATTGTGATTCAAGGGTGCCATATGATATAAAGGTGTTGAAAAAGTGTAACCATTGCCATTAATTGAAATTATGTCCATGATTCTGGCTCAAAACACAGATATCTATAAAATTTCTTACAAACAGATTTCTCCGAGATGAATAAAATAACAGTTTCTTTAACATTAATCGTTTAACAAAAATGAACTTTATATTTCGTGGCACAATAACTTCCTAAAGTTGCAATTTCTGAAGAATAAAAGTTATTGCATGAACTTTCATCACTGAAAATAAAATCAAAATTAATTGAAATACGTAAATTATAAACAATAAATATCTTTAAAAAATATATATATACGTATATATATATGACATTAGAATTGCGGAACTACCTCTATAATTTATCAAGCTGGGTATCCTTGTAGAATTCGACGTTTTAAATATGTTTTTTTGCACAATATGTAATTACACTAAGCTTATTTATTAATTTTAATAGGCACTTCCAAAAATACGGGAAAAGGGGATTAAATTGGGTCATAAATTAAAAATAAACTACTTAATTTTAATACATTTCACCATATATGCTTCGCTCGAATAGTCTAAAAAGTTCCTCATTCTAGCTACACTACAAACACAGCATAATGAAAAAAAAAAAAAAAAAAAAAAAAATTCATTCATACAAGGAATGGAAGAGATACAATAATGAACTATAGTATTACAAATATATTTACAACTAATTTTAATCACATTCAACACTATGGAATATGAAAACATTCATACCTCATTGTCACTTGCGATGGTCACGTTTAAGTTTTATTCCTGTTTTTATATATTTAGCTTTGACATCTGCTGATACAATGGTAGCAGTATTTCTCCCATTATGGATTTCTTGAAACGTCAATTTTTTTTACAAACCCTGCTTTGAAAAGCTTACACCCATTAATATTTTCTTGTAAGCAGCAGAACTTCCGTGTCCTTCATTCTGTGAATTTAAGAGAATGTATTCTTGGATATTTTCATGGTAAAAATCATAACGGCCGATCAAGGATCAAACCATGATCTTAAAAATTCACTGCTGAGAAAAAAGGGAGAAATATAAACAAAAAATAATGAAAAAATTTAATAAAAATAATGGCGCTCACTGCTTAGTTCAAGAGTAAACAATCCACGAGGTTAGAGGTAAATACCACCGACACGTGATCATTACGTCACCCGGATAAACCTCATTGTGATTTCGCTGTTCCCTATTTGTCTGATTGTTGGAAATTTTACATTCAGTTCACATTTTCTTAATTTGTCTACTGTTTACACGGCTAACATTCCTAAATTCCTATTGGCCACACACTCCACCTTTCCCGTAATCCTATTGGTTGAACTGAATTCGGTCCCTCTTTTATATATACGAGCACTTCTCCAGATTCAGGATTCTTTTTGCACTGAAGACGGTACGCTTAAGGCTACCGAAACAGCTGTATGCATCGCAAATATTTTTCTTTTAGCGTTTCTGACGTAGTAGTTTATTCGGGTTTTAACACCATACCGTACATGGCTAGTTCCGCCCACTTTCCAGCCCAGAATCTACCCGCCGTTTAATATTAAATAAAGTTTTTTTGTTCTCCTCAAAATTTTCCGCACAAAAATGCTCGAAACACAAAACCTAAATTTCACTTGGTTTGAAATCTTCTCTTTTTAATTTTAAAATAATTTACCTTTATATATTTTATTTTATTGAAATTTAGACGATTACAGTCCTTAAAAAGTATTTTGAGTAGGCGGATATTTTTTGCTTACATTTAGTGTTATCGCTTCTATTTAAGCCGTCGACAGCTGCACAAAACTTGAGCATCATAATTCAAAATATTGCAAAACTAAACAGATGTACAACATTTAAGTACTTTGCGATATATTTCTTATAGGCTACATTCGCATTCGAAAGATAAATCCCGCCAGAGGTGTGGCTTTTGTCGATCATGCCACTCCCGAATAATATTCATTTTCAGATTCTGGAAACAGTCTATAAAAAGATGTGCCATCTCGAATGGGTTGAACTAGTCCAGTCTTTTGTCGAAGTTATTTCCTGGTACAGTTCCAAACATTCAACAAACTCATTCTCATTGTTTTGCCATTACCAATAAGCAACGAAATTTCTATTAGTATAGATTTTTATTTAAAAAGAAAAAAAAAAAAAAAAAACATTGCGCAATCTCTCGTAAATAGCAAAAGCGCAATTTCTCCCATTTTGGTAGGCGACGTTGAGCAGCCTTTTATTAAATGATTATTCGGATTTAGAGAAAATCATTGTGCTCGTACCGTTAGTCTAGGTTAGTAGCTTATGAGAAATCGTTTATATAAAAAATATTTTGTACTACTATCATTGTATTGAAATTCCTAGGAAAGGTTATGAAAATTCAAGCATTTATTTTTGAAAACGAGGCAAAATAATCACGTTATATCCTAGACTCTTGAAGCAATCAATATGTACATCCACGTAGGCACTTCACTATTGATGTTGTTGTTATACAACCACCTGAAATCGCAACTCGCCCACTCTACTCTATCCCACCGATCCACTATGTGCGCAATCTCTCCTAACTTTACCTTAGATTTTGGTGAATCTAATTCTTATAGTTTTTTTTACAGGGACACAGAGAAAAATACTTTATCATTGTGGCTTATGGGCTCAAATTATTTACAGTGCAATAGCGTCTAAATGCCTCATCTGATTGATCTGAAAATTTATATGCAAGTTATAGGTAACCATTGTACGAACTTTATAGATTTTGGTGAGTCTAGCACTTATAGGATTTTTATTGGGACACAACGAAAATTTATCATTATGATCTATGGGCTCAAATTATTTGAAGCGCAATAGCGTTGAACTAAACAACATACTATACGAAAAAAAGTACTCATATATACACCCTATTATAATTTTCTCTTTTGCGTATTTAACGAATTCTCTCACTTTGATTTATTTATACAATCGTTAATTACTTAATGTTCGGAAAATCGAGTGGAGTCACTCCAGATTTTTTTTGTATGTAGCCGCAGTCGCCAACTTGATGTCAAGATAGCCGGAGGTAATATAAGGGGTTTAAACATATGCCGGTGCTCCGTATCCGCGAGAAAAAAATATCTGTATCCGTGTCCATTTTTTTTTCTTCAACGAATCTAATACGGATCCTTTGTAGAAATTTCCAGAAAATCAGGAAGAAACTGTAATAACTCATTATAAACTATCTTTAATGTATAACTAAAGGAAATACAGTAAAGCCTCTCTTTTACGTTTCCCCGTAATTTACAATTTTTCTTTTAAATCCATTCATTTTTTCTATGTATACAATGAACTCCCGTCTTCACTTTTCTATGAAGAAATTTTGTATTTCCCGCCGTTTGGACTTAATATATACAGCTTTTATAAAAGAAATACATACTGTGATTTAATTAAAAAATAATATAAAATAAAAACATCTGAGATACGGATTCAGTAAGGCAGATGATATTATTCTTTAACAAATAAATAATGCACCAAAACTGATATCGGGTAGCTGTTTATACTCAAAGCGACAGTTTGAAAGCTGGTGTTTAACCGCAAATCATTAGAAATGAAACATTCATTTTTATAAGATAGATCATGATCAGATAGATAGATCATGATAGATCATCTCTGAGACTGTAAATTTTAAGAAAATGAAATTAATTATAAAAAGCAATATATATGTTTTACATAATATATAATTTTCTCTTAAAGCAATACTTAAGAAATAAATATATAAAAATGGAATTGTATAAATAGTTACGCAAAATTCTAAATATGTAAATAATCCCATCTTTTTTCTAGTAAAATTCACATAGATTATATAAGTTTCATTTAATAAAATGATATTAGTTCATTGAAAATGTATTTAAATGAATTTTTTGGAAAAGTATTTTACTTTCTCTTACCCATATTAGGTTGATTTCTTTAGAAATCGACCTATTGCAATCACTTCGTTTATCTATATCTATCTATCTATCTATCTATCTATCTATAATGAAAATTTTGTCATCACGATAACTCCCGAAATAATACTCGAAATCGAACCAAATTTGGACAGTGAACTAATCTTATAAATATCTTGGATGAGTTCGTTAACCAAGTTGCTCCGACTTTTTGTTTGCAAGTGGCAGCCACTTGAAAATTTCAAACCGACATTGTAAAAAGCATATTTAAAGCAAGATTTGCTTGAATTTTGTTGTAAATACAGGTGACATGAGGGTCTCAATGATGTTTATTAATGAAGTTTATCCGCCATTTTCAATAAAGTGGCAGATATTTTAAGTTAAACGGGACCACTTGAAATCAGGCTACCACTTGAAAATTTAAAATCCCTATAACTTCCGAAATAATACTCCAAATCGAACCAAGTTTGAACAGTGTCTTAACTTATCTTATAAATATCTCAGATGAGTTTGATAACCAAGTTGCTCCGCCATTTTGTTTTCAAGTGGAGACCACTTGAAAATTTCAAATTCAAATTGTAAAAAGCGTATTCCGAATTTTTTTTTAATTTTGATGTATACATAGATTACACAAGTGTCTCAAATAACTTTATTAATGAACTTTATCCGCCATTTTTAATAAAGTGGCGGATATCTTAAGTTAAGCGGGACCACTTGAAATTAGGCCACCACTTGAAAATTTAAAACCATGATAACTTCCGAAATAATACTCCAAATGGAACCAAATTTGAACAGTGTCTTAACTTATGTTATAAATATCTTAGATGAGTTTGTTAACCAAGTTGCTCCGCCATTTTGTTTTCAAGTGGAGACCACTTGAAAATTTCAAATTTAAATTGTAAAAAGCGTATTCCGAAATTGTTTGAATTTTGATGTAAATACAGACCACATAAAGATCTCAATGAAGTTTATTAATAAACTATATCCGCCATTTTTAATAAAGTGGCAGATATCTTAAGCTAAGCGGGACCACTTGAAATCAGGCAACCACTTGAAAATTTTAAATCCCTATAACTTCCGAAAGAATACTCCAAATCGAACCAAATTTGAATAGTGTCTTAACTTATCTTATAAATATCTTGGATGAGTTTGTTAACCAAGTTGCTCCGCCATTTTGTTTTCAAGTGGAGACCACTTGAAAATTTCAAATTCAAATTGTAAAAAGCGTATTGCGAATTTCTTTTAATTTTGATGTATACATAGATTACACAAGTGTCTCAAATGACTTTATTAATGAACTTTATCCGCCATTTTTAATAAAGTGGTGGATATCTTAAGTTAAGCGGGACCACTTGAAATCAGGCCACCACTTGAAAATTTAAAAGCATGATAACTTCCGAAATAATACTCCAAATGGAACCAAATTTGAACAGTGTCTTAACTTATCTTATAAATATCTTAGATGAGTTTGTTAACCAAGTTGCTCCGCCATTTTGTTTTCAAGTGGAGACAACTTGAAAATTTCAAATTTAAATTGTAAAAAGCGTATTCCGAAATTGTTTGAATTGTGATGTAAATACAGACCACAAAAGGATCTCAATGAAGTTTATTAATGAACTATATCCGCCACTTTTAATAAAGTGGCAGATATCTTAAGTTAAGCGCGGTCACTTGAAATCAGGCTCATACTTGAAAATTTAAAATCACGATAACTTTTGAAATAATACTTCAAATCGAACCAAATTTTGACAGTGATATTATCATATAATTATCTTGAATGTTTTCACTAGGCAACTTGTCCCGACATCTTGTGTCTAAGTTCCAGCCACTTGAAATCACACTGCCACTTGAAAATATGCCATCACGATAACTTTTAAAATACTAAACTGATTCAAATAAAAGCTGGTTAGTGAACTTTTGGTTCAAATATCTAGGATAAGTTCTCTTGATGACTTGATCCGCAATTTTATTTTCAAGTGGCGACCACTTGAAAATTTGTCATTATGGTAACTTTAGTAAGACAGAATCAATTCGCTTCAAGTTTGGGTAGTGGATTTATCATTCAAATATCTCAGATAAGTTCGCTAGGCATCTCACTCCACTTTTTTTTACAAGTGGTGCCACCTGAAAATTTCTTATGATTATAATTTTTGAAATTCTGATTTAATTTAAACTAGAACTGGACAATGAACTTATCGTACAAATGTACTGGATGATTTCGATGGGCAAGTTGTTTTGCTATTTTGTTTTACAAGTCGCAGCCACTTAGACTGCCACTTGAAAATTTGCCATAATAATAACTTTTGAAACACGGCACTGATTTAAACCACAGTTGGACAGTAACCTATGCTTCAAATATCTTCGATGTGTTTGCTGGAACTTTAGAAATACTCAGTCAATTCAAATCAAAGTTGAAAAATGGATTTATCATTCAAACAACAAAAATTTAGAAAATTCACGTAACTCATGAACCAATCACGTTATTGCGTCCATCTTTGGTATATCGATAATAAGTATTTTCTTGCCAAAAGTCGCCATAGGGGAAAAGTCACCAAATTTGGCGCCAAATCCATTACATGCGTTACTGGATCTTTTTAATCCGTTTTTAAGGTAAAATTAGACTATTTTAATACTAAAACAACTAGAAATGCAGGAAACTAACATTTTATCAACTTACTAAGCCTCTTTGAAAGAATTTCTACAAAAAAAAAAAAAAAAAAATTCAAATTTGCAACGATATCTTAGATGAGCAACTTTCTCTGCCATTTTTATCGAAGTGGCAGCCACTTAATTTTTCAACACAATGACTTTTGAGATTTTGAATTAATTCGAACTATGTGTGTACAGTAGACTTATCTCACAAACGCATTTCATATATTTGTCAACTTAACCCACCATTTTTTTTCCTAGCGCCGGCCACTTGAAAATTTTAATTTCACATAAAAGTGTATTTATGAACCGATTTGCTTAAAACTCCATATGTGCATAGCCTACATCAATATTTCTACCAAGTGCATTAATAATTTGTAGCCGCCATTTTGAAACAAAATGACGGCTACTTGATAAGGAAAAGGAAATCAACCTACCCTTCCGAAAAAGCCGGAAGGTCTTGTAATATATTGTTTTTGGATCAAATTTTCAAAATTGAGATTTTGTTATATTTACACGTTTTGAGGTCCCATGAATCCGCAAATCATGCTTTTAGCAGTTGGTTTGTGTGAGTCTATTATTAGAATATCTCACGAACAAATAGTAGCAGGCAGTCCAAACTGTGTATTCTAAATCTGTATCATAGAGTGATTCCACGCTAAACTTTTTGTTAAGATAAAGTAAATGATTCGTGTACAGCGAGATCCAAAAGAATTCAAATATACACTAAACGACTTAAAAAAAAAAAAAAAAAAAAAAAAAAACCGCACTGCAGAAAAAAATGACTTATACATTTTTCATTCGTACTAACTTGAAAATTAATGTTTGAAACAAATCATAATACCAATGGGAGGAAATGATACCTATGTACATTTTCGATTTAATTATTCGCTTTATTGCACTTTGCGAAGTACTTTGAAAAATCTGCACAAAACTTGCTTTTTGAACAGAATACAATAACCAGCATACACTTTGTATTCTATTATGATTTATTATATGAAATAAACAAGTTATATTTTAATATACAAAATAAAACTATTTATTTGTTAGATCTAAGCAATTTTTTATTAAAAATATGTATTATGCATTGGGTTAATTCTACCTTTATATGGTATTACTGCTTTAATGCGCAATAGCATAGTTTTATACAGTGTTTAAATATAAATCCCAGAAATTTCAATGTGCCAAGTATCACAAACATTTTTTTCTAGTTCTGGAAGAATTATAAGCTGCAAATTTCGAATCCTCTTCCTTCTCCCCCGCCTTTTTATAGACGAAACATTTTCGAGAGGATCGCGATTAGGACTATTTCCATGTCTGGTAAAGAAGAAATTTTACTATATCCTTTGTAGTATTTAACTTAAAGTGAAAAGAGATATGATTACTTACAGAAATATAGGTTCTCGTGGGAATGGATAGGAAATTTCGAGAACTTGAAGTGAATAAACTTACCACAGACGCCGTGTAGTAAGGTGCATTATCATCTTGAAATTCTGTTTACGAAAATGTCCAAGATACCTCCAAAATAGCGGGTCAGGCACCACTTTTATGAAGATTGTGTTTTATTTCGAGTTAATTGATCCCTTGAGCATAAAAATTTGCCCTACTCTTTGAAAAGTTATGCACCTCCGTACCATAATGTACGGAGAATGTGTCACTATTTTAAAAGTGCGATTTTCATTAAGTCGGTCCTATTTTCGTTGTCAGATCTGTTTGTTTTCTTTAGCTCGAAATAAGTTAATCTTGACTCATCAAAGAGAGCAGTTCAGCCGAATAATTAACCATTTTTTTATTTTTTTAGCCATCTGAGGACTTGCTTTTCTAATTCTCTTCACTAAGAATGGAATTTTTTCAAATTTTCTGTCATTTAAACCTGATTTGTTTGATAGTTGTTGTACTGCAGTTAAAGAATTTATGCTGATAAACACTTTTTCTCAATCTCTTTTATGTTCTAAATGTAATACAAACCGATTTTATAAGCAATGGCTTTTTAACTTACGGTCATCTCGCTTGGATGAGCAACATTGCCGCATAAAACCAAATTTGAAGTATAAACGGCCAAAAAATTTTATAGCTTGCTAAAAACACTTTTACCAATATTTCGTTAACATTTAATTATTTTGCCATCGCACGTATTAAAATATTTTTTGATTTTCATTCAAAAATTAATACTTTTTGTGGCATTGTTAACTGCCTTATTCTTACTATTTTTGAAGTAATTTCTAAAATTACAATTTTCCTGACAATTGCATTTTGTTTTTAACGGTGGACTCAAAGCTAAAGTGTATGTGGAGGACAACATAATAAAATCTGTTCGAAAATTTGCTTTTAAAACGATAAAATTGGCGGTTGTAGAAGGCGAAAAGGAAAATATCCAAGTGCGTTTTTTTTTAGGTAGATTCCTTATAGGAGATCTACCTATTGCAATGGTTCTCATGACACGACTTCTGGAAAATTTCTTCATATCTTCTCCGATCATGACCCCTAGAACCCGAAACCACCCTCCGTTCAAAAGTTTATATATATATATATATATATATATAGGTATATATATATATATATATATATATATATATGTATAACGCTTTTTCCCATGTTAAGTTGTGAACACGATAACTGGAGTAATTTTTATTTAAATTTAACCAGCTCTGTATATGTTTTCAGGACAGTAAAGATCTCGGTCAAGTTCGTAGATGGGGTATCCAGCTCAAAGGGGGTGGAAATAGTGGGGGGTGAAAATTTTCCTTTGCCCATAATTTCTTTAATATTGAAAATAGGAAAATACTTCAAATCAGGCAAATTACCGCCTTACCCTAAAGAACAACTTTTGTATTTAAACTTTTTCAATAGCTTCAATTGCTTAAAAGTTACAAGTTAAAAAGTGATTTTTCGTGATGAAACCGACTTTTTCTATAGCTTTAATTTCTTAAATTTATAATCTGATGCTTACGTCACGTGCAAACGATAATAAAAAAGATCACTGAAAATATAAAAACCCATGGTAACAGCTTTAATTAATCATTTAAAAATATAAAAGTAATATAATACGTTTGTCTTGGTAAAATTGTCGTTTGTAGTGAATAGTTTAGAACGCCAATTTACGCAAGAATTTAAAATTTACGATTGAAATTGAGATTAATACGTTACAGCCTTCCTTTGATTTTTTATCTTGTGTAAACAAGACATTGGTCTGTGAAGAGATATGAGGTGTTTGCGTGGGAAGAAAATATAATGACGTCAAAGCTGTCATTTTTCTTCGTCAAGCTCGCCAAATTTTGTCATCAAAAAACGAATTTCGTCACCAAGTCAAAAATTTCGTCGTCAACTGTCAAATTTTGCCGCCAAATCACAAATTTCATTGCTAAATCGCAAGTTTTGTCACCAAATTGTATGTCTTTATGGCTTCTATTTGTTGAATGATTATGAAATTGAACTTTAAAAAATTGAATCATTTACTGACCAATAAATCTAGCCTAAAATTTTAAGTAGAATGAATAATAGTAGCTGATAATTAAATTTCTTAAAAACAAAATAGCGACGAAATAATGAAATGTGTGGGAACAAAGCCTTTGACTAAGTATGTGTTGTATATGTATGTATCTTTTTAATTCCTTAAGCTTTAATTCCTTAAGTTTATAATATGATGTTTACGTCACGTGCAAACGATAATAAAAAAGATCACCGAAAAAATAAAAAGCATGGTAACCGCTTTAATTAATCATTTAAAATTATAAAATTAAAATAATACGTCAGTCTTAATAAAAATATAGTTTGTGATGAATAGTTTAGAACGCCGGTTTAGGAAGAATTTAAAATTTACGATTAAAATTGAGAATAATACGTTACAGCTTTCTTTGACTTTTTATATTGTTGGAAACAAGATACTGGCCTGTGGTGTGCAGAGATATAGGGTTTTCGCGTGAGAAGAAAATATAATGACGCCAAAGCTGCAATTCTCCATCGCCAAGCTCGCCAAATTATGTCGTGAATTAACGAATTTCGTCGCCAAGTCAAAACTTTCGTCGTCGCTATCAAATTTTGTCGCCAAATCACAAATTTCATTGCTAAGTCGCAAATTTTGTCGCCAAAATCTCGCCAAATCATACAATTTACTAAATTTGCAACAATTAACTTTGAAATTTAATGGTGCCCAAATTGTCCAATGTTAACTAATGTTAATGTTAATGTTAATGCTATAATTGCAAGTTGAAATTGTAATTCCATACAACGTAAAGGAATCTACCTTTGCCTTTAAGCTTGCCGAAAAGGGATTTTTTCTTTCTTTCTTTCTTTTGTCGCTTAGTGTATTACGTCTATGGGGGAAATTTTTGGTAAGTACAGTGTAACATCTACAGCCTGCCCTAAACAAAATGGAATAAACATATTTTTTATATGCATGAATACATGCTTCGTGCAGATTGTGGAATGGAAATCATTCATCATTCGTTTACAGGGCTACTTAAAGTATTTGGATATATTAGACTATATTTGGAAATTGCTGGAAATTTATTTAATTTTGTGTTAGGTGTTTTTCATATAAAACTAAATTTAAGAATACAATGCGATGTGCATATAGTTTATAGGCAATATACAGGGCTACCTAAAATTATGGTGAACGGTCTTTTCTGTTGAACGTAATTTATGAAAATGCTTTGTTACATTTTATTATGTTCACGAACACTGCCTATCAATTTTCCTGAAGAAATCGACTAACACAAACGAACATATATCTGAAAGGGGCTTTATATAGCGACATTAGAAAAAAAATATAGATAGATAGATAGATAGATGTATGCATGTAATATAGCTTTGTCTTTTTTCGGTTTTCCTTGTCTCACTTCCAGTTTTTACTTTCCGAACATACATATGTAAGGAAAGTATTGTAATCATATAAAAAAATCTGAATTAGAGATTTTGATGTTTCTATACGTTTTGAGGTTCCCTGAGTCCGTTTTCACTATTTTTACGATGATGTATGTGTGTGTATGTATGTGTGTATGTATGTGAGTGAACACGCTAGCGTCTAAACGCTTTGCTGGAATGAGCTGTAAGTTGGTACGCATGTTGCAAGTCACCGTAGCATGAAACCTATTGATTTTAGTGAATCTGGCACTTATAGTTTTTTTTTTTTTTTTTTTTTTTTTTACAGGGACACAAAGAAAAATTCTTTATCCTTATGACCTATGGGACCAAAATCTTAAAAGTGCGATAGCATCTAAATGCCTTATTCAATTGAGCAAAAAAATTATATACATATTATAGGGTACAGTTACTCAATCTGTATAGATTTTGGAGAATCTGGCGCTTACAGTTTTCTTTACAGGGACACAAAGAAAAATTCTTTGTGTCCCTGTAAAGAAAACTTTAAATTGAAAAATTCTTTATCAATATATGGCCTATGGAACCAAATTTTAAAAAGTGCGATAGCGTCTAAACTTCTTATTAAACTGAGCAAACAATTTATACTTATACTATAGGTAATAGTTGCATGAACTGTGTAGATTTTGATGAATCTATCGCTTATAATTTTTTTACAGGGATACAAAGAAAAATTCTTTCCCAAATTAAAAAAAAATGCGATAGCGTCTAAACGCCTTATCCAATTGAACAAAAAAATTATGCACATATTATAGGTCAGAGTTTCCCTATCTGTATTTTTTGGTGGATCTAGCACTTCTAGTTTTTTTTTTTTTTTTTTTTTTTTTTTTTTTTACAAGGACACAACAAATAACTCTGTATCATTATGATGGGGTGAAATTATTTAAAGTGCGATAGCATCTAAATGCCTTATCCATTTGAGTGGAAAATTTATATACGAGTTATAGGTCATCATAACACAAACTATATAGATTTTGGTGACTCTAGCACTTAACGAGTTTTACAGGGACACTAAAAATTTTTCATTATTAAGACCTATAAGCTCAAATTATTTAAAGTACGACAGCGACTAAATACCTTTTTCAAATGAACTGAAAATTTATATACATGTTATACGTCACCGTCACACGAACTTTATGAACTTTAGAGAATCTAGCACTTATGGTTCTTTTTACAGGGACAAATTGGAAATTTCTTTATCATTGTGACATATGGGCTCAAACTTTAAAGTGCGATAGCGTCTATCTGCAATGCAACAGCACTGTGGTCTCTTAGTTGTTTCCTTATTTCTCGGTACCCAAGATAGGATTATTTTGGTCTATCTATCATAGTTTCTTCTAACAAGGTGGCCAGTCCAGCTCCAGTTTAACCTCTTAACTCTACAAATAATATCAGTAACTTTGGTTTACTCCCTAATCCACTTGTTTCGCTTTCTGTCTCTTCGAGTCAATCCTAACATTCATCTCTCCATGCTTATCTGGCTTGTTTGAAGCTTCTGTATAGTTTTACACATCAATGTCCAAGCTTCTGAAGCATGAGTTAATACAGGCAAAATAGACTGATAAAACACTTTTTTTTTTTCCCCAAACAAATCGGGAGGTCGCTTTTGAAAATAGTGCTGTTTCTTCCGAATGTTCTCATGCAAGTTTAACTCATTTGTTAATTTCATCCATGATGTTCCCGTTCGTCATAATAGCTTGTCCCCGATACAACTGTATAACTGCATACCGTTTCTAATTCATTCATATTAAAAGGTATCTTCAGTGGAGAAATAAAGGAATTTGACATAATTTTTGTCTTACTGAGTTTCATTTTCAATTCAACGGGCTTGCTTTCTCTGTTTAATTATTGAAGCATTTCGTGGACATCCTGAAATCAGGAAGCAATCAGTACAATGTCATCCGCAAATCTCAAATGATTTACATATTCTCCATCATTTTTTATGCCTTCTCTTCCCAATTTAGTTTTTTAAATTTTCTTGAAGTACTGCATTGAACAGTTTAGGTGAAATAGTGTCCCCCTGCCTTGCACCCTATCCAGATAGATATATTTATTAACAGTAATTTTTTTTAATGTCATTAAAATCCATAATACCCACTTGGTAAAAACTTAAATGCTCATTCGTTAAGTAACTAAAATAAATAAATAAATATATGAATAAATATCCTGTTGAAAATATTTAACAAATAAAAATGAATAGTTAGAAGACCATAACTTAAACTAGTATGCTGTGGCCACCACAAGACTTTCTTCTATATTTTCCTATACAAATTCACGCAGTAACAATATTTAAAAAAAAAAAAAAAAAAAAAAAAAAAAAACGATTTTTTTTTCAGTTTTTTTTCGTTAAAAAAAAATCGATAACTTTGTTTTAAATTATCACATATTTATAGTTCAACCATTCGTTTTAAAGATATTGACGAGACCTTTCGAAAGATACCCATCTTGAAAATTTACCCCCCCCCCCGGGGGGTACTTTCCCCAGGGGGGGGGGGAAGCGATGACCGAGATTTTTTTCCTAATTAACTACTACTATTATCAATAATTCATATTAATTTCACAATCACAGGTTAAGAATAACTCCCATTATGTACATTTATACGAAATTTTATCCTATACTGCCATGTTAAAAATTTAGAAAAAATACGATCACAGCACCACCTGTTGAGTGATTGATCCCCAAGTCTACTCAGCCCCAGTTTATGTCAGGGGCCAACTAAATACCAAGTCTGGTTAAATTTCGTTAAAAAAAAAAAAAAAAAAACGATTTTTTTTCTAAGTTACTTTTTGTTAAAAGTAAAAAAAATCGATAACTTTGTTTTAAATTATCACAGATTTATAGTTCAACCATTCGTTTTAAAGGTATTGACGAGACCTTTCGAAAGATACCCATCTTGAAAATTTACTCCCCTTGAGGGGGAACTTCCCTCCCAGGGGGGTTCACGAGGCTCCTACGCATACAAAATTTTTTCCCCAGTTGACTACCTCTATTATAAATAATTCTTGTAAATTTCATAATGATTACTAAAAAATAATTCTCTTTATGCACATTTATACAAAATTTTGTCCTATATCACCATGTTAAAAATTTAGAAAAAGCGGAATGGCAACGCAACCTGTAAGACAATTTTTACCAAAAGTTGATAGGCACTAATTTATATCAAGGTGCAACTACATACTAATTCGTATGAAATTCTGTGCAGTAGTTCCTGAGATACAGTTGCCACAAAATTTTGTCACACACACACACACAGACAGACTGACAGACAGACAGACAGACAGACAGACAGACAGACAGACATTTTCTAAAAAGGGTCAAATCGTGTTCTACAGCTCTCTAAACGTGTAAATCCATCAAAAACCCGAGGTCAAAAATTTTTACGAATCCAATACTTTCTCTATATTACATATAGAAGAAAGTAAAAATGAAAGACGCTCAAAAAATTGAAAAATATCTCTTCAAGCGCGAATTTTTTCTAGGACAAAAAAAAAAAAAAAAAAAACTAGTTGGCATAGGTGGACTCTGCTCAGTTCCCCATCATATTTATGTTCTTAGAAATTTCTAGTGCGAGGCATATTATAATCATGTTAAAAGAAATGAATTTGACCAAAGCTTGATACAGTGACAGAATGAAATCCCAGCCTAATAGGCTATCCACCGTTCACTTCGATATATTTATCTTATTCTAATCTATTAATTTATTTTATCAGGGTCAATTCTGTTGTTTAGTTTTCATGCTACTATTTCCAATGCAATAATCCTCAAAATTCATATTTATATGAAAAATTTACAATTTCGCTATGTTGGTAAAATCGTAAATTACGAATAATTTACGAAATTTTCCTATTAGAATATTTGTATTCAATCATGTTCAAATAAATATCATAAACGTAATTTGAAGTTGTCTAATGTATTTAGGATCCTCAAAATGGAAGTTTATGTTCAATTTTGCCTTATTCTGACACGTTAAGTAAATCGTAAATTCCAAATAACTTACGAATTTTTTAAATCGGAAAAATCATACTCTATGATATTCAGGCCAGTATCCTAAATAATATTTCGAAAGCGGTTTGACATCTTTACGATGAAAATATTCCTCAAAATTGACGTTTATGTGAAATTTTGCCCTATACTGCCATGTTAAGAAATTCGTAAATTTCCAGTAACTTGCGAAATTTTCAAAGTAGCATATTTATAGTTACTGATGTTCATTCCGGTATCAAAACTGATATTTTAAAACTGGTCTGACATTTTTACAGTAAAAAGTTTCCATTTAATGCACGTTTAAGTGAATTATTGTCCTATTCTCCCATGTTAAGAAAATCGTAAATTTCTAATAACTTACGAAGTTTTTAAATTCGAATGTTGCAAATGAATAGGGTTCTTGCCAGTGTCGAAAATAATATTTTAAAACTGATCTGACCTCCCTGCGACAATTTGTTCTTGAGATATCGTGTACACAGACTAACAAACTAACGGACTAACACACTAACAGACACCCTACAGACAGACACCATAGAAATTTTGTCATTTTCGGTTTCCTCACACCTGAAAACGTGTAGAAAAGTCAAAAAACCGAGGTCGAAAATTTTCACGATTACCTAAGTTCCCCATACCTATAATATGATGGGGAACTAAAAAAAAAAAAAAAAATACAAGATTTCGATCCATAGCAGCCTTATGGGGTAAAGCTAGGAGAGTTTGCGGACAATTCAAAAGAATGATATAAAAGATCCAAATTTTAATTTTTTGCTTAATTATTGCTGAATAATTTTGAATTCATTCGTATTCCATGCATTCCATTATAATTTTGTTGTTATGCTATAAATTAAAGCAACAGCTGTATTAAAATCAAGAGAACTATTTTGCGATTAATTATAACTGAAAATACATTGTTAACAACAATAATAATAGCACTTAAATAACACTGTCGTAAGGTTTTTGTAAACAAATATTTTTATATTAGGAGTGGCTATTTCAGTTTAATAATTAAAAAATCAGAAAAATAAAAGAAATTAAATATTTAAAGGGGGGAAAAATTAACGAAACAGAGAAAAAAAAAGACCAGAAAATAAAAAATAGCATTTAGTTACTAAGATAAGACATTTAACATAAAATTAGAACAGTTTCTTTTCAGTTTAAATGGTTTTTTGTTTGCTGACTTAATCTGTCATTTTCCGCAATCGTTGCACTTATTGTTGTAAATGGTGCAGCTTTCGTGCAACCACCCGCCACAACTAACGTATATAAATTTATCCATGAGAAATCGTTTAATTAAAAAAAATATTTTGTAATACTGCTATTCTATAAAAATTCCTAGGAAGAGTTATTAAAATTCAAGCAAGCATTTTTGAAAAACGAGGCGAAATAACCGTGTTTTATCTCAGACGCTTGAAGCAATCAACATGCACATTCAAGTCGGCACTCCATTATTGATGTTATACAATGGACGACTAGAACGAGGCGGAGTTTCCCTTTGTTTGTGGGGAAAATCTGCGCTATGATTGGCTATAGTCCTTTATTTGTGATTGTGGGCTAAATTAAGACTCCTATAGATTAAATTTCATCATGACGTCGAATGACGACAGAAAGTCAAGTCGTCAATCACTTGGAGTCTCAGCGCTCCCATTCTACACCTTCCTGCCGATCCGCTATCTCTCCTAGCTGCCTTAAGCTATATAAGAAAAATCCATATATGTATAATTAATATTCTGCTTATGTAAACAATGTTGTATTTTTTAACAAAATTTTAATTAAAAATAAATATTCGGAGTTGAATATTTGTTGTGATATCTGTTGAATAGTTGAATATAGTGTTGAGACTGGACCAATATAATAATAATAATAATAATAATTTATTAGAGTGATCAAACATCAGGAAGGAAGAACAGAATTAATGAAAATGGAAACACCTGAACTACAATAAAATGGAGCAGAGGCTTAGGATGGGTGATATATATATGTGTGTGTGTGTGTGTGTGTGTATGTGTGTGTTAAAAGCAGAAAAGAACTCATAAATTTACAAGTTTCAGAAAACCTCGAGCAAAATTTAGTATGTAAAATATTTTCAGTGTTCCAAACATTCACGACCTTCAAGGATATAGCAATGTATAAAAGTTTGCATTTATTTTTCAAAGTATGTACATTCTGCTTCAACTGACAAAGGAAAGTACTGATTACTCTTAAAATTGCAATAATTTCATTTATACTTTTATAGTACTGGGAAAATATTAGTTGTGTAGGAATAACAGTAATACATATTCAAAATTACTTATTCCATAAGAAATGTCTGCTACAGCTGAAAAATAATATGTTTTTTAAAGTTGAATTTCTTTAAAATAAAAATCTCTAAAATCTAGATTTTTGATACAGTATTTATTTTATTTTAATTACTTTTAAAACACTTCTTTATCTCAATACCTTAATTTCAACATCTCAGATGTATTACATTTATGAACTCTTAACAATAACAGAAAATTCCAATTGTTTATTTTCTGAAATAATAATAATAATAATGTCTCGGCAATTTCGCAGTAAGGGAGCCCGAAAAATAAACACACCCAATGTTTTAAAAACAAGTTTTTTGCAAATGCCCGAAAAAAGAAAAATAAATTAATTGAAATGATCTGAGGAGAAACTGAGATGCTTGACTACTCGGATGTGAAAAAATCTAGAGTAACTATGATCCCTTGGGCTCTATAATTACTCGAATGATAAAGAAAGAAAAGAGAAATATATATATACCTTTGTAAATCTGCAAAAGCAAGTATTTTTTCTATAAGCTATCTCAGCATTCCCTTACAAATATTTTTTTAACCATTAAATGATAATAAAAATAATTATTCGTTTACGTATTCAAAGAGCAGAACATTAAAGTCATAATACGAAAAATAATAGTTATATATATAATTGAATACATGTTGTTCTTTTACTTATTAATTTATTTCAAACATTTATTTGCCCTTCAAGTTAATTTAACTGTTTACCAAAGCGCGTACTATATTGTGTACCTTTGCTGAAATTTTATTTTAACTGTGTGTGTGCATGTTTATTTAAAGCATAATATCTCCTTATATTATTAAAATCTGTGCGCGTCTGTCTGTCTGTCTGTCTGTGAGAAATGCCTTGTGACCGCTAAAGCTCCGGCGCTAATGGTCGCAGCGCCTCGAAACCGGTGTCGACAGACGCAGAATTTCTTCATCTCGACATCGCGATAATTCGCTAAGTGATGCGACCCTAATTAGCGGAGATATTAATTAAAACGTCAACCCATGTCTACCGAAAAATGACCCAGAATTCATGATTAAATGCTTAAAAAGCGACATTTTTACGGAAAAAGTGGAAAATAAATTAGAAATATCAGTCGTATCGTTCCAAATAAGGTATCAAATGAAAGGTCCGATTTTTCTGAATCCGACTGTTTAAATAGCCTATCGATAGAACAATTAGATTTTTTTAAATTAACTAAAGTATGAAAAAAAGGTGGCAACAAATCACAAAAGTTTTATTAATTTCGCAGACTAGCGAGCTCCTAGACGTATTTCGGTTACCATGGCGCCGGGCGAAAGAATAGATTTTACTTCCTGCTTTACTGATTTTGTACTGGAAATAAAAATTGCAAATTTCAAAATGCTTCAATTTTCTTCAAAATTATTTCAAACTTGCTACACACTTTTAACATCACAAGACGAAGTTGCAGTTCAAATATCATCGGGTTTCGAGAATAAATAAAAAATGTACAATTTAATTGCAAATTAAATTTTATTCTAATACGCGTATTTCAAATTCTAACTATGATTAAATTATTTTTAATACATCATTCGAAAGATATTTTAAAGTACTTTTATATTATCGAAAGTGGGATTCAAGATTTCGCTTCATTTACACGTTTTGAGGTCTCCTGAATCGGTTTTCTTTTGTATCTCAGCTACTAATTAAAATAATTTCATAAGTAATACATCATTAGATAGCTTTATTACTTACAAACTTTGAATAAACACTATAAAATGCAATAAACTCGCAACAATTGTTTCGTGTCGAAAAAACACACAACCCTTCATCAGGCGAATAAAGTAAGCACGAGTGCTGCAGTCAAAACGGCAACGCACGAATAAAGTAAGCACGAGCGATGCAGTCAAAGCGGCAACGCACCAGAATAAAGTAAACACGAGTGCTGCAGTCAAAGCGGCAACGCACCAGAATAAAGTAAGCACGAGTGTTGCAGTCAAAGCGTTGCCGCTTTGACTGCAGCACTCGTGCTTACTTTATTCGCCTGATGAAGGGTTGTGTGTTTTTTCGATCCGAAACAATTGTTGCGAGTTTATTGCATTTTATGGTGTTTATTCAAAGTTTGTAAGTAATAATTTTTACAACGCCAGTTTTGTGGTGCTTTTTTATTAAATTAGATAGCTTTGTTGATTTGGAATCGAACAGTAGATTACAGAAATGTCTACCGCCAGATGGTGCTGTAATATTTTAAAATTTCAATATTTCAATTTCTAATTATGATTAAATTGTTTTTTATGCATCATTCGAAAGATATTTTAAAGTTCTTTTATGTTATCGAAAGTTTTAACCAGATTTGCACGTTTTGAGGTGTCCTGATTAGGTTTTCTTTTGCATCTCAGCTAATTCAGTTAGACCGTTCAAAATTGGTATATGTAGGTTAATTAGGAAGGGCTGAAAGGGTGGGGAAGATATAGGCGTGCACCGCGCGCACGGAACAGCGCCGCCGAAGGCAGTGGGGACCCGGTCCGACTTTTAAACTGATGAGAAATGATTTTTTTTTCATTTTCTTTTCTTAAGAATAAAAATTTGATTTGAGAAGAAATATGAGCGCGTAGCGCGCGTATACCTTCACACGTACGCGCGCATAGGTCTACTCTGCCGAAGGCAGTGGGGACACGGTGTGAGTTTTTACCCGATCAGAAATGATTTTTTTTAGGGGGCACGAAGGGTCAGGGAAGAAATACGCGCGCGCACGGGACTGCGCTGCCGTAGGCAGTGAGGACCCGGTCCGACTTTGTACCCGATGAGAAATTATTTTTTTAATTTTCTTTTCTTAAGAATAAAAATTTGATTTGAGAAGGAATATGTGCGCGCAGCGCACGTATACCCTCACACATGCGCGCTGCGCGCGCATGGGTCTGCGCTGTCGAAGGCAGTGGGGACCCGGTGTGAGTTTTTACCCGATCAGATTTTTTTTTTTTTTGAGAGGGGGAGGGGCACGAAGGGTCAGGGAAGGAATATGCGCTCGCACTGGGCAGCGCTGCCGAAGGCAGTGGGGAATCGGGCCGCCTTTTTACCCAATCAGAAAGGATTTTTTTTTAATTTCTTTTCTTAACACTTAGGGCCTTATTCACCAACTTCTTAACAGTCGGATTAAACCTTGGATCAGTGGTAATCGCTCGATCATACAAAAATCGGTATTCTCCAACCAAAATCGGCGGCAGATCTGTAGAACAGAGGTTCAGTGGTGTTTGTTTACATTTTGGCGATACTATCCGTGCGCCAACGAACCAAGGAAATGAATTTATCTTATGGCAACCTTACAAAACGTTTGTTTACGTTCGAAATGAAAGAAATATTAATGCAGACGACTATTTAACGTAATTAAATAAAATTATCGAAGAAATTTCATAAAATGGCGATGGTTAATTAACTTTTTAACTACAATATTTTAATAAATAAGCAAATACTTAACAAAATGCACGTTTTGTCATCGAAGTTTTAAGAGCAAATTAATTTCAACAACACAATAAATGTAATTAAATAAATGAAAATTCAGAATAAAAATATAACTTTAAAAGTAATTAAAAAAGCATGAAAACTTACAATATATGCAACATGAATTTTATTTATTTATTAGTGCTAGAGGCCTATTTCAGTCGGTACAGCGTTGTCAAATTTTTATACGTCACTCTTAATAGTGCTAAGGGCTTATTTCAGTCGGTTTATTGAATGGGGATTTATTGAATGAAGATTTTGTAGATAATTTGATTACTCATAGTCATAACGAAGGTTACAAGTTTTTAAAAAATATAAAAAATTCTCCCAAGGTAAAACTTTGACATGAGTCCCCCCCCCAAGGTACAACTTTGACATGAGTCCCCCCCAGGCCCAACTTTGACATGGGTCCGCCCAAGGCCCAACTTTGACATGAGTCCCCCCCCCAAGGTACAACTTTGACATGAGTCCCCCCAGGCCCAACTTTGACATGAGTCCCCCCAAGCTACAACTTTGACATGAGTCCCCCCCCAAGGCACACCTTAGACATGAGTTCCCCCCAAGGCACACCTCCCCCTCATTGGGAAAAAGAGAAAAAACGTTGTTTTGCGGCTATAAGACAGTTTGGACTTCCAACGTTATTTGTTACAGTATCTGCAGCTGAAACACATTGGTTTGATTTAATGAAAACTTTATCATGGAATTTAGATCGTCACGAATTAACTAAAGAAGAATTTGTCGATATTAACAAGTTTAGCAGTAGGCCTCTGGCACTAAATTAAAATCTGTCAATGTCAGATTTTCATGTTTTAAATAATGAAATAATGTCGTGTGTGTATTTATTTATTTTTTGAAATTTCTGTTGACTCCATAATACGTAAATCACATATCAAATATTTCACTTCGCGCTCAGTTAATTCGTAACATTCGAGGATTCTAAAACCGCATTCAAATGAATCGAAACACATCGGTATAAAAATTATGAAAATATACAAATAAAATAAAAAACATATTTTCAAGTTATCAAATGATACGCTTTCATTTCTCCAGACACATATCGTTTCGAATTTTTCATTAACACTTACATTTCAGCGGAGGGGAAAATTTCCTAGTTTTCATAAACTTGACCAACAAGTGATTGAGTGAGTGAGTTTTACGTCGAACTAAGGCTCCTTTTTATACGAGCTGGCGCATCCGACATTTTTTTTGCCTTAGGGTTGCCGCATGTACCCAGTGTGATAAACAAACGGCAGCCATTGTTTCTACTGTATTGCTCGTAATTTTAATGAAATAAACTGTAATATGGGATGTTGTTCAGCGATAAACTGCTGTAAACACTGCAGAAAAGGATACAAAATGTTTAGGTTTCCTTCGGATAATGCAAGAAGGAGAAAATGGGCAGCGAATAAGGAAAGCGCAGGTGACGTCACGCTCAGGGCAAAACACTCTACTTAGGGCAAAACATTGGTATTTCCACCAATACAGATTGTCCTTTTGCCACTCGTAAGTGGGAAAGATTGATTAAGGGAGCGTTTGTTTGTAAACATGCCCTTTCCTTATTGTCGTCCAGATTCTTGGATCCCGGGACCTAATGCACACCTTTGCATAGTAAGTTTTATTGTTATTCACTGATACTTTTCTTTGCTTTTCTGACATTTATAAAGTAAAAAATTAAAAAAAAAAAAGTATTATTTAAATCTAAATATGTATTTTAATAACCATAAATTATTTTAAGAAACGCTTTTTTACTGTGTGTTTGTAGAGTCTTGGCGACGTTTTTTTGGTTCGCCAAACTTGTCTTGTTTCCGTGTCCTGATAGTATTAGGTCGTTGCAAAAGTTCGTGCGGACGCGGATCATTTTATTGCCTCCAAAGACGAGAGCTTCTATCGCCGTAATATACATTTGTTACCCGAAAAATGGGCAAAGGTTGTAAAAAGTAATGGAGAGTATTCTGATTTAAAATTGTCATTTGATTTGATGTATTTTTATGAAATGAAGCAATCCGCGTTTGTAATGATCGATAGATGGCGCTTTTTCAGCTTTTGTTATTAGTAAATATAATAGCCACGTGTATTTATTTTTGTTCTATTTGTGAATCCGTGGTGTTGCTACTTAATATTCGTGCAATGATTTCTCCGCCATTACATCATGGAAAATTGATTGCTTTTGGAAAAAATATTTCAGTTTATTCAAAGTTCGATCGGAAGTAGATTTTTAACTGATGCTGAATAAATATTAGTTTCAAATCGTCTGATTAATTCTTTACTTCCATTAGCCGAAGCAACTGAAATTTTAAATTTGTCATTTGGAAATAAATGGAAGCTTAATTCTGGATTTCTTGATCCTTTGGAGTTATATTGTAGCACACAACATTAAGAGTTATCTTTTTTACCGTATTTATTCCTTTTTATTCAATAAATATATGTGAAACTAAACATCGGCAAGCAATGGCGTACGATGAAAGCATGGCGTTCTTGATCTATAGTACGCCATGCCGAAAGCTATGCATGTTAATTGTAATTTCACCTTAGCCCACCAGAGGGCGAGCATTTCATTACAATCGCGAATAAAAAACCGCACGAATTTATGCAAACACCTAATATTTTTTTTTAATTGAACTTTTGATTAAATTATTAAACATTTTGTCCTATTTTTAGATTTCTTTTTCTTGAGATATTTATTTCGTATTACAATTTATGCCTACTTTCTAGGGGGAAAAAAATACCTCGGGGAAGTTAGCCCCCCCATGACGGAAACAAGAAAAGCCACATATGCAGTTCGTTTGATCATCGTTTGATCACATTTGATCAACATTTTTTTTTGTTTGATCAATTTTATTTAAAGAGATATAAGCAAAAAAATGCAGGGGGGGCTAACTTCCCCGAAAAATAAAAATGTCTAAATTTGAAAAAAAAATTAGTGAATCGATACAGAAATCGTTAGATCAGATTTGATCAACCATTTTGGGCGTTTGATCAAACCCGGAAGAGGCTTAAAAATCGATTTTTTAACCGAGAAAATCGGGAAGTTGGCCCCCCCATGACGGATATTTGGGTCAAAAATGGTCTCATCCGACGTAGAATCGTTAGATCAGATTTGATCAACCATTTTCCGCGTTTGATCAAACCCGGAAGTGGCTTAAAAATCGATTTTTTAACCGAGAAAATGGGGGAAGTTGGCCCCCCCATGACGGATATTTGGGTCAAAAATGGTCTCATCCGATGTAGAATCGTTAGATCAGATTTGATCAACCATTTTCCGCGTTTGAACAAACCCGGAAGTGGCTTAAAAATCGATTTTTTCACCGAGAAAATGGGGGAAGTTGGCCCCCCCATGACGGATATTTGGGTCAAAAATGGTCTCATCCGACGTAGAATCGTTAGATCAGATTTGATCAACCATTTTCCGCGTTTGATCAAACCCGGAAGTGGCTTAAAAATCGATTTTTTAACCGAGAAAATGGGGGAAGTTGGCCCCCCCATGACGGATATTTGGGTCAAAAATGGTCTCATCCGACGTAGAATCGTTAGATCAGATTTGATCAACCATTTTCCGCGTTTGATCAAACCCAGAAGTGGCTTAAAAATCGATTTTTTAACCGAGAAAATGGGGAAGTTGGCCCCCCCATGACGGATATTTTGGTCAAAAATGGTCTCATCCGATGTAGAATCGTTAGATCAGATTTGATCAACCATTTTCCGCGTTTGATCAAACCCGGAAGTGGCTTAAAAATCGATTTTTTCACCGAGAAAATGGGGGAAGTTGGCCCCCCCATGACGGATATTTGGGTCAAAAATGGTCTCATCCGACGTAGAATCGTTAGATCAGATTTGATCAACCATTTTCCGCGTTTGATCAAACCCGGAAGTGGTTTAAAAATCGATTTTTTAACCGAGAAAATGGGGGAAGTTGGCCCCCCCATGACGGATATTTGGGTCAAAAATGGTCTCATCCGACGTAGAATCGTTAGATCAGATTTGATCAACCATTTTCCGCGTTTGATCAAACCCGGAAGTGGCTTAAAAATCGATTTTTTAACCGAGAAAATGGGGAAATTGGCCCTCCCATGACGGATAATTGGGTCAAAAATGGTCTCATCCGACGTAGAATCGTTAGATCAGATTTGATCAACCATTTTCCGCGTTTGATCAAACCCGGAAGTGGCTTAAAAATCGATTTTTTAACCGAGAAAATGGAGAAGTTGGCCCCCCCATGACGGATATTTGGGTCAAAAATGGTCTCATCCGACGTAGAATCGTTAGATCAGATTTGATCAACCATTTTCCGCGTTTGATCAAACCCGGAATTGGCTTAAAAATCGATTTTTTAACCGAGAAAATGGGGAAGTTGGCCCCCCATGACGGATATTTGGGTCAAAAATGGTCTCATCCGACGTAGAATCGTTAGATCAGATTTGATCAACCATTTTCCGCGGTTGATCAAACCCGGAAGTGGCTTAAAAATCGATTTTTTAACCGAGAAAATGGAGAAGTTGGCCCCCCCATGACGGATATTTGGGTCAAAAATAATCTCATCCGACGTAGAATCGTTAGATCAGATTTGATCAACCATTTTCCGCGTTTGATCAAACCCGGAATTGGCTTAAAAATCGATTTTTTAACCGAGAAAATTGGGAAGTTGGCCCCCCCCCCATGACGGATATTTGGGTCAAAAATGGTCTCATCCGACGTAGAATCGTTAGATCAGATTTGATCAACCATTTTCCGCGTTTGATCAAACCCGGAAATGGCTTAAAAATCGATTTTTTAACCGAGAAATTGGGGAAGTTGGCCCCCCCCATGACGGATATTTGGGTCAAAAATGGTCTCATCCGACGTAGAATCGTTAGATCAGATTTGATCAACCATTTTCCGCGTTTGATCAAACCCGGAAGTGGCTTAAAAATCGATTTTTTAACCGAGAAATTGGGGAAGTTGGCCCCCCCATGACGGATATTTGGGTCAAAAATGGTCTCATCCGACGTAGAATCGTTAGATCAGATTTGATAAACCATTTTCCGCGTTTGATCAAACCCGGAAGTGGCTTAAAAATCGATTTTTTCACCGAGAAAATGGGGGAAGTTGGCCCCCCCATGACGGATATTTGGGTCAAAAATGGTCTCATCCGACGTAGAATCGTTAGATCAGATTTGATCAACCATTTTCCGCGTTTGATCAAACCCGGAAGTGGCTTAAAAATCGATTTTTTAACCGAGAAATTGGGGAAGTTGGCCCCCCCATGACGGATATTTGGGTCAAAAATGGTCTCATCCGACGTAGAATCGTTAGATCAGATTTGATAAACCATTTTCCGCGTTTGATCAAACCCGGAAGTGGCTTAAAAATCGATTTTTTAACCGAGAAAATGGGGAAGTTAGCCCCCCCCCCATAACAAATATTTGGTCAAAAATGGTCTCATCCGATGTAGAATCGTTAGATCAGATTTGATCAACCATTTTCCGCGTTTGATCAAACCCGGAAGTGGCTTAAAAATCGATTTTTTCACCGAGAAAATGGGGGAAGTTGGCCCCCCCATGACGGATATTTGGGTCAAAAATGGTCTCATCCGACGTAGAATCGTTAGATCAGATTTGATCAACCATTTTCCGCGTTTGGTCAAACCCGGAAGTGGCTTAAAAATCGATTTTTTAACCGAGAAAATGGGGAAGTTAGCCCCCCCCCCATAACAAATATTTGGTCAAAAATGGTCTCATCCGATGTAGAATCGTTAGATCAGATTTGATCAACCATTTTCCGCGTTTGATCAAACCCGAGATTGGCTCGAAAATCGTTTTTTTTTAACTAAGAAAAGCTAGAAGTTACCCCTCCTGCCCATGATGGATATTTAGATCAAAAGTGGTGTTTTAGATGCACGAAACTTTTGCAATTAATGAGTTTACCGAAATTATTTTCCTTTTAATATATTTTGATATAGCCAGAATTTTGAAACAACCTTTATAAATGAAACTGAAATAATAATAAGAAGTAATAGAGGCCTCCACGGCTCATGACGGTTGGAGAGATTTTTTTATGTGAGCTGAATTTTTTTCAAAATCTTCTGCAAGACCATAAAATGGAATACAAGAAAAATTTTGAAAAGTGATGGTTTTTATTTATTTATCAGGTGAAAGTAATTATTATTTTACAATTATTGATTTTTTTAAACCATATTTATATGAACTAAATCAATCATATATATTATGATTTAAAATAACTATTGAAATTTTTAATTTTATTTAAACTAAATCAATCATATATACTAAAACTTAAAACATTACCTACTTTGTACAGCTATAGTTAACATACTAGAAACATATTACAGGAGTGATAATTAAATAAGAATTCATTGAAATTTGTAAAAAAAAAAAAAAAAATCTTATATGCTGCCTCTCCGAAGCCCTCCGTGTTCTGTTGAATTTTGCTTCAAAAACTATATTTTTCTTTTTTCTTTGGCCCCCTCAATCTCCCTCAATATATTTCTTAAATTTCTAAATGATAATTAACCAAAGTTTCATTATAAATCTGTAAAAAAAAATTATAAGAAGAAAAATTAATTTTTTTCTCTGCATTCACTCGTCTCCCTTAGCCCCCCAGGTATATTTTACCCTCAGTGTATTTTAAGTGATAATTATACAAAATGCGTAAGTGATGTTTTTGCGCCGCAGCGTTAAGTGGAGCTTTTAACCGCTAAATATGGGTTATCCGCTGTAGGTGGAAATAGATCTATTACTTTTTGCCAAGTTGTTTACTTATGCAATTGAGATTGCCCATTTCAATTAATCGGCAAAGTGACAAAAAAACAAAAAAAAAAAAAAAAAAAAAAAAAAAACTCCAATGGGTTCTGTGCTAAAGCTGCAGCAAAGTAATTTTAAGAAATGGATGTAGGTATCAATAATAGGGAGTGAAATACTGTTACATCATATCTTTATATGAAAGCACAGATTAAAATAATGCCTGTCGTACTAAATTAAATTCTATTTACAAAGATTGTAAGCAGAATTTTAATTTTCTTATATTTAATTTTTTGCAAAAGCAAAGATTTTTTTCAGAAAGCAATTTTATTTTCTATAAAATCTTATAGTCTTGCAGATGATTTTGGAAAAATTAACGTCAACCAAAATGTTTGATCCTCCCCACCAGTCTTAAACCGCGATGGCCTCTGCTCCTTCTTCCAATTATTATAATTTTACCTTTTTTCTGTTACAGTTTGTTCAGATATATCTCAGAAACAATTCATTCTTTATTATCTTACTGCTATAATCGCCTTTGCTAATGATTTCCCGCTTTATGAGAAATTTCTAAGTTTGTTTCCTGTATTAACTTTTTCAATATTTTCTGCTTTGTATAAAGTTTCACTTCCATATGTTATTTAATGGTTAATTCAAGTCTTACTTCCTGGCACTGGATCATTATAATGATGAGTTATGATATAAATATATGAATTAAAAAATGTTTTTACACTCTGACTCTACCCTTCCACACATACTTCCGTTATAAATTTCTAGTTGAATGCAACGAGATAATTTTTAATAGAAGCAGGCAATAAAAGCATTTAAACTGAAATGAAAAATGCTTAAAATTACTTACTTAAACATTAAATTTCAAGGTATTTATTAAATTGCTTTTAAGGCGTTCCAGTTAAGTCAAATGTAATTGTTTTAATTTTCAATTTTACCCATTTCCCCGCCAAACACCATTTTACAGTATGCTCATAATATAAAATCTACAAATTAGCACTTAAATATATATATATATATATATATATATATATAATAAAATAAAAAAATTCTGTTTTTTATGTGGAATTAATTTACATTTACGTAAATTTCACTGGTTATTTCTATTTTCTGTTCACTTCTTGCTACTGTCCAATATGGACACGAATTTTGCGAAAATTGAATTACCAAAATAGTATGTCAGGCGAAAACTTACAACTTAAAATATACATGCATTTATTTAATTTCAAAATTATGCTTCGATTGTGGTACTATTTTTAAATAGCTAATAAAGTAAATTTGATTTTTATATTATTATTACTAGCAAACCTATGCGAAACTTCCGCGCTTTATTTCTTTTCTTGTTTACCTTTAAAATTGGAAAGTCATAAATATTATACCTATTTTACCACCTAACCAAAATTTTAATTTACAAAAAGCCAAATTATTGTTAGAACCAAATTAACACTGTACAGCAGTGAAACCAAACTCATTTAAGAAAAGGTTTTAAATGGTCGACTACCCAGATTTCATTCTAACAGTTTTAGTACAAGACTCCCATGACACCTTTAAAATTTTTGTCACCATGTTGGCGATCACTTTTTATTTGTCTTTTTGGCATAATTTTTTGTTAATAATAATAATAATAATAATTCTTTTTTTTTATTATTCTTTTTATGATAGTGTTTTTTAGCCAACTGATGATAATAATTCATATTCTGTATATATCTTTAAAGTATTGGTAGGTTTTAAATGGCGCTTGCAAAGGTTCTGAAGATACAAATTTTAAAAATAAATTTTTCCATAAAATAATCTCATTAGACAGATGCCGTCATTTTTTCCTATTAGATCATTGAGCTGAGCTTATTGACTCCTGAGCATTGCGTCCGCGAGCTTAAATATTGTCCATTTATAAATATTAGTTTTATTCTCGTGTACTTTATTAATTGCATCACTATCGTATCATTTTGAAAAAATATAATCGGAACTGGTCCATGTTAGAGAAATATTATATACATTATTATTATTATTATTATTATTATTATTATTATTACTACCACTATTACTACTGTTATTATTTGCTATTATACTTTTTTTCCTTTACAATCAAGTCACAATGGGATTTGAAAGCGTACTTGGTGAACTTTTCTGGCATTTAATTTTAATTATATTTTGAACTTTTAAGATTAATAAATGGATCAGCGATTAAATTATTTAAAAATAATTATTATCCTAAATTAATCATAAAATCATTTCAATTTTGAAAAAGTATAACATCTTTAAAAGACAAATAGAAATAAATTTCAGATTTATAAAATTAGCTTTATATTAGGAAAAGAAAAGAAAGAAACTCATTCTCTTCTATGTTCATATAAAGGTACATCTAAAAATAAACGTAATTAGAAATACATTCAATTTTATAGCATTGTTGCAGAGTATTTCACAAAACCAGGCTCAAAATGGCGTTCGGTCTGTGTTTTTCAACTTTAGACAAGATATACCGTCAAGTTCTTATCGCACTAATGATCTCTGACTTCTGTTCTGGCTCTAGCAATACATCACTGTAAAACCCCCGCGAAGGGTATTCAATCCAAGCCTAGGGCCCACGTGCATTTCACAAAAAGCATAACAGCTCATATAACTAATGTTATAACTATGAATAGCAGAGTACTCAAAAAAAAAAAAAAAAAAAAAAATAGAAAGCAATGGAAATTGCGTGATATTTTCTTTCCGATTTATTTGTTTATACACATTCCTAAATCTTCCCCCCGCTTCCCTAAACCACTTAACTACCCAGTATGACCATACCAGATCCACATCTCTGCAAACTGATGCCTTTTACTTTGAGACGGACCGACGGATAACGTTTCTGATTTATAGGAATAGTCCACTTAAACAGGTGCAAAGAGGCCAGTTGCAAAATAAAAGTCGCCTTAAAATTTTGTTTTCGTAAAAATTAACTTTAAAAATTGATTTCTTTTTTTTTTTTTTTTTTTTTTTTTTAAGGAAAATATAGTGATTTTTCAATAAAAAGTCATACGAGCTATAAAACATAAGTTTTTTCTTTCTGAACATACATGCGTATGGAAAGTATTGTAATCATGATAAAAATTCGATATTAAGATTTTGTTGTTTCTATACGTCTGTTATTGGTCCTATTTTTATGGTGATGTATGTATATATGTATGTATTTGTATATTTATGGGAAGAACACGATAGCCTCTAAAAGCTTTGATCAATTAAACTGAAAGTTGGATAGATC
This sequence comes from Salticus scenicus, assembly GCA_963930645.1. Classification (NCBI taxonomy): domain Eukaryota; kingdom Metazoa; phylum Arthropoda; class Arachnida; order Araneae; family Salticidae; genus Salticus; species Salticus scenicus. The sequence goes on along the minus strand of OZ005650.1, from coordinate 240,577,727 downwards.
ACCGTAGCACAAACCACAAACCCTATGATTTTGATGGATCTATCACTTGCTTTTTTTTACATAAATACACACACATATGCACACACATATGCACACTCACACAAAAAAAGAAAAAGAAAGAAAGAAACTTTGTCATTATGATCTATAGTCCCTAATTATTTAAAGAACTCTAGCCATATCGTCTAAATTCCGTATTTAATTGAGCTGAAAATTTATATACTACATATGTTAAAGGTCATCGTCCTACGAAGTGTATAGATTTTCGCGAAACTAGCACTTATAGATTCTTAAGAGAACAACGAAAAATTCTATGAGCTCAAATTATTTGAAGTGCAATAGTGCTAAATTAAACAACATACTATGTATGGGGAAAATACTGAAACATCCTATAATTTTCTTTTTTTTTTTTTTTTTTACAACTTTTCTTATATTAATTTATTTATACAACCGTTAATTACAATATTCGGAAAGTCGAGTGGAGTCACTCCAGATGTTTTATATTATTGTTCATAAAAATTTTATCATAGTATCAACGCATTTGTTAAAATTTTGAACAAAAGAAATTCTTACTTAAAAGGTTTCAAATCAATTTTCTTTCTTTCTTTCTTTTTCTTTCTCTCTCTTTTTACTTTCTCTTACCCATAAGGTAGAGAAACTATTGTTTTTGGGTCAAATTTTCGAACGCGAGATTTTGTTATATATACACGTTTTGAGGTCCCCTGAATACGAAAATCATGTTTTTAGCAAATGGTCTGTGTGTATGTCTGTGTGTGTGTCTGTCTGTTATCAGCTTATCTCAAAAACAAATTATGGCAGAAAGTTCAAACTTGGTATTCTAAATGTGTATCATATAGGGATGCTACAGTAAGTTGTTCGTTAAGATCAAGCAAATGGTACGTGTACAGGGACACTCAAAAGTATTCAAATACATTACGTCTATGGGGAAAAGTGCAGGTAAGTAGAGTTTATCATCTATAGACTGCACTAAACCAAATGAAACGAATATATATTTTCTTGTAATAGAGATAATCAACAGGGAAAAAAAATTGTGTATGTAGGAGCCTCTCCTCCCCCCCTGGGGGGGAACTCCCCCCTCGAGGGGAGTAAATTTTCATGATGGGTATCTTTCAAAAGAGCTTTCCAGTACGCCAATACCTTTAAAACGAATGGTTGAAGCATCGATCTGCGATAATTTGAAACAAATTTATCGATTTTTTTTACTTTTAACGAAAAAAAACTTGGAAAAAATCGTTTTTTTTTTTTTTTTTTTTTTTTTTGAGAATAAAATGGACTTTTATTGGATATTTAGTGTTATACTACTTCTCTAATATGGAAATCGTCTGCATTATTATAAAAGATAATTTTTTTAAATAATAATTTTAATAAATTATTTTTTAAAAACAGAATTATTTTTTAATAGCCGAATTATATTCTATATAAATGTAGGTGCATTAATGAAACGGGAGGTTGATGGGGGAGGTAACAAGATTACCGCCTAAATTATCACAGAACTAATTATCATATAAAACTCTTCCGAAGCCTAATTTGAATTGTTTAACACAGGTTTACATAACAGTACTCGTTATCTTGCCTATTAATCTGCAAGCTGTATTTATAGTATTAAATTTCAGGGTAAGAGAAAGTCGTGTGAGTGACACACCAGATTATTTACTTTCTCTTACCCTTAAGGTAGAGAAAGTATTGTTTTGGGGCCAAATTTTCGAAAGTGAGATTTTGTTATATTCACACGTTTTGAGGTCTCCTGAATACGAAAATCATGTTTTTAGCAAATGGTCTGTGTGTATGTCTGTATGTGTGTCTGTGTGTGTGTCTGTCTGTGTGTGCCTGTCTGTTATCAGCATATCTCAAAAAACAATTGTGGCAGAATATTCAAACTTGGTATTCTAAATGTGTATCATATAAGGATGCTACTTTAAACTTTTCGTTAGATCAAGCAAATGGTTCGTGTACAGGGACAATCAAGAGAATTCTAATACATTACGTCTATGAAGGAAACTGCAGGTAAGTAGAGTTTAACTTCTATAGACTGCACTAATCCAAATGAAACGGTTATATATATTGTGATTAGTGGATGTGCTTTACTAATAATATTTTACCATTTTCTGGAGCTGTTAGGGAATTGAAATAAATTCCTCATAGAGATATGGTAAATAATATATGTTTTAAGCTAAATATTCATCGCTTGTTTTTAACGGGGGTTGAGGGGGGGCGGTAGCCCCCCTCACACAGAACTAATTATGTAAAACTCTTCCTAAGTCTAATTTGAATTGTTTAACATAGGTTTACATAACAGTAGTTGTTATCTTACCTCTTAATCTCCAACCTCTATTTATAGTATTAAATTTCAGGGTAAGAGAAAGTAGTGTGAATGACACACCAGATTATTATTATTTTTTTTTTTTTGTACATTCTGGTTTAACTAGTAGAAACTATGCTTTCGAAGAAATTTTCCTTATTGTTTCTCACGCAAGACTTTCATGAATGAGAATAAATGAAAAAAAAAAAAGGTAAATATCACATACCGCACGTCATGTAAAAGTGTATTATGTTTTAAAACTGACTTGGTAGGCCCGCTGGTAATGTCTGAATAAGAAATGTTGAGATTGTCGTAAGTCAATTTCCCCAAATCAAGCGTTTTTTTCAAAAAACAATCCCCAACTTTATTTATTCTGAAAACGTAATTTTTTCAGAAAAAGTTAAAAAATATTTTATAAATTTAAGCTCACGTTTTACCCCAAATAATGCTTTTTGTAGAAAAAAATCTCTAAATAATAGAAAATAATAAACAAATAAGAAAAATAACTTCCAACACACTTGTTTTTGAAAATTTTTAAATTTGCGTAACTTTCTGAATCTAGTTCCTCACCTCTAATTATTTGTACTTGAACTATTTGTGTGTATATATAGTATATATATATTATATATATATATATATATATATATATATATATATATATTTATACATACATACATACATATATATATATATATATATATATATATATAATGTTTTTGTGCACTATAAAATAAAAGAAAACCAACGTATACCGTATACCTTGTATAAGAGCTATAACAGCTTGGTTGAAAAGTGTTTATGAATTCGTCTGGTCTGTCTGTCCGCTCTCTAACTCCCACAAATATTTATGGAATTTCTTGAAACTGATAAATGATATCCAAGTTCACTATCGGATGTTCCCTATTAAAAATGGAGTGAACATCTTTTCTGCTTTGTGTACAGGGGCAACCGAAAGTTTTCCAAAGCATTGTGTCCTACGAGAAACCATATTAATACCGTTACTTTTCACAAATCTTAATGAAATTCAAGTATGTTATTAGAAGTCCACTATCGGATGTTCCCCAGTGAAAATGGAGTAAATACCATCGCTGGTTTGTACACAGGGACACCCCAAAGTATTCCTAAACATTGCGTTCTATGAGAGGTATTTCTATAAACCAAATTTAAAGAACTTTACTTTGCACACATCTTAATAAAATTGAAATGTATTATTCATATGCACAAAAGAATGATAGAATACAGTAGCATTAGATTTACACAATATTCAGTTACATTAATGGGTATTATCAGAAATTTGTTGGAATTGCATTTTCATTTATATTAATCATTTTTATCGTTTTCAAAATGTTTTTAACACTTTCTAATAAGGATGAAAAGTGTTAATGACTTCGGTTTGTCTGTCTGCCCATCTGTCTCTCTGGCTTTCCGTGCTCTAACTCACATAAATATTCATGGAATTTCTTGAAACTGATATTTTATTTTCAAGTTCACTATCAAATGTTTTCTTTAGAAATTCGAGTAAATACCACTACCGGTTTGTGTACAGGGACACCAAAATTTATTCCAAAGCATTGTGTTCCATGAGAGATATTTTTATGAACTGTATTTTAATTCCTTTATTTTAGACAAATTTCAAAGAAATTGAAATATGTTGTTCAAGTTCACTATCGGATGTTTGCTATAGAAAATGATGTAATGATTTTGCATTCTTCTCCTTTTTTCGGGGAGGGGGAGGAGGGGGTAGGAAAAAATAATCTTTTACTAATTTTAATGTAAACCCCATATTTTCCACCAAAATTTTTCTTTTTCTCAATCTGCTCCCCACTAAATCTATGCCCCCAAAAAATTCCCGGAAGTTTCAAAGCACAAAATGCGCGAAAATCCTTAAGTCTGGCAACACAGTAATGTGGGTAATGCTTAAAAAAAGCACTTGCAAACATGCGGCACTAAACTATTCATTAAAATGAACCATAATTTCTATCCTACATGATATTAAGCAAGTGGACAACGGAACCGCGTCAGGTACGACCACTCCAGGATAGAGATGAGACGGGCTCAGCCCGAGCCCGTAAGCCCGAGCCCGAGCCCGGGCCCGATCGGTCTCAAATCTTACGCAAGTCTTCGGGCTCCGGGCGGGCTCGGATTCAAGCTAAAAGTTCAGTTTATTTTATTCTTCACTAACTGGAAAATGTAAAAAAAAAAAAAAAAAAAAAAAAAAAATTCATTTTGAGAGCACTTTTAGTAATGCCATAGGTTATATATCACAAAATAATCTTGCAAACCTTAGTAGCTTTGACTTTCCTTTTTCTAAATAGAACTTTTTTCTTCAACGGGATGCATATTATGTCATAGTGTTATACAGTAATCCTTCCTCCTGCGTTATATTTTGCCTCATTATATCACTCATTCGGATAATTTTTTTGTCCCCCGATAGGCGCGTTATAAACAATGGGCTGCACTATAAATATGCATTATATAAATATATACATGTATACAGAGACACAGACATTATAAATTGTTATAATAACATTTATAGTTATTTAAATTGAGGCTTGATAATAAGAAAATTAATTTGAAAATGAAAACGGTATTTAATTTTACTATTGTGTATGCGTTGCATAGCGTACCATTTTCAATATCGGGCTCGGGCGAGCTCAGTTCAAAAATGTTTCGGGCCCGGGCGGGCTCGGATTGCCAAAATAGAGCCCGAACTCACCTCTACTCCAGGACCTCAATTTTGATAAATGTGTGTCAATTTATATCAGGTTTTATTTCGCCACTTCCGGGTTTGAACAAACGCGGAAAATGGTTGATCAAATCTGATCTAACGATTCTACGTCGGATGAGACCATTTTTGGCCAAAATATCCGTCAAGGGGAGGGCCAACTTCCCCATTTTCTCGGTTAAAAAATCGATTTTTAAGCCACTTCCGGATTTGATCAAACGCGGAAAATGGTTGATCAAATCTGATCTAACGATTCTACGTCGGATGAGACCATTTTTGACCCAAATATCCGTCATGGGGGGCCAACTTCCCCATTTTCTCGGTTAAAAAATCGATTTTTAAGCCACTTCCGGGTTTGATCAAACGCGGAAAATGGTTGATCAAATCTGATCTAACGATTCTACGTCGGATGAGATCATTTTTGACCAAAATATCCGTCATGGGGGGGGGGCAACTTCCCCATTTTCTCGGTTAAAAAATCGATTTTTAAGTCACTTCCGGGTTTGATCAAACGCGGAAAATGGTTGATCAAATCTGATCTAACGATTCTACGTCGGATGAGACCATTTTTGACCCAAATATCCGTCATGGGGGGGCCAACTTCCCCATTTTCTCGGTTAAAAAATCGATTTTTAAGCCACTTCCGGGTTTGATCAAACGCGGAAAATGGTTGATCAAATCTGATCTAACGATTCTACGTCGGATGAGACCATTTTTGACCCAAATATCCGTCATGGGGGGGCCAACTTCCCTCATTTTCTCGGTTAAAAAATCGATTTTTAAGCCACTTCCGGGTTTGATCAAACGCGGAAAATGGTTGATCAAATCTGATCTAACGATTCTACGTCGGATGAGACCATTTTTGATCCAAATATCCGTCATGGGGGGGCCAACTTCCCCATTTTCTCGGTTAAAAAATCGATTTTTAACCCACTTCCGGGTTTGATCAAACGCGGAAAATGGTTGATCAAATCTGATCTAACGATTCTACGTCGGATGACCATTTTTGACCCAAATATCCGACATGGGGGGGCCAACTTCCCCCATTTTCTCGGTTAAAAATCGATTTTTAAGCCACTTCCGGGTTTGATCAAACGCGGAAAATGGTTGATCAAATCTGATCTAACGATTCTACGTCGGATGAGACCATTTTTGAACAAAATATCCGTCATGGGGGGGCCAACTTCCCCATTTCCTCGGTTAAAAAATCGATTTTTAATCCACTTCCGGGTTTGATCAAACGCGGAAAATGGTTGATCAAATCTGATCTAACGATTCTACGTCGGATGAGACCATTTTTGGCCCAAATATCCGTCAAGGGGAGGGCCAACTTCCCCATTTTCTCGGTTAAAAAATCGATTTTTAAGCCACTTCCGGATTTGATCAAACGCGGAAAATGGTTGATCAAATCTGATCTAACGATTCTACGTCGGATGAGACCATTTTTGACCCAAATATCCGTCATGGGGGGCCAACTTCCCCATTTTCTCGGTTAAAAAATCGATTTTTAAGCCACTTCCGGGTTTGATCAAACGCGGAAAATGGTTGATCAAATCTGATCTAACGATTCTACGTCGGATGAGATCATTTTTGACCAAAATATCCGTCATGGGGGGGGGGGCCAACTTCCCCATTTTCTCGGTTAAAAAATCGATTTTTAAGCCACTTCCGGGTTTGATCAAACGCGGAAAATGGTTGATCAAATCTGATCTAACGATTCTACGTCGGATGAGACCATTTTTGGCCCAAATATCCGTCAAGGGGAGGGCCAACTTCCCCATTTTCTCGGTTAAAAAATCGATTTTTAAGCCACTTCCGGATTTGATCAAACGCGGAAAATGGTTGATCAAATCTGATCTAACGATTCTACGTCGGATGAGACCATTTTTGACCCAAATATCCGTCATGGGGGGCCAACTTCCCCATTTTCTCGGTTAAAAAATCGATTTTTAAGCCACTTCCGGGTTTGATCAAACGCGGAAAATGGTTGATCAAATCTGATCTAACGATTCTACGTCGGATGAGACCATTTTTGACCAAAATATCCGTCATGGGGGGGGGGCCAACTTCCCCATTTTCTCGGTTAAAAAATCGATTTTTAAGTCACTTCCGGGTTTGATCAAACGGGGAAAATGGTTGATCAAATCTGATCTAACGATTCTACGTCGGATGAGATCATTTTTGACCAAAATATCCGTCATGGGGGGGGGGCCAACTTCCCCATTTTCTCGGTTAAAAAATCGATTTTTAAGTCACTTCCGGATTTGATCAAACGCGGAAAATGGTTGATCAAATCTGATCTAACGATTCTACGTCGGATGAGACCATTTTTGACCCAAATATCCGTCATGGGGGGGCCAACTTCCCCATTTTCTCGGTTAAAAAATCGATTTTTAAGCCACTTCCGGGTTTGATCAAACGCGGAAAATGGTTGATCAAATCTGATCTAACGATTCTACGTCGGATGAGACCATTTTTGACCAAAATATCCGTCATGGGGGGGCCAACTTCCCTCATTTTCTCGGTTAAAAAATCGATTTTTAAGCCACTTCCGGGTTTGATCAAACGCGGAAAATGGTTGATCAAATCTGATCTAACGATTCTACGTCGGATGAGACCATTTTTGACCCAAATATCCGTCATGGGGGGGCCAACTTCCCTCATTTTCTCGGTTAAAAAATCGATTTTTAAGCCACTTCCGGGTTTGATCAAACGCGGAAAATGGATGATAAAATCTGATCTAACGATTCTACGTCAGATGAGACCATTTTTGATCCAAATATCCGTCATGGGGGGGCCAACTTCCCCATTTTCTCGGTTAAAAAATCGATTTTTAACCCACTTCCGGGTTTGATCAAACGCGGAAAATGGTTGATCAAATCTGATCTAACGATTCTACGTCGGATGAGACCATTTTTGACCCAAATATCCGACATGGGGGGGCCAACTTCCCCCATTTTCTCGGTTAAAAATCGTATTTTAAGCCACTTCCGGGTTTGATCAAACGCGGAAAATGGTTGATCAAATCTGATCTAACGATTCTACGTCGGATGAGACCATTTTTGACCAAAATATCCGTCATGGGGGGGCCAAGTTCCCCATTTTCTCAGTTTAAAAATCGATTTTTAATCCACTTCCGGGTTTGATCAAACGCAGAAAATGGTTGATCAAATCTGATCTAACGATTCTACGTCGGATGAGACCATTTTTGGCCCAAATATCCGTCAAGGGGAGGGCCAACTTCCCCATTTTCTCGGTTAAAAAATCGATTTTTAAGCCACTTCCGGATTTGATCAAACGCGGAAAATGGTTGATCAAATCTGATCTAACGATTCTACGTCGGATGAGACCATTTTTGACCCAAATATCCGTCATGGGGGGCCAACTTCCCCATTTTCTCGGTTAAAAAATCGATTTTTAAGCCACTTCCGGGTTTGATCAAACGCGGAAAATGGTTGATCAAATCTGATCTAACGATTCTACGTCGGATGAGATCATTTTTGACCAAAATATCCGTCATGGGGGGGGGCCAACTTCCCCATTTTCTCGGTTAAAAAATCGATTTTTAAGTCACTTCCGGGTTTGATCAAACGGGGAAAATGGTTGATCAAATCTGATCTAACGATTCTACGTCGGATGAGACCATTTTTGACCCAAATATCCGTCATGGGGGGGCCAACTTCCCCATTTTCTCGGTTAAAAAATCGATTTTTAAGCCACTTCCGGGTTTGATCAAACGCGGAAAATGGTTGATCAAATCTGATCTAACGATTCTACGTCGGATGAGACCATTTTTGACCCAAATATCCGTCATGGGGGGGCCAACTTCCCCATTTTCTCGGTTAAAAAATCGATTTTTAAGCCACTTCCGGGTTTGATCAAACGCGGAAAATGGTTGATCAAATCTGATCTAACGATTCTACGTCGGATGAGACCATTTTTGACCCAAATATCCGTCATGGGGGGGCCAACTTCCCCCATTTTCTCGGTTAAAAAATCGATTTTTAAGCCACTTCCGGGTTTGATCAAACGCGGAAAATGGTTGATCAAATCTGATCTAACGATTCTACGTCGGATGAGATCATTTTTGACCAAAATATCCGTCATGGGGGGGGGCCAACTTCCCCATTTTCTCGGTTAAAAAATCGATTTTTAAGTCACTTCCGGGTTTGATCAAACGGGGAAAATGGTTGATCAAATCTGATCTAACGATTCTACGTCGGATGAGACCATTTTTGACCCAAATATCCGTCATGGGGGGGCCAACTTCCCCATTTTCTCGGTTAAAAAATCGATTTTTAAGCCACTTTCGGGTTTGATCAAACGCGGAAAATGGTTGATCAAATCTGATCTAACGATTCTACGTCGGATGAGACCATTTTTGACCAAAATATCCGTCATGTGGGGGCCAACTTCCCTCATTTTCTCGGTTAAAAAATCGATTTTTAAGCCACTTCCGGGTTTGATCAAACGCGGAAAATCGTTGATCAAATCTGATCTAACGATTCTACGTCGGATGAGACCATTTTTGACCCAAATATCCGTCATGGGGGGGCCAACTTCCCCCATTTTCTCGGTTAAAAAATCGATTTTTAAGCCACTTCCGGGTTTGATCAAACGCGGAAAATGGTTGATCAAATCTGATCTAACGATTCTACGTCGGATGAGACCATTTTTGATCCAAATATCCGTCATGGGGGGGCCAACTTCTCCATTTTCTCGGTTAAAAAATCGATTTTTAAGCCACTTCCGGGTTTGATCAAACGCGGAAAATGGTTGATCAAATCTGATCTAACGATTCTACGTCGGATGAGACCATTTTTGACCCAAATATCCGTCATGGGGGGGCCAATTTCCCCATTTTCTCGGTTAAAAAATCGATTTTTAAGCCACTTCCGGATTTGATCAAACGCGGAAAATGGTTGATCAAATCTGATCTAACGATTCTACGTCGGATGAGACCATTTTTGACCCAAATATCCGTCATGGGGGGCCAACTTCCCCATTTTCTCGGTTAAAAAATCGATTTTTAAGCCACTTCCGGGTTTGATCAAACGCGGAAAATGGTTGATCAAATCTGATCTAACGATTCTACGTCGGATGAGATCATTTTTGACCAAAATATCCGTCATGGGGGGGGGCAACTTCCCCATTTTCTCGGTTAAAAAATCGATTTTTAAGTCACTTCCGGGTTTGATCAAACGCGGAAAATGGTTGATCAAATCTGATCTAACGATTCTACGTCGGATGAGACCATTTTTGACCCACATATCCGTCATGGGGGGGCCAATTTCCCCATTTTCTCGGTTAAAAAATCGATTTTTAAGCCACTTACGGGTTTGATCAAACGCGGAAAATGGTTGATCAAATCTGATCTCACGATTCTACGTCGGATGAGATCATTTTTGACCAAAATATCCGTCATGGGGGGGGGGCCAACTTCCCCATTTTCTCGGTTAAAAAATCGATTTTTAAGTCACTTCCGGGTTTGATCAAACGGGGAAAATGGTTGATCAAATCTGATCTAACGATTCTACGTCGGATGAGACCATTTTTGACCCAAATATCCGTCATGGGGGGGCCAACTTCCCCATTTTCTCGGTTAAAAAATCGATTTTTAAGCCACTTTCGGGTTTGATCAAACGCGGAAAATGGTTGATCAAATCTGATCTAACGATTCTACGTCGGATGAGACCATTTTTGACCAAAATATCCGTCATGGGGGGGCCAACTTCCCTCATTTTCTCGGTTAAAAAATCGATTTTTAAGTCACTTCCGGGTTTGATCAAACGCGGAAAATGGTTGATCAAATCTGATCTAACGATTCTACGTCGGATGAGACCATTTTTGACCCAAATATCCGTCATGGGGGGGCCAACTTCCCCCATTTTCTCGGTTAAAAAATCGATTTTTAAGCCACTTCCGGGTTTGATCAAACGCGGAAAATGGTTGATCAAATCTGATCTAACGATTCTACGTCGGATGAGATCATTTTTGACCAAAATATCCGTCATGGGGGGGGGGGCAACTTCCCCATTTTCTCGGTTAAAAAATCGATTTTTAAGTCACTTCCGGATTTGATCAAACGCGGAAAATGGTTGATCAAATCTGATCTAACGATTCTACGTCGGATGAGACCATTTTTGACCCAAATATCCGTCATGGGGGGGCCAACTTCCCCATTTTCTCGGTTAAAAAATCGATTTTTAAGCCACTTCCGGGTTTGATCAAACGCGGAAAATGGTTGATCAAATCTGATCTAACGATTCTACGTCGGATGAGACCATTTTTGACCAAAATATCCGTCATGGGGGGGCCAACTTCCCTCATTTTCTCGGTTAAAAAATCGATTTTTAAGCCACTTCCGGGTTTGATCAAACGCGGAAAATGGTTGATCAAATCTGATCTAACGATTCTACGTCGGATGAGACCATTTTTGATCCAAATATCCGTCATGGGGGGGCCAACTTCCCCATTTTCTCGGTTAAAAAATCGATTTTTAACCCACTTCCGGGTTTGATCAAACGCGGAAAATGGTTGATCAAATCTGATCTAACGATTCTACGTCGGATGAGACTATTTTTGACCCAAATATCCGACATGGGGGGGCCAACTTCCCCCATTTTCTCGGTTAAAAATCGATTTTTAAGCCACTTCCGGGTTTGATCAAACGCGGAAAATGGTTGATCAAATCTGATCTAACGATTCTACGTCGGATGAGACCATTTTTGACCAAAATATCCGTCATGGGGGGGCCAACTTCCCCATTTTCTCGGTTAAAAAATCGATTTTTAATCCACTTCCGGGTTTGATCAAACGCGGAAAATGGTTGATCAAATCTGATCTAACGATTCGACGTCGGATGAGACCATTTTTGACCCAAATATCCGTCATGGGGGGGCCAACTTGCCCATTTTCTCGGTTAAAAAATCGATTTTTAAGCCATTTCCGGGTTTGATCAAAAGCGGAAAATCGTTGATCAAATCTGATCTAACGATTCTACGTCGGATGAGACCATTTTTGACCCAAATATCCGTCATGGGGGGGCCAACTTCCCCCATTTTCTCGGTTAAAAAATCGATTTTTAAGCCACTTCCGGGTTTGATCAAACGCGGAAAATGGTTGATCAAATCTGATCTAACGATTCTACGTCGGATGAGACCATTTTTGACCCAAATATCCGTCATGGGGGGGCCAACTTCCCCATTTTCTCGGTTAAAAAATCGATTTTTAAGCCACTTCCGGGTTTGATCAAACGCGGAAAATCGTTGATCAAATCTGATCTAACGATTCTACGTCGGATGAGACCATTTTTGACCCAAATATCCGTCATGGGGGGGCCAACTTCCCCCATTTTCTCGGTTAAAAAATCGATTTTTAAGCCACTTCCGGGTTTGATCAAACGCGGAAAATGGTTGATCAAATCTGATCTAACGATTCTACGTCGGATGAGACCATTTTTGATCCAAATATCCGTCATGGGGGGGCCAACTTCTCCATTTTCTCGGTTAAAAAATCGATTTTTAAGCCACTTCCGGGTTTGATCAAACGCGGAAAATGGTTGATCAAATCTGATCTAACGATTCTACGTCGGATGAGACCATTTTTGACCCAAATATCCGTCATGGGGGGGGGCCAACTTCCCCATTTTCTCGGTTAAAAAATCGATTTTTAAGTCACTTCCGGGTTTGATCAAACGGGGAAAATGGTTGATCAAATCTGATCTAACGATTCTACGTCGGATGAGACCATTTTTGACCCAAATATCCGCCATGGGGGGGCCAACTTCCCCATTTTCTCGGTTAAAAAATCGATTTTTAAGCCACTTCCGGGTTTGATCAAACGCGGAAAATGGTTGATCAAATCTGATCTAACTATTCTACGTCGGATGAGACCATTTTTGACCAAAATATCCGTCATGGGGGGGCCAACTTCCCTCATTTTCTCGGTTAAAAAATCGATTTTTAAGTCACTTCCGGGTTTGATCAAACGCGGAAAATGGTTGATCAAATCTGATCTAACGATTCTACGTCGGATGACACCATTTTTGACCCAAATATCCGTCATGGGGGGGCCAACTTCCCCCATTTTCTCGGTTAAAAAATCGATTTTTAAGCCACTTCCGGGTTTGATCAAACGCGGAAAATGGTTGATCAAATCTGATCTAACGATTCTACGTCGGATGAGATCATTTTTGACCAAAATATCCGTCATGGGGGGGGGGCAACTTCCCCATTTTCTCGGTTAAAAAATCGATTTTTAAGTCACTTCCGGATTTGATCAAACGCGGAAAATGGTTGATCAAATCTGATCTAACGATTCTACGTCGGATGAGACCATTTTTGACCCAAATATCCGTCATGGGGGGGCCAACTTCCCCATTTTCTCGGTTAAAAAATCGATTTTTAAGCCACTTCCGGGTTTGATCAAACGCGGAAAATGGTTGATCAAATCTGATCTAACGATTCTACGTCGGATGAGACCATTTTTGACCAAAATATCCGTCATGGGGGGGCCAACTTCCCTCATTTTCTCGGTTAAAAAATCGATTTTTAAGCCACTTCCGGGTTTGATCAAACGCGGAAAATCGTTGATCAAATCTGATCTAACGATTCTACGTCGGATGAGACCATTTTTGACCCAAATATCCGTCATGGGGGGGCCAACTTCCCCCATTTTCTCGGTTAAAAAATCGATTTTTAAGCCACTTCCGGGTTTGATCAAACGCGGAAAATGGTTGATCAAATCTGATCTAACGATTCTACGTCGGATGAGACCATTTTTGATCCAAATATCCGTCATGGGGGGGCCAACTTCTCCATTTTCTCGGTTAAAAAATCGATTTTTAAGCCACTTCCGGGTTTGATCAAACGCAGAAAATGGTTGATCAAATCTGATCTAACGATTCTACGTCGGATGAGACCATTTTTGACCCAAATATCCGTCATGGGGGGGCCAATTTCCCCATTTTCTCGGTTAAAAAATCGATTTTTAAGCCACTTCCGGATTTGATCAAACGCGGAAAATGGTTGATCAAATCTGATCTAACGATTCTACGTCGGATGAGACCATTTTTGACCCAAATATCCGTCATGGGGGGCCAACTTCCCCATTTTCTCGGTTAAAAAATCGATTTTTAAGCCACTTCCGGGTTTGATCAAACGCGGAAAATGGTTGATCAAATCTGATCTAACGATTCTACGTCGGATGAGATCATTTTTGACCAAAATATCCGTCATGGGGGGGGGGGCAACTTCCCCATTTTCTCGGTTAGAAAATCGATTTTTAAGTCACTTCCGGGTTTGATCAAACGCGGAAAATGGTTGATCAAATCTGATCTAACGATTCTACGTCGGATGAGACCATTTTTGACCCAAATATCCGTCATGGGGGGGCCAATTTCCCCATTTTCTCGGTTAAAAAATCGATTTTTAAGCCACTTACGGGTTTGATCAAACGCGGAAAATGGTTGATCAAATCTGATCTAACGATTCTACGTCGGATGAGATCATTTTTGACCAAAATATCCGTCATGGGGGGGGGGCCAACTTCCCCATTTTCTCGGTTAAAAAATCGATTTTTAAGTCACTTCCGGGTTTGATCAAACGGGGAAAATGGTTGATCAAATCTGATCTAACGATTCTACGTCGGATGAGACCATTTTTGACCCAAATATCCGTCATGGTGGGGCCAACTTCCCCATTTTCTCGGTTAAAAAATCGATTTTTAAGCCACTTCCGGGTTTGATCAAACGCGGAAAATGGTTGATCAAATCTGATCTAACGATTCTACGTCGGATGAGACCATTTTTGACCAAAATATCCGTCATGGGGGGGCCAACTTCCCTCATTTTCTCGGTTAAAAAATCGATTTTTAAGTCACTTCCGGGTTTGATCAAACGCGGAAAATGGTTGATCAAATCTGATCTAACGATTCTACGTCGGATGAGACCATTTTTGACCCAAATATCCGTCATGGGGGGGCCAACTTCCCCCATTTTCTCGGTTAAAAAATCGATTTTTAAGCCACTTCCGGGTTTGATCAAACGCGGAAAATGGTTGATCAAATCTGATCTAACGATTCTACGTCGGATGAGATCATTTTTGACCAAAATATCCGTCATGGGGGGGGGCAAACTTCCCCATTTTCTCGGTTAAAAAATCGATTTTTAAGTCACTTCCGGATTTGATCAAACGCGGAAAATGGTTGATCAAATCTGATCTAACGATTCTACGTCGGATGAGACCATTTTTGACCCAAATATCCGTCATGGGGGGGCCAACTTCTCCATTTTCTCGGTTAAAAAATCGATTTTTAAGCCACTTCCGGGTTTGATCAAACGCGGAAAATGGTTGATCAAATCTGATCTAACGATTCTACGTCGGATGAGACCATTTTTGACCAAAATATCCGTCATGGGGGGGCCAACTTCCCTCATTTTCTCGGTTAAAAAATCGATTTTTAAGCCACTTCCGGGTTTGATCAAACGCGGAAAATGGTTGATCAAATCTGATCTAACGATTCTACGTCGGATGAGACCATTTTTGATCCAAATATCCGTCATGGGGGGGCCAACTTCCCCATTTTCTCGGTTAAAAAATCGATTTTTAACCCACTTCCGGGTTTGATCAAACGCGGAAAATGGTTGATCAAATCTGATCTAACGATTCTACGTCGGATGGGACCATTTTTGACCCAAATATCCGACATGGGGGGGCCAACTTTCCCCATTTTCTCGGTTAAAAATCGATTTTTAAGCCACTTCCGGGTTTGATCAAACGCGGAAAATGGTTGATCAAATCTGATCTAACGATTCTACGTCGGATGAGACTATTTTTGACCCAAATATCCGTCATGGGGGGGCCAACTTCCCCATTTTCTCGGTTAAAAAATCGATTTTTAATCCACTTCCGGGTTTGATCAAACGCGGAAAATGGTTGATCAAATCTGATCTAACGATTCTACGTCGGATGAGACCATTTTTGACCCAAATATCCGTCATGGGGGGCCAACTTCCCCATTTTCTCGGTTAAAAAATCGATTTTTAAGCCACTTCCGGGTTTGATCAAACGCGGAAAATCGTTGATCAAATCTGATCTAACGATTCTACGTCGGATGAGACCATTTTTGACCCAAATATCCGTCATGGGGGGGGCCAACTTCCCCCCTTTTCTCGGTTAAAAAATCGATTTTTAAGCCACTTCCGGGTTTGATCAAACGCGGAAAATGGTTGATCAAATCTGATCTAACGATTCTACGTCGGATGAGACCATTTTTGACCCAAATATCCGTCATGGGGGGCCAACTTCCCCATTTTCTCGGTTAAAAAATCGATTTTTAAGCCACTTCCGGGTTTGATCAAACGCGGAAAATCGTTGATCAAATCTGATCTAACGATTCTACGTCGGATGAGACCATTTTTGACCCAAATATCCGTCATGGGGGGGCCAACTTCCCCCATTTTCTCGGTTAAAAAATCGATTTTTAAGCCACTTCCGGGTTTGATCAAACGCGGAAAATGGATGATCAAATCTGATCTAACGATTCTACGTCGGATGAGACCATTTTTGATCCAAATATCCGTCATGGGGGGGCCAACTTCTCCATTTTCTCGGTTAAAAAATCGATTTTTAAGCCACTTCCGGGTTTGATCAAACGCGGAAAATGGTTGATCAAATCTGATCTAACGATTCTACGTCGGATGAGACCATTTTTGACCCAAATATCCGTCATGGGGGGGCCAATTTCCCCATTTTCTCGGTTAAAAAATCGATTTTTAAGCCACTTCCGGATTTGATCAAACGCGGAAAAGGGTTGATCAAATCTGATCTAACGATTCTACGTCGGATGAGACCATTTTTGACCAAAATATCCGTCATGTGGGGGCCAACTTCCCTCATTTTCTCGTTAAAAAATCGATTTTTAAGCCACTTCCGGGTTTGATCAAACGCGGAAAATCGTTGATCAAATCTGATCTAACGATTCTACGTCGGATGAGACCATTTTTGACCCAAATATCCGTCATGGGGGGGCCAACTTCCCCCATTTTCTCGGTTAAAAAATCGATTTTTAAGCCACTTCCGGGTTTGATCAAACGCGGAAAATGGTTGATCAAATCTGATCTAACGATTCTACGTCGGATGAGACCATTTTTGACCCAAATATCCGTCATGGGGGGGCCAATTTCCCCATTTTCTCGGTTAAAAAATCGATTTTTAAGCCACTTCCGGATTTGATCAAACGCGGAAAATGGTTGATCAAATCTGATCTAACGATTCTACGTCGGATGAGACCATTTTTGACCCAAATATCCGTCATGGGGGGCCAACTTCCCCATTTTCTCGGTTAAAAAATCGATTTTTAAGCCACTTCCGGGTTTGATCAAACGCGGAAAATGGTTGATCAAATCTGATCTAACGATTCTACGTCGGATGAGATCATTTTTGACCAAAATATCCGTCATGGGGGGGGGGGCAACTTCCCCATTTTCTCGGTTAAAAAATCGATTTTTAAGTCACTTCCGGGTTTGATCAAACGCGGAAAATGGTTGATCAAATCTGATCTAACGATTCTACGTCGGATGAGACCATTTTTGACCCACATATCCGTCATGGGGGGGCCAATTTCCCCATTTTCTCGGTTAAAAAATCGATTTTTAAGCCACTTACGGGTTTGATCAAACGCGGAAAATGGTTGATCAAATCTGATCTCACGATTCTACGTCGGATGAGATCATTTTTGACCAAAATATCCGTCATGGGGGGGGGGCCAACTTCCCCATTTTCTCGGTTAAAAAATCGATTTTTAAGTCACTTCCGGGTTTGATCAAACGGGGAAAATGGTTGATCAAATCTGATCTAACGATTCTACGTCGGATGAGACCATTTTTGACCCAAATATCCGTCATGGGGGGGCCAACTTCCCCATTTTCTCGGTTAAAAAATCGATTTTTAAGCCACTTTCGGGTTTGATCAAACGCGGAAAATGGTTGATCAAATCTGATCTAACGATTCTACGTCGGATGAGACCATTTTTGACCAAAATATCCGTCATGGGGGGGCCAACTTCCCTCATTTTCTCGGTTAAAAAATCGATTTTTAAGTCACTTCCGGGTTTGATCAAACGCGGAAAATGGTTGATCAAATCTGATCTAACGATTCTACGTCGGATGAGACCATTTTTGACCCAAATATCCGTCATGGGGGGGCCAACTTCCCCCATTTTCTCGGTTAAAAATCGATTTTTAAGCCACTTCCGGGTTTGATCAAACGCGGAAAATGGTTGATCAAATCTGATCTAACGATTCTACGTCGGATGAGATCATTTTTGACCAAAATATCCGTCATGGGGGGGGGGGCAACTTCCCCATTTTCTCGGTTAAAAAATCGATTTTTAAGTCACTTCCGGATTTGATCAAACGCGGAAAATGGTTGATCAAATCTGATCTAACGATTCTACGTCGGATGAGACCATTTTTGACCCAAATATCCGTCATGGGGGGGCCAACTTCCCCATTTTCTCGGTTAAAAAATCGATTTTTAAGCCACTTCCGGGTTTGATCAAACGCGGAAAATGGTTGATCAAATCTGATCTAACGATTCTACGTCGGATGAGACCATTTTTGACCAAAATATCCGTCATGGGGGGGCCAACTTCCCTCATTTTCTCGGTTAAAAAATCGATTTTTAAGCCACTTCCGGGTTTGATCAAACGCGGAAAATGGTTGATCAAATCTGATCTAACGATTCTACGTCGGATGAGACCATTTTTGATCCAAATATCCGTCATGGGGGGGCCAACTTCCCCATTTTCTCGGTTAAAAAATCGATTTTTAACCCACTTCCGGGTTTGATCAAACGCGGAAAATGGTTGATCAAATCTGATCTAACGATTCTACGTCGGATGAGACCATTTTTGACCCAAATATCCGACATGGGGGGGCCAACTTCCCCCATTTTCTCGGTTAAAAATCGATTTTTAGGCCACTTCCGGGTTTGATCAAACGCGGAAAATGGTTGATCAAATCTGATCTAACGATTCTACGTCGGATGAGACCATTTTTGACCAAAATATCCGTCATGGGGGGGCCAACTTCCCCATTTTCTCGGTTAAAAAATCGATTTTTAATCCACTTCCGGGTTTGATCAAACGCGGAAAATGGTTGATCAAATCTGATCTAACGATTCGACGTCGGATGAGACCATTTTTGACCCAAATATCCGTCATGGGGGGGCCAACTTGCCCATTTTCTCGGTTAAAAAATCGATTTTTAAGCCATTTCCGGGTTTGATCAAACGCGGAAAATCGTTGATCAAATCTGATCTAACGATTCTACGTCGGATGAGACCATTTTTGACCCAAATATCCGTCATGGGGGGGCCAACTTCCCCCATTTTCTCGGTTAAAAAATCGATTTTTAAGCCACTTCCGGGTTTGATCAAACGCGGAAAATGGTTGATCAAATCTGATCTAACGATTCTACGTCGGATGAGACCATTTTTGACCCAAATATCCGTCATGGGGGGGCCAACTTCCCCATTTTCTCGGTTAAAAAATCGATTTTTAAGCCACTTCCGGGTTTGATCAAACGCGGAAAATCGTTGATCAAATCTGATCTAACGATTCTACGTCGGATGAGACCATTTTTGACCCAAATATCCGTCATGGGGGGGCCAACTTCCCCCATTTTCTCGGTTAAAAAATCGATTTTTAAGCCACTTCCGGGTTTGATCAAACGCGGAAAATGGTTGATCAAATCTGATCTAACGATTCTACGTCGGATGAGACCATTTTTGATCCAAATATCCGTCATGGGGGGGCCAACTTCTCCATTTTCTCGGTTAAAAAATCGATTTTTAAGCCACTTCCGGGTTTGATCAAACGCGGAAAATGGTTGATCAAATCTGATCTAACGATTCTACGTCGGATGAGACCATTTTTGACCCAAATATCCGTCATGGGGGGGGGCCAACTTCCCCATTTTCTCGGTTAAAAAATCGATTTTTAAGTCACTTCCGGGTTTGATCAAACGGGGAAAATGGTTGATCAAATCTGATCTAACGATTCTACGTCGGATGAGACCATTTTTGACCCAAATATCCGCCATGGGGGGGCCAACTTCCCCATTTTCTCGGTTAAAAAATCGATTTTTAAGCCACTTCCGGGTTTGATCAAACGCGGAAAATGGTTGATCAAATCTGATCTAACTATTCTACGTCGGATGAGACCATTTTTGACCAAAATATCCGTCATGGGGGGGCCAACTTCCCTCATTTTCTCGGTTAAAAAATCGATTTTTAAGTCACTTCCGGGTTTGATCAAACGCGGAAAATGGTTGATCAAATCTGATCTAACGATTCTACGTCGGATGACACCATTTTTGACCCAAATATCCGTCATGGGGGGGCCAACTTCCCCCATTTTCTCGGTTAAAAAATCGATTTTTAAGCCACTTCCGGGTTTGATCAAACGCGGAAAATGGTTGATCAAATCTGATCTAACGATTCTACGTCGGATGAGATCATTTTTGACCAAAATATCCGTCATGGGGGGGGGCAACTTCCCCATTTTCTCGGTTAAAAAATCGATTTTTAAGTCACTTCCGGATTTGATCAAACGCGGAAAATGGTTGATCAAATCTGATCTAACGATTCTACGTCGGATGAGACCATTTTTGACCCAAATATCCGTCATGGGGGGGCCAACTTCCCCATTTTCTCGGTTAAAAAATCGATTTTTAAGCCACTTCCGGGTTTGATCAAACGCGGAAAATGGTTGATCAAATCTGATCTAACGATTCTACGTCGGATGAGACCATTTTTGACCAAAATATCCGTCATGGGGGGGCCAACTTCCCTCATTTTCTCGGTTAAAAAATCGATTTTTAAGCCACTTCCGGGTTTGATCAAACGCGGAAAATCGTTGATCAAATCTGATCTAACGATTCTACGTCGGATGAGACCATTTTTGACCCAAATATCCGTCATGGGGGGGCCAACTTCCCCCATTTTCTCGGTTAAAAAATCGATTTTTAAGCCACTTCCGGGTTTGATCAAACGCGGAAAATGGTTGATCAAATCTGATCTAACGATTCTACGTCGGATGAGACCATTTTTGATCCAAATATCCGTCATGGGGGGGCCAACTTCTCCATTTTCTCGGTTAAAAAATCGATTTTTAAGCCACTTCCGGGTTTGATCAAACGCAGAAAATGGTTGATCAAATCTGATCTAACGATTCTACGTCGGATGAGACCATTTTTGACCCAAATATCCGTCATGGGGGGGCCAATTTCCCCATTTTCTCGGTTAAAAAATCGATTTTTAAGCCACTTCCGGATTTGATCAAACGCGGAAAATGGTTGATCAAATCTGATCTAACGATTCTACGTCGGATGAGACCATTTTTGACCCAAATATCCGTCATGGGGGGCCAACTTCCCCATTTTCTCGGTTAAAAAATCGATTTTTAAGCCACTTCCGGGTTTGATCAAACGCGGAAAATGGTTGATCAAATCTGATCTAACGATTCTACGTCGGATGAGATCATTTTTGACCAAAATATCCGTCATGGGGGGGGGCAACTTCCCCATTTTCTCGGTTAGAAAATCGATTTTTAAGTCACTTCCGGGTTTGATCAAACGCGGAAAATGGTTGATCAAATGTGATCTAACGATTCTACGTCGGATGAGACCATTTTTGACCCAAATATCCGTCATGGGGGGGCCAATTTCCCCATTTTCTCGGTTAAAAAATCGATTTTTAAGCCACTTACGGGTTTGATCAAACGCGGAAAATGGTTGATCAAATCTGATCTAACGATTCTACGTCGGATGAGATCATTTTTGACCAAAATATCCGTCATGGGGGGGGGGCAACTTCCCCATTTTCTCGGTTAAAAAATCGATTTTTAAGTCACTTCCGGGTTTGATCAAACGGGGAAAATGGTTGATCAAATCTGATCTAACGATTCTACGTCGGATGAGACCATTTTTGACCCAAATATCCGTCATGGTGGGGCCAACTTCCCCATTTTCTCGGTTAAAAAATCGATTTTTAAGCCACTTCCGGGTTTGATCAAACGCGGAAAATGGTTGATCAAATCTGATCTAACGATTCTACGTCGGATGAGACCATTTTTGACCAAAATATCCGTCATGGGGGGGCCAACTTCCCTCATTTTCTCGGTTTAAAAATCGATTTTTAAGTCACTTCCGGGTTTGATCAAACGCGGAAAATGGTTGATCAAATCTGATCTAACGATTCTACGTCGGATGAGACCATTTTTGACCCAAATATCCGTCATGGGGGGGCCAACTTCCCCCATTTTCTCGGTTAAAAAATCGATTTTTAAGCCACTTCCGGGTTTGATCAAACGCGGAAAATGGTTGATCAAATCTGATCTAACGATTCTACGTCGGATGAGATCATTTTTGACCAAAATATCCGTCATGGGGGGGGGCAAACTTCCCCATTTTCTCGGTTAAAAAATCGATTTTTAAGTCACTTCCGGATTTGATCAAACGCGGAAAATGGTTGATCAAATCTGATCTAACGATTCTACGTCGGATGAGACCATTTTTGACCCAAATATCCGTCATGGGGGGGCCAACTTCTCCATTTTCTCGGTTAAAAAATCGATTTTTAAGCCACTTCCGGGTTTGATCAAACGCGGAAAATGGTTGATCAAATCTGATCTAACGATTCTACGTCGGATGAGACCATTTTTGACCAAAATATCCGTCATGGGGGGGCCAACTTCCCTCATTTTCTCGGTTAAAAAATCGATTTTTAAGCCACTTCCGGGTTTGATCAAACGCGGAAAATGGTTGATCAAATCTGATCTAACGATTCTACGTCGGATGAGACCATTTTTGATCCAAATATCCGTCATGGGGGGGCCAACTTCCCCATTTTCTCGGTTAAAAAATCGATTTTTAACCCACTTCCGGGTTTGATCAAACGCGGAAAATGGTTGATCAAATCTGATCTAACGATTCTACGTCGGATGGGACCATTTTTGACCCAAATATCCGACATGGGGGGGCCAACTTTCCCCATTTTCTCGGTTAAAAATCGATTTTTAAGCCACTTCCGGGTTTGATCAAACGCGGAAAATGGTTGATCAAATCTGATCTAACGATTCTACGTCGGATGAGACCATTTTTGACCAAAATATCCGTCATGGGGGGGCCAACTTCCCCATTTTCTCGGTTAAAAAATCGATTTTTAATCCACTTCCGGGTTTGATCAAACGCGGAAAATGGTTGATCAAATCTGATCTAACGATTCTACGTCGGATGAGACCATTTTTGACCCAAATATCCGTCATGGGGGGCCAACTTCCCCATTTTCTCGGTTAAAAAATCGATTTTTAAGCCACTTCCGGGTTTGATCAAACGCGGAAAATCGTTGATCAAATCTGATCTAACGATTCTACGTCGGATGAGACCATTTTTGACCCAAATATCCGTCATGGGGGGGGCCAACTTCCCCCATTTTCTCGGTTAAAAAATCGATTTTTAAGCCACTTCCGGGTTTGATCAAACGCGGAAAATGGTTGATCAAATCTGATCTAACGATTCTACGTCGGATGAGACCATTTTTGACCCAAATATCCGTCATGGGGGGCCAACTTCCCCATTTTCTCGGTTAAAAAATCGATTTTTAAGCCACTTCCGGGTTTGATCAAACGCGGAAAATGGTTGATCAAATCTGATCTAACGATTCTACGTCGGATGAGATCATTTTTGACCAAAATATCCGTCATGGGGGGGGGCAACTTCCCCATTTTCTCGGTTAGAAAATCGATTTTTAAGTCACTTCCGGGTTTGATCAAACGCGGAAAATGGTTGATCAAATGTGATCTAACGATTCTACGTCGGATGAGACCATTTTTGACCCAAATATCCGTCATGGGGGGGCCAATTTCCCCATTTTCTCGGTTAAAAAATCGATTTTTAAGCCACTTACGGGTTTGATCAAACGCGGAAAATGGTTGATCAAATCTGATCTAACGATTCTACGTCGGATGAGATCATTTTTGACCAAAATATCCGTCATGGGGGGGGGGGCAACTTCCCCATTTTCTCGGTTAAAAAATCGATTTTTAAGTCACTTCCGGGTTTGATCAAACGGGGAAAATGGTTGATCAAATCTGATCTAACGATTCTACGTCGGATGAGACCATTTTTGACCCAAATATCCGTCATGGTGGGGCCAACTTCCCCATTTTCTCGGTTAAAAAATCGATTTTTAAGCCACTTCCGGGTTTGATCAAACGCGGAAAATGGTTGATCAAATCTGATCTAACGATTCTACGTCGGATGAGACCATTTTTGACCAAAATATCCGTCATGGGGGGGCCAACTTCCCTCATTTTCTCGGTTTAAAAATCGATTTTTAAGTCACTTCCGGGTTTGATCAAACGCGGAAAATGGTTGATCAAATCTGATCTAACGATTCTACGTCGGATGAGACCATTTTTGACCCAAATATCCGTCATGGGGGGGCCAACTTCCCCCATTTTCTCGGTTAAAAAATCGATTTTTAAGCCACTTCCGGGTTTGATCAAACGCGGAAAATGGTTGATCAAATCTGATCTAACGATTCTACGTCGGATGAGATCATTTTTGACCAAAATATCCGTCATGGGGGGGGGCAAACTTCCCCATTTTCTCGGTTAAAAAATCGATTTTTAAGTCACTTCCGGATTTGATCAAACGCGGAAAATGGTTGATCAAATCTGATCTAACGATTCTACGTCGGATGAGACCATTTTTGACCCAAATATCCGTCATGGGGGGGCCAACTTCTCCATTTTCTCGGTTAAAAAATCGATTTTTAAGCCACTTCCGGGTTTGATCAAACGCGGAAAATGGTTGATCAAATCTGATCTAACGATTCTACGTCGGATGAGACCATTTTTGACCAAAATATCCGTCATGGGGGGGCCAACTTCCCTCATTTTCTCGGTTAAAAAATCGATTTTTAAGCCACTTCCGGGTTTGATCAAACGCGGAAAATGGTTGATCAAATCTGATCTAACGATTCTACGTCGGATGAGACCATTTTTGATCCAAATATCCGTCATGGGGGGGCCAACTTCCCCATTTTCTCGGTTAAAAAATCGATTTTTAACCCACTTCCGGGTTTGATCAAACGCGGAAAATGGTTGATCAAATCTGATCTAACGATTCTACGTCGGATGGGACCATTTTTGACCCAAATATCCGACATGGGGGGGCCAACTTTCCCCATTTTCTCGGTTAAAAATCGATTTTTAAGCCACTTCCGGGTTTGATCAAACGCGGAAAATGGTTGATCAAATCTGATCTAACGATTCTACGTCGGATGAGACCATTTTTGACCAAAATATCCGTCATGGGGGGGCCAACTTCCCCATTTTCTCGGTTAAAAAATCGATTTTTAATCCACTTCCGGGTTTGATCAAACGCGGAAAATGGTTGATCAAATCTGATCTAACGATTCTACGTCGGATGAGACCATTTTTGACCCAAATATCCGTCATGGGGGGCCAACTTCCCCATTTTCTCGGTTAAAAAATCGATTTTTAAGCCACTTCCGGGTTTGATCAAACGCGGAAAATCGTTGATCAAATCTGATCTAACGATTCTACGTCGGATGAGACCATTTTTGACCCAAATATCCGTCATGGGGGGGGCCAACTTCCCCCATTTTCTCGGTTAAAAAATCGATTTTTAAGCCACTTCCGGGTTTGATCAAACGCGGAAAATGGTTGATCAAATCTGATCTAACGATTCTACGTCGGATGAGACCATTTTTGACCCAAATATCCGTCATGGGGGGCCAACTTCCCCATTTTCTCGGTTAAAAAATCGATTTTTAAGCCACTTCCGGGTTTGATCAAACGCGGAAAATCGTTGATCAAATCTGATCTAACGATTCTACGTCGGATGAGACCATTTTTGACCCAAATATCCGTCATGGGGGGGCCAACTTCCCCCATTTTCTCGGTTAAAAAATCGATTTTTAAGCCACTTCCGGGTTTGATCAAACGCGGAAAATGGTTGATCAAATCTGATCTAACGATTCTACGTCGGATGAGACCATTTTTGATCCAAATATCCGTCATGGGGGGGCCAACTTCTCCATTTTCTCGGTTAAAAAATCGATTTTTAAGCCACTTCCGGGTTTGATCAAACGCGGAAAATGGTTGATCAAATCTGATCTAACGATTCTACGTCGGATGAGACCATTTTTGACCCAAATATCCGTCATGGGGGGGCCAATTTCCCCATTTTCTCGGTTAAAAAATCGATTTTTAAGCCACTTCCGGATTTGATCAAACGCGGAAAATGGTTGATCAAATCTGATCTAACGATTCTACGTCGGATGAGACCATTTTTGACCCAAATATCCGTCATGGGGGGCCAACTTCCCCATTTTCTCGGTTAAAAAATCGATTTTTAAGCCACTTCCGGGTTTGATCAAACGCGGAAAATGGTTGATCAAATCTGATCTAACGATTCTACGTCGGATGAGATCATTTTTGACCAAAATATCCGTCATGGGGGGGGGGGCAACTTCCCCATTTTCTCGGTTAAAAAATCGATTTTTAAGTCACTTCCGGGTTTGATCAAACGCGGAAAATGGTTGATCAAATCTGATCTAACGATTCTACGTCGGATGAGACCATTTTTGACCCAAATATCCGTCATGGGGGGGCCAATTTCCCCATTTTCTCGGTTAAAAAATCGATTTTTAAGCCACTTACGGGTTTGATCAAACGCGGAAAATGGTTGATCAAATCTGATCTAACGATTCTACGTCGGATGAGACCATTTTTGACCCAAATATCCGTCATGGGGGGGCCAACTTCCCCATTTTCTCGGTTAAAAAATCGATTTTTAAGCCATTTCCGGGTTTGATCAAACGCGGAAAATGGTTGATCAAATCTGATCTAACGATTCTACGTCGGATGAGACCATTTTTGACCCAAATATCTGTCATGGGGGGGCCAACTTCCCCAATTTCTCGGTTAAAAAATCGATTTTTAAGCCACTTCCGTGTTTGATCAAACGCGGAAAATGGTTGATCAAATCTGATCTAACGATTCTACGTCGGATGAGACCATTTTTGACCCAAATATCCGTCATGGGGGGGCCAACTTCCCCCATTTTCTCGGTTAAAAATCGATTTTTAAGCCACTTCCGGGTTTGATCAAACGCGGAAAATGGTTGATCAAATCTGATCTAACGATTCTACGTCGGATGAGACCATTTTTGACCCAAATATCCGTCATGGGGGGGCCAACTTCCCGATTTTCTCGGTTAAAAAATCGATTTTTAAGCCACTTCCGGGTTTGATCAAACGCCCAAAATGGTTGATCAAATCTGATCTAACGATTTCTGTATCGATTCACTAATTTTTTTTTCAAATTTAGACATTTTTATTTTTCGGGGAAGTTAGCCCCCCCTGCATTTTTTTGCTTATATCTCTTTAAATAAATTTGATCAAACAAAAAAAAATGTTGATCAAATGTGATCTAACGATGATCAAACGAACTGCATATGTGGCTTTTCTTGTTTCCGTCATGGGGGGGCTAACTTCCCCGAGGTGAAAAAAATCATACTTTTTCTTTTTTTTTTATTTTTTAAACTTAAAAAAAAGAAAAAAAAAATGCATTAAATTGAAATAAACGTCTCTATATTAATATTACATATACATCCCGTAACTGTACATAAATTCATATTAATAATGACCGCTAACTTAATTCCTTTAAAACTGCAACTTATTTTTTTAAAAGTTTTGTTATGAAAGCGATATAAAACAGTAGTATGAAAAAAAAAAAAAAAGTTATACCTGACGGGACTAATGTGCAAGTTGCACCGAAGGAACAAACTATTTCTTCCAACGAAAATGCCGGCAACAGTTAGAAGTCGCTGAACCACTTTAAAATGTAAAAATTCGTCTGTGTATGAGTAGGCATTTATTAGAACATAGTTTTTTTTTTTTTAAGTTACTATATCAATGGCATCCTTAAATTACTAACTCAAATATAAACTTAATTATGTTGTTTCTTTCTTTCTTTCTTTCTTTTTTTTTTTTTTTTTTTTCTTTTTCCATGCGCACTTTTTAATTCCTTATTCAAAATCATAAAAAAAAAAAAAAAGAAAGAAAGAAAGGGGAAAAAAAAAAAAAAAAACATTTTTCGATATCGTTTGTTTCGATAGTGATTATTATTTATTTTCTTTTATTTCCTTTTCAAAATAAATAAACAAAATAAAAATGATTTTGATGAAATTTTGGCAAAAGCAGAATTTAGTTTAGAACGGAGGACTATCAGTTATTATTTTTTTTTTCTTGGAAATCCATTCCTTATTTCTTTGCCCTGGATGAACCGAAGAATAACAGTAAAAGCTAATTTTCCTGGAGATAAGGAACATTCAAATCGAATTATCATCTGAAACCCCTAATTCTAAATTTGTTTTTAAATCGTTTGAGCAGATTCCTAAATAAACAGGGTTCTATTATATTTTCTTCTCGGCGAAGCACGGGTCACCAGCGACTGTAATAATCCTGAAGAAGAAGATAAGACAAATCGATTTTTCAACTCAAAAAGCATTTTCCCTCCCCCCCTTATTTATTTTTTTTTTTTTCAAAATCGTTCCTGTTATTTTCAACGAAATCAGGTTTCTGTTGTATTTTCCCCGGGGGAGTGCAGGTTGGCAGTGAACGCCAATTATCCTGAAAATGAGGTTATTTAAGATCTAATTGTCATCTAAAAAACACACTACTTTAAATATTTATCAAATTCATTCTAGTACTTTTAAAGAAAATAAAGTTTTTTTCGTTTTTTTACTGCAACCCCCCCCCCCCTCAACTCCCTTTCAACTACAGTGCATTTATTTATTTTATTTTATTTATTTATTTATTTATTTATTTGTTTATTTATTTTTTAAGAATCAAGGCTGTTATTAATTCGCCTTCAAAATTTTTAATCTTGATCAAATTTTTCAAGTGACAGCCTAATGTAAAAAAAAAAAAAAAAAAAAAAAAGTTCAGTTATTTGTTTTTAAGTTATGCTGATAACAAATATGCATACACATCAACCGCTAAAAGTTAGACTTTCATTACCAGGGCATCTCAAATCGTGTTATTATACTTAAAAAAAAAAAAAAAAATCTATATATATATAAATGAATGTTTGTCTGTATGTTATTTATAAAATCGTAAACGGCTTGACCGATTTCGATCATTCTTTTTTTGTTTTTTTCCTTATAGGTCAGGGATGGTTTAGGAAAAAAAAAAATTGAAAAAATCATTAAAATTAATTAAAATATGAAAATAATAAACTTATTGACTTATATTGACTTAATATAAGCCATTTAAATTTTTAATTCTTGCCAAAAAAAGTTTACGAGATATATTTATTTATTGTTTTCAGCATAAAATGAAATATGCTTTCATGCGAAAAATAAGAAATTACTAAATGTTAAATTGGTCGATGAGAAAATGACACATTATAATTTTAAAATAAAATAGTAATATTACAAATCTAACATATTTCTTCTGAATTTTATTTCACAGCATTTTTTTTATATACCTCAACTTCAGATTTTTTAGTGCTAGAGGCCTATTTCAGTCGGTACAGCGTTGTCGAATTTTTATACGTCACTCTTAATAGTGCTAAGGGCCTATTTCAGTTGGTTTATTGAATGGGGATTTATTGAATGAAGATTTTGTAGATAATTTGATTACTCATAACGAAGGTTACAAGTTTTTAAAAAATATAAAAAATTCTCCCAAGGTACAACTTTGACATGAGTCCCCCCAAGGCACAACTTTGATATGAGTCCCCCCCCCAGGCCCAACTTTGACATGAGTCCCCCCAAGGCATAACTCTGACATGAGTCCCCCCCCAGGCCCAACTTTGACATGAGTCCACCCAAGGCCCAACTTTGACATGAGTCCCCCCAGGCCCAACTTTGACATGAGTCCCCCCCCCAGGCCCAACTTTGACATGAGTCCCCCCCAAGGCACAACTCTGACATGAGTCCCCCCAAGGCATAACTCTGACATGAGTCCCCCCCCAGGCCCAACTTTGACATGAGTCCACCCAAGGCCCAACTTTGACATGAGTCCCCCCAAGGCCCAACTTTGACATGTGTCCCCCCCAAGGTACAACTTTGACATGAGACCCCGCCCAAGGCACACCTTTGACATGAGTCCCCCCCAAGGCACATCTCCCCCTCATTGGGAAAAAGAGAAAAAACGTTGTTTTGCGGCTATAAGACAGTTTGGACTTCCAACGTTATTTGTTACAGTATCTGCAGCTGAAACACATTGGTTTGATTTAATGAAAACTTTATCATGGAATTTAGATCGTCACGAATTAACTAAAGAAGAATTTGTCGATATTAACAAGTTTAGCAGTAGGCCTCTGGCACTAAATTAAAATCTGTCAATGTCAGATTTTCATGTTTTAAATAATGAAATAATGTCGTGTCTGTATAATTTTTTTTTTTTTTTTTTTAGTATGGCGGATGAAACACGCTTGGCATAAAAGTTAATTCAGCATTATGGTAAAGGTATTTTCTTATTGATAATTCTTGACAATTTTTTATAATTTTGATGCTGAAGTAGATCGGACATTTTTCGCCAAGGAAAAGATAGAAAGAAATACGCAAGCGAAGTGATGACGTCACTGGCCGTTCGTGGATGCAAGAAAAATATTTCCTATGTTAAACGCCCATTGGATTTTTTGTAAAAAATTATTAAAAATCGAGGAAAAATATTTCCCGATTTTAATCCGCATATTTAGGTATAGATATGTATTAGTTATCATGTCCATGCATTAGATTAAGTTATTTTTGTTGTAAAATTGACAAAATTTGAATTTTTAATTTCAAAACTCTAGGAAAAAAAAAATGGCAAACTTCCATATTCGATTGAAAACACAAACATTTAATTTCAAAGGATGATATTAACACAATAAATATCCAACTAATATACTAATTAAAAGGAAAATGATAAATATTCTATCATAATTTGAAGTCAAATTTGTTTTCAAATGTCTAAATAAAGTATCTGATATAAGATACTAATATGTTGTAGCGGAATAGATTTGATATCGGTCATCCTTGGTAAAAAAATAAAATATCGCCAAATTATTTGGCGAACATAATTTAATTCCTTTCAAAAATCATGGTTATTTTAACAACTTATTTTAAGACAGTAATGAATAATATGAAACAATATTTCGTACAATGTATATTACGAAAATATACATCTGGCATGCATATTTTCGTATTACGTTTTTGATCACCAAATACAATAAGCGCCAAGAACGACAGAGTTTTGAAATTTAAAATTAAAATTTTGTCAATTTGACAGCAAAATAACTCAATCTAACACATGCACATGATAACTAATACATATGTGTACCCAAATATGGGGATTAAAATCGGGAAATAATTTTCTTCGATTTTTAATCATTTTTTACAAAAATTCCAATGGGCGATTGACATAGGAAATCATTTTCTTGCATCCACGGACGGTCAGTGACGTCACACTTCGCTTGCGTACAGGAACAATAATCGCATAAATTATATTTTGGTCTAAAACGGCAACAAAAATTTAAAAGTCGCCAAGGGCATTAAGGCTGTACTATGATCAAGTTTACATACTAATTTATTTATTTTTCTATATACCAACTACTATTAACTAAGCATGAAGTATATATAACCACAAAATAATAATTGTCTCATGCGATAGAAGTTGCCGATCATAGCATATTGTAATATTATATGTGGCTTGAAATTGCTGTCATTCTATGGTTGATTGATTAAATCAAATAAATATAGGAAATAACTTGAGAGCAAATATTACGTACATCACATATAATGTTGTTCATATGTAACTGGGATTCAGATATAAAAGAGCTACTTCAAATTTTTCGATACTGTCCGTATCGAAACTGTTATGTATGATAAGCAACCAAATTGAAGCCCAAGGGTAAGCCATTGTCGCAGGCAATAGGGACAGGCACAGGAGATTGCAAGGACGAACAAGGCGCTGCCTAAGGCAGCGGGAACACAAAGCAAGCTTTTGACCAATTTCAGTTTTTTTTTTTTTTTCATAAAGCATATAGAAAAGAGTTTGGCAGCGAAGCGGGTAAAGCCGTCCAAAATTGTTTAAGAACTAAAATATTATTCAACAATTCGCCGGGAAATGAAAAAAAAAAAAAAATCATTTATTTGTAAAAAAAAAAAAAAAAAAAAAAAAAAAAAAATTAAAAATTTGAAACTCATAAATATTATATGAATTTCACCACATAGTTAAAATTTTAATTAACCAGTCACCAAATTATTATTAGAACCAGATTAATATTGTGCAATAGTGAACTAAAATCATACAAAGAAAGGTTTCGAAATAAAATTCATAATTGACGACCCAGTTTTTATACTTCCACAACGCAGTACTGTTTTAGTACAGAATCCCTATGGACGAATTTTAAATTTTTATCGCCATGTTGGCGATAACATTTTATTTATTTATTTTGGCATTTTATTTTGGCTTTCAATGAGTTACGAATTTTTTTGAGTGTACTTTATCAGACTCTGTTTTGCACAGCACCACAATGATAAGGTTTCATTTCATTACATATTATGATCAAGCCGTCAGTTCCCACACATACACATCAAAATTTCCACGTGAACGAAGTCGCGGGTAACAGCTAGTAAGTAAATAAATAAAAATGAAAATGGAACTTTAAAGAATTCTTTGTTTACAGTGTGGGCATGAAAAATTAATTTACCTTGCTGAGCAGTTCGCTGACATAGTTAATGTAGCAAAGTACTTCCATAAATTACATTCAATGGAACGTTTAGCTCAATTTTGGGTAGCTCTGTATATTGTCTATGAACAATATAATAAGAACTATAAGCAATGTTGTGTATTTATATTTAGTTTTATATGAAAAACATCTAACACAAAATGAATTACAATTCTAACAATTTCCAAGTATAACCCCAATATATCCAAATACTTTTGGTAGCCCTGTAAACGAATGATGAAGCATTTCCATATCACAATCAACAAAAAAATGGTTTTATGCATGTTTTTTCTATTTTTATTTATTTATTTATTCATTTCGTTTTGTTTAAGACAGCCTAGAGATGTTACACTGTGCTTTAGAGGTCTGTTTGAGGCCCGGCCCAGTACGAAATCGAAAAATCCGGGCCTAGCCGGAAAAATCCGGGCCGTTTATTTTTACCAGTGTACGGTCCGACCCGGGCTGGACAAAAAACGATAACATCTGGCCCGATTCATAAATATGTAAAAAAAAAAATCATGCTTTTTTATGAAAAATAATTTTATTATGTGTTTTGTAGAGGTTTTATATAGCTAAGCAATAGAATGTTCTTTAACACAACTGTTCAATACTTACAAGATAATTATAAAAAGCAGAAGTTCATTATTACAGACATACAGAAGGCAGAAAGACTGACAGAAAGTCAAATAAAAAATATTAGCATTCATCAAAATATATAAGATGGTGTTTAAAATGATTAATACTACTAAATATGCACTTTCAAGCATTTCCTCTTATATACTGTAATGTATCCGAATCTTTCATGAGATCCAGTAAACAAAACTTTAATGCTAATCTAACCATATTTAATTAAAAAGATGCTTTTGCACATGCTAAAAATGATGATACTTTCACCCGCATTGACCTGGAGAAAAGAAAAAGGATCCTTAGAGAAAAAGTTAAAGCGGAATGATTTTTATAGCCTTCATCGCTTCATACCACCTAAACTCTACAGACTATAGGCTATAGGACATAACACAGAGTAACATACACAGTAAGGGCACATAGTAGCGTATTTAATTTCTTTTGTTTGTACCTGTGCTAAACTAGTAGTGGCAAGCATTCTATTTTGAATAGGAAACCATCTAATATTACTTTAAATAAAATATATTAATTTCGAGACATGCTAAAAATATTTGCAGAAAATCAGATCGCGAACAGACTGATAGACAATTAAATTGAAGTTACAGACATTAAATATATATATATATATATATATATGTGTGTGTGTGTGTGTGTGTGACATACCAGCCTGTAAAATTATGTAAAATAAATGACTGAAGAGTTTATCATTTTCCTTTTTCGTTGATTAACGAGGAAGCTAGAAAAAGATTCGGGCCGAAACGGCTCATAAAAAATTTCCCAATGGCCCGGCCCGAGTATACACACACACACAAAAAAAAAAAAAATAAAAAAAATAATAATAATCCGAGCCCGGCCCGGCCCGGCCCGACAGCAAATTAAAAAATTCGGCCCGAACCCGGACCGTAAATCTGACCCGTACAGACCTCTAATGTGCTTATCAGAAATTACTCCATAGACGTAATGTATTGGAATTCTCTAGGATGTTACTGTACACGAACTATTTCCTTGATCTCAACGAAAAGTATAATGTGTCATCCCTGTATGGTACACATTGAGAATACCGATTTTAGACTTTCTGCTACTACTTGTTCTTCACACAGACTAACCGCTAAAAACATGATTTTCGGATTCAGGAGACTTTAAAACGTGTAAATGTGACAAAAAATCAATTTTAAAAATTTAACTTAAAAATAATACTTTCTCCATCATACATATACGAGGAAGAGAAAAGAAAATTAATTTAAAAAAAAAAAAACTTTCCAATTTTAATTGGTAGGCTCTTTTTTTTTTTTTTTTTTTTTTTTTTTGCCTTTCAAATGTTATGAATTATTTAAGAAACAGAAACAGATTACTTGTGTTGCTTATCATTTTTGGCAGATTTTATTTTTAGATGAAAATTTCTTAAAACCGCCAGTGAAGCGATAAAATCGCCAAGCGGAAATGCTGCCCTCTTACGAGGCAAAAAAATGGTGGTGATGCGCCGGCCTATTATTTATTTAAGGGGCTCTACGTCGAACTAGTGCTACGTTGTGGGCAATGAGTACGGCAACCAAATATCCCCATTTTCTACAGACAACGTTTACTTTATTCGCATTATTATAATTTTTTAAAAAATTATAGAAAGTAAACTATTTAATATTCAAATTTTATTTTTAGTGCTTATTAATTAAAAATGAAAAAAAAAAAAAAATACATGCATAATTAGTTAATTGTAGCAATTTAAAGCTCCTCTGTTTTAAAAGTTCACGGATCCGGCCACTGTAACGACGGAGAATGAATTGGGACATACCCCTAAGGAATATGAACCAACAAAGAAACATGGCTGTATAAAGCTATGAATCTGAAAACGCACGTAACTCGGCTCCGCGGCAATCACTGACGCGCATGTTAAAACCAAAAAAGCATCACTGGACACCCCTACCTCGCTGTGCATGAATCTGAAAACGCACATAACTTGGCTCCGCGGCAATCACTATCGCGCATGTTTTAAAAATATAATTCTCTCTTTCTTTCTTTCTTTTTTTTTTTTTTTTTTTATTAATTAATTTCTGCATGAAAAATTCCATTTCATAAATATATTTACAACTATAATAAGCATAAAAACCCTCCTTTAATTTTAAATAATTATTTCTACATGTTTCTAAGCAATTAAAAGTGTCTTTTTTTTTTAAGAAAAATAAATTAAATATAGGAATGTATATGGTTTTAGTATAAGCTACGAGATGGCGCCACTAGATGGCCAAATTATTACCTTCATGATAAAACCATATACATTCCAATATTTATGCTATTTTTCTTAAAAGAAAAAAAAAAAAAAAAAAAAAACTTTTAATTGCTTAGAAACATGTAGAAATAATTATTTAAAACTAAAGGAGGGTTTTTTGTTTATTGTAGTTTTAAATATATTTATGAAATGGAATTTTTCACGCAGAAATTAATTAATTTAAAAAAAAAAAGAAAGAAAGAGAGAATTATATTTTTTAAATAAATTATTATGGGTTTCAAAGTAAAGATGTTATTGATTTATTTTGACGTGTTTTTCAATAATTGCTATTTGACACATTTTTCACGAATTTTAATTATTTATATTTTCATTTTTTTTTTTTTTTAATATACAGTGTATTTATCCCCTCTTTCATTCCCTAGCCATTATAGCTTTAAATAATAATAAATTAATTAGTTTGATTATGCTAATATTTAAAATATGTATCATTTTAAAGTCTGCAAAGTAAATATATCAATAAACTCTAACTGTATTTTAAAAAGAGATTTTTAATTTTTAAAAAGAAATATATATGTATATATATATATTTGCAAAAGTGTATGTTTTAATTTAAATTAAAAACAAAAGATGGCGCCAAAACTCAATTTGCTGTTTTTTTTCCATTCCCTGTGCGGAAGGATACATGAATAGGAATCGCAAATCATTGAGCTACTATAAAATCGATGTTTATGAATGATTAAAAATTTTTTGCTTTAAAAAATTGTAAATTCATCATTATTAAAATGGAATATCTAAAATTACAAAATACTTCCTTATTTAAAATGTTATCTAAATACTTTTTTGACTAAATACGAAATTTTGAAATCAAAAATATCTTTTTCATAGCGGAAGAGAAAATATATTTAAGTGAATTTGACTTAGTATATATACAATAAATATATAAAAAATGTAATAAAGTATTTTTGCGTTAAAAAAAGGAAAGTTTAAATAATTCATTGACTGCATTCACGTTGGTCAGCCAACCAACGTGCTTTGAAAGTAAGAACCGAATTACGACATTTTCGCCGAATAAAAGCATGCATTTTGGCGGAGTAATATAGTTCTATTTTTAAAGCAACTTTTACAAAAAACAAGAGTTTTCCTGAAAAAAAAAAAATAAAAACGTTACTAGATTCAGAAAGATCCCATTAACAACATATATTAATTAAATTAAA
Organism: Salticus scenicus; assembly: GCA_963930645.1. NCBI lineage: Eukaryota > Metazoa > Arthropoda > Arachnida > Araneae > Salticidae > Salticus > Salticus scenicus. Next base: position 240,540,804 of record OZ005650.1, on the reverse strand, counting down.
ATCGTTCGTGCGGTTTTAGAGATATTTTTTCATGAATTTAGTCCACTACATCCTTACACCACACATTTTCCCTTTTTGGCTTTAAATTGAGATTCAGATCTCAAAACATACTGCATGTAGAAATGTAAAATTTTAAGACCGAAGATAAAAGACTATTTTGAAAAGATCAGAACAAAATATGGCATATTTGCTGAGATATTAAGTGTCGGCTTTTACAAATCTCTTTGATGTCAAACTAGCCGTATATATGAGTTCGCAGCGTTCAGTTTGTCCTTCCGCTTGCGTCACTCGAAAAACTGCCGTTTTTCGTGATATTATTGTATGCACTTGCTAAAATATTTATGAAACAGTTAATACTACTTATTCTGATTACATATATACATTATGAGGATAATTGTATAGTTATAAAAGTAAAATCTAATAGAAAAATTTCAATACAGTTCTTTTTTAAGTAACAGGATTGGGGGGGAGGGGAGACGAACTTTCGGGGGAAACCCCAGAATACGCTTCTACGGCCCTGATCGTCGGTCCAGCCATTCTGATGTATTCGCGATCTATTTCAAAACTTGCATAAATACGAGCTAGAAGAAATTTCTATTTATATTATCCCTAGTATCTAAAACAATTTGTTTTTTTAATAATATATACGCTTTGTACTCACACCAAAAAATTTATTTATAGATAATATAACTTTTCTTTTTCTTTTTTTAATTACTGTCTTATACTTATATATATACTAGCAGACCCGGCCACGCGCTGCTGTGACTAAGTTATACGTTGAATTATATTGCAGTAAACAATTTAACACAGTCAAATTATTATTCACGAATAAAGACGAAAATGTTGTAGCTGATGTAAAAACCCACAGGACTGAGATTTGAACCTTAGGTTAAAATTTGGAAGCGATTGATAAAAATTTTCGTAGAGCATTAAACACAAATTAATTTTATTGTAGGGTCTTATAAATATTAATGGAGAAGTGATATATAATATTTCTAATACTTCTTAGGATAAAAATGCTAAAATGACTAATATATAAATTAAATTCTATTAAAATAAAAGTATAAAAGAAGCAGACAATTTTAAAAATTAATTTTTATGGATGAGTGAAATATAATATGTCTAAAGCTATTTTGGATTAAAATGCTAAAAAGACTAATATGTAATTTAATTTTTATTAAAATTCTGTCCGCGTTTGTAATGATCGATAGATCGCGCTTTTTCAGCTTTGTTGTTAGTAAATATAATGGCCACGTGTATTAATTTTTGTTCTATTTGTATTACTACTTAATATTCGTGCTATAATTTCTCCGCCATTACATCATGGAAAATTGATTGCTTTTGGAAAAAATATTTCAGTTTATTCAACGTTCGATCGGAAGTAGATTTTTAACTGAAGCTGAACAAATATTCGTTTCAAATCATCTGATTAATTTTTTACTTCCATTAGCCGAAGCAACTGAAATTTTAAATTTGTCATTTGGAAATAAATGGAAGCTTAATTCTGGATTTTTTTATTCTTGGAGTTACACTGTGGCACACAACAGTAAGTGCTATCTTTTTTACCGGATTTATTCATTTTTATTCAATAAATATATGTGAAACTAAATATCGGCCAGCAATGGCGTCTAGATGAATTCGAAAGCTATGCATGTTAATTGTAATTTCACCTTAGCCCACCAGAGGGCGAGCATTTCATTACAATCGCGGATTAAAATAAAAGCATAAAAGAAGCAGACGATTTTAAAATAAATTTTTATGGAGGAGTAAAATATAATATATGCTATAATGGATAATTTTACTATAAAATGACCTCATCATTTTAAATATTTTAAAGATGGCAACAGCTGTAGTGATAAAAAGGAAAACAATATGGCTAAACCAGAAAAATAAGTAAATTTGATAAATATTTTAAAACTTTAAAATAGGACATCTTATGAAATATTGGACATTTAAAGTAAATACGTGTATCATTTTAAATAGAAAAAGATTTTTGAAAAGTTTAGTATATTTTAACGAAGTGGTGAGAAGGTTTTAAGTATGTTAAAATTTTAAGAGTAAATTCAAGTTACAAATACAGTACATTCTTGCACATATATAGATATATCTTATTCCCAATAATGTTATAATGAAGATATAGAATATCAAATTGGTTTATCTGTTCAAAAAAAATAGGAAAAAGTTATATACTATATACATATTAAAGGCATGACTAGTCAAAGTGGAATTATGAGATCTCGTGGTATTTTGTGTATATGATTGTAGGTGTATACAAAGATGGTTCTATAAATAATTACATGATAATGTGTTTTGTAAAATAAGCGTTTTTTTTTTTTTTTTTTTTTTTTTTTTACTGGCCAGATACTAGTGCTGGGCGATGTTGACATTTCTTAAATCGATATATCGTTCATCTTAAATACCGATATAAGGATATATCGATTTAATGTAGCGTTACCAACTGTAGGAAATAGTCCCTACACATAAGGCTTAAAAAAAAAAATCCACCAAGACAGGGATTGAACTCCAAACCTTCTTGTCTCAAATCAACACTGTACCATGCTTTTTTGCCCACTAATTAAGTTTCGATCATTTTGATAAAAGGGATTAAATTTTCTAATGCTTTATCTTGGCCTATGGGTGAGTTGTTGCACAAAATTTGCCCTTTATCCTACGTTTTCGACCACTCTTTAATTTAATCTTAGTTTAATTTCAATAGGAATTTTACTGATTCATACTTCCCTTGTAAGTGGATGTATGGTAGCTCCAAGTTTTGACGTAACTTAAATTCAATCGCAAGAAGTAGAAAACTTAAAAAAAGAGGTTGAACCATTTTATGATATTGCTTATAATTTTACTCCACATCCAGTCGGCAGTAAAAGTATTCGAGCGCTAGCAATAATGCCTATATAAAAAAAAAGTACTCTTTATACGCTTTGTTAAATAAATCCTTCTCGAGTCATGTTCTCACACATTCAAGAATTTTACCCTAGTTGACTATTACTATTACAGAATATTGTTTTTTAGTTTCACAATATTCCTTACTGTTATTTCGTATATTTATAGAAAAATTTATCATATACTGGAAAGTATTTATTATATCCTTATGTTCTAAAACGGGACGACAGTGCCATTTGTATACTGATGTGTACAAAATATGAATAAGCGCTATTATATCTAGGTGCAAGTATGTAAAACTTTTTAGGAAATTCTGTGCATTATTTTTCGTGCTAAAGTCGTTGGAAATTTTTTTTCGCACTCAAGCAGATGGATAATTTCAAAAAATGTTCAAAACGTTCTTTAGACTTCTTGAAACGTGTAAATTCATTGAAAACCAGAAGATAAAAATTTTTACAAGTACTTTCTTCTAATAAATACCTACAGAAGAACGCGAAAATCAACAATGTTTTATAAATATTTAATTTTATGCACTCGGTGGCGCTTTCTGCGCTAATCAAATAAAATAAAAGCAATTATTCATTTGTTCAAAACAGAAGTAATGAAAATTATGAGCTTACCTTTTTCTGTTCTGAGGAGTCGGCTGTCCCATTAGCTTGTAGCTTCTTCTGAATATTTTATTCTATATTACATTTGTTAATATCTTCTCTGAAAATAATGATATGATTAATTGTTTGAAGAAACACCATTGATACCATCTTTTGATTTTAACTTGTATATTTAATGAAAAAGAAAGTAAAAGTAAAATAAAAAAGAAAGGAGCGAGAAATGATCTCACTTTACATATTCAAAATTAAACACTAACTAAAGGTATCAGAATCTATTCCGATGAAAACATACAGGTGTGGAGTCACGTGGTACAGTTCTAATAATAGATCTTCACCCCTTCAAACCACGGAGGGGATGAAAAATTGGGAGGGTGAAAACAGACACACTTTTGTTCTTATTATAATGTTCGTTTTTTACGGAACACATTTTGGAATAAAGGAGTCTTTTCGAGTTTGTAATTTTCTGTCAGCCCTCCTCAAACGAGGAATAGTGTCTTAGTTCCAAATTGTCTCGGTGTTTCAGAAAAATCGGCTTAGGAGTAGGCTTGGTCAACACATCTGCAGTCATGAATTTACTCTGCAGATATTGTAGAGAAATTGTTCCATTTTCACACAGGTTTTTCACGCAGTGAAAACGAATATCGATGTGCTTGGAGCGTGCTGTGTGTTTGGGCGATTCAATCATTTTGATGGTTGACTGATTGTCTTCGAATAATTTTATGGGCAATTCCTGTGGTAAATCAAAAGGTCCTCTAGTACCCTGGTGAGCCATAATATCTCTTGTCCAGCATTTGCGGCTGATAGGAATTCTGCTTCTGCAGAAGACAGAGCTACACACGTTTGCTTTTTCGATGTCCACTGGATTGGTGTCTTTCCTACTAAAAATAGGTTTCCTGTCATCGATTTGCGATCAGATTTATCACCGGCCCAATCGGCATCGGCATAGCAGGTTAGGATAGGTTTTTCCTTTCCACTTATAACCAAATTCAATTTTTCAGTGGTTTTCAAATAACATATTATCTTTTTCGCAGCATCCCAATCTTGCTGCCTGGGCTTCTCATTGCGTCTACTCAGAATATTGACAGCTGCTGCAATGTCAGGTCTAGAGATAGTAGCGATATATAATAGGGATCCGATGGCTTGTCTGTATTTTGTATTGTTGTTTAGTAGATTATCATCTGAGGTATTATCCAGATAGCCAGGATTCATAGGTATATTTGTGGGCTTAGCATTTTGAAGATTGAATTTTTCTAAGAGTTCTTTAATTTTAGATCTTTGGTTTATAAAGTATTCTCCTTGTTTAGATTTTTGTATGTTAATGCCGAGGTAGTAACTTATTTCCCCGAGATTTTTGAGCTCATATTTTGCACTAAGTTTCTTAATAGTTTCTTCTATTTGTTGGTCCGACCCTGATATTAAAAGGTCGTCCACGTAAATAATTATATGTATGGGGTTTGTTTCATCTTTCTTAAACAGGCAGGCATCTGCTGTGCTTTGTGTAAAACCGAATTCTTTCAGAGTTTCACCAATTTTCAAATGCCATGATCTGGCGGCTTGCTTAAGACCATAAAGGGCTTTTTCTAATTTCCATACTTTATTTTCGTTTCCCGGTGAAATATAGCCTTTAGGCTGTTCCATGTATACTATTTCATCTAAGTCTCCATGCAGGAAGGCAGTTTTAATATCAATATGGTGAACCTGTCTGTTTCTGTGAGCGGCACTGGCTAAAAAAGCTCTAATTGTGCTGTGGGGTACCACCGGGGCAAAAGTTTCGTGAAAGTCTTCGCAATATTTTTGGCTGAAGCCTTTCGCTACCAATCTTGCTTTATATTTGGCTATTTTGCCTGAGGAGTCATATTTGACCTTATAAGTCCATTTGGACCCAATTACTTTTCTTCCTGGTGGAGGTTCTACCAATGTGAATGTTTTGTTTTGGATTAAGGAATTCATTTCTTCCTGCATTGCGTTTAACCAGTTCTGTTTTTCTTGTGGGTTTGTTATGTTGAGAAAATCATTATAATCTTTAGGTTCATTAGCCTCAAAGTTTTCTGTTAAGTAAATAAGCCTTTCGGGAGGTACACCTTTATTGTGTCTATTTGACCTTCTCAAGGTGTCATTTGTGTTGTCGTGTTCACTAGTGATATTTTGATCTGGTGAACTTATGTCAATTTTGACAATTTCGCGCCCTATATGCGATTCTGTGTCGGAGTGTTCATTTGTATTGTTTTCTGAGAGTAATTTTATTTCATTGTTTTCTTCTGAATTGTTTATAGTATTTTCAATGAATTTAACTGTTCTTGCAAGTATTACGCAGCCATTTTTCAGGTAGATTCTATACGCTTTAGCGCTGTTGTCGTAGCCGACAAAAATGCCTTCTTGGGCTTTGTCATCTAATTTACCCCGTTTACTTTTATGAATGTAAGCATAGGTTTTACAGCCAAAAGTTTTTAAGTGACTTAAATTTGGTTTGCTGCCATGCCATAATTCGTAAGGAGTTTTTGTAGTGGCTTTTGTAGGTAGTCTGTTTTGGAGGTAATTGGCGGTGTTTAAAGCTTCCCCCCACAAATTTTTGTCTAAGTTGGCTTCTGATAAAAGTGTACGTGTCATTTCGATTAGTGTACGATTCTTTCTTTCCGCAACCCCATTTTGGGCTGGGCAATGTGGTACGGTGAGCTGATGGTGAATACCATTTTCTTTAAGAAACTCTTCTACATTTTTGCTCATGTACTCACCCCCATTATCCGACCTTATTGTTTCTGGTTTCTTTCCAAATTTGTTTGTGGTAAAGTTGACGTATTCTTTTAATTTCTCGATTACTTCGCTCTTTTTACTTAGAAAATAAATCATTGTATACCTAGAATAATCGTCAACAAAAGTTAAGAAATATGATTTACCACCTATTGTTGGTACCTGAATAGGTCCGCAAACATCGCTATGTACTAATTCTAGTATTTGTTTTCCCCTGTTTTCTGCAATTTTTGGATACGGGGTGTCAGTCAGTTTTGTTTTGATGCAAGTTTCGCATGTTATCTCGTGTTTGCAGTTATTGATTTTTATTCCCAGAACTAATTGATTTTTGTTTAGTTCTTTAATAGAGTTGAAATTTTTATGTCCCATGCGTTTATGCCATAGAGTAATACAGTTAGGATTTTGGCATTCTTCAGTCAGGTATGTGTTACATTTGTTTATTGGCATGGGCAAGTTTAACTCATATAAGTTGTTATTTTTTGTACCCTCTAAAATGGTTTCATTTTTCATAGATATGTAACACTTTTGTTTAGTGAATGTGACTTTACATCCATTTTGGGTGGCTTTGTATACAGATATTAAGTTTGCCTTTAATTCTGGAACATACAAGACGTCCCTTAGTGTTAGTTCCCTTTTTTGCTTATTTGGATCCAGATATTCAATTTTTATTTCTCCTGAACCAAGTGAAGTGAGGGTGTTACCGTTTGCTACACATACTTGCGATTTTTGTGACTCATCTAAGTTAACGAAAAGGTCTATATTGTTGCTTATGTGCGATGAGGAACCACTGTCAATTATAAAGTTGTTCGTCATTGCGTTTTGAGTCGTGAAAGACATTTGTTTTGTTTGTGATGATATTTGCTTCATTTGTTTTGAATGGCTTTGTTGTTGTGTATGTGTGTGTGGCAACTCATCATTGTGTGTGTGTGTCACTAACTGTGAGGAATTGGTTGCTCTGAATTTATTTCTAAATTGTTTGTTTTTAGTGTTATCAGCATTTCTGTTTTTCAGATGCCAGCACTCCGATTTATTATGATTGTTTTTCTTGCAATAAGTGCAGTATTTATTTTCCCTTTTGAAATTACTATTATACTGCTGCTTTTTATTTATGTGAAAAGCTTTAGAAGAATTTGAATTGTTTTTGGAGGCTTCTTTTCGACGATTGAATTCATCTAGCAATTTGCTGCTAACATAGTTAGGTGTGAGTTCATTTTCAGGGAGAGCTTCAAGGGCTATAATCAGTGTTTCATAACTCTTGGGTATTGAACACAATAATAATGCAGAAATGTGCGCGAATTTAATTTCTTCCCCAATGGATTTCAATTTATCTATAATTTCCAATATTTTATTTATGTGGATTTGCATATCGCCACCTTCTTCTAGTTTCGTACTGTACAATTTTCTCAATAAGTACAATTTACTACTTAAGTTTGTTCTTTCGTGGATATCACGCAATTTGTTCCATGTTTCTAGTGCTGTTTGGCATTGTTTAATATGTATAATTTCGGAATCATCAATGAACAAGTTTATTATTGCTCGCGCTTTATTGTCTTTTTTTCGCCATATATCTGTGATAGGATTTGGCGGGTCATCTGTAATGACTTCATATAATTCGTCCTTCGTGAGGTACATTTGCATTTTAAACTTCCAAACTGAATAATTTTCAGAATTCAATTTCTCAATTGTTGGACTTTCTTTAAAATATGCCATTTTTTGATTTCTTTTTATTTATAGTAAATACTATATCCCAGCAAAAACATAAATGTAAAAAAAGAGAGCCAAGTTCAACACAAAAATTATGCTTGGCTGGGGGCTTCGCTGCAAAAAGAATGGAGATCTAAATGAGTGCCAAGTTCTATGCAAAATCGAAATATGTATTTATAGGAACAAAATAACATTATGAACAAGTATTAAACTCTATTTCTTTGCTTTATTGGATACCTATAACAACTGCTTTATTTAAAAATGTGATATCTTAAAGTAGATTAGATTTGACTTGGCCAGTTTTCATTACATCAGTCATTTTATAAAGTTATTCAACATTTTAATTCTGATAAAAACTGGCCAAGTCAAATCTAATCTACTTTAAGATATCACATTTTTAAATAAAGCAGTTGTTATAGGTATCCAATAAAGCAAAGAAATAGAGTTTAATACTTGTTCATAATGTTATTTTGTTCCTATAAATACATATTTCGATTTTGCATAGAACTTGGCACTCATTTAGATCTCCATTCTTTTTGCAGCGAAGCCCCCAGCCAAGCATAATTTTTGTATTGAACTTGGCTCTCTTTTTTTACATTTATGTTTTTGCTGGGATATCATTACTTTTTGTAAAGAAAACTAGGCAGGTATTGAAATCTAATGTTTTTTCTTGCGTTTCCGCTGCGTGGTTTTCTTTTCTATGCTATTGACTACATTCTCTTGAATGTTAGAGATAATAGTGCGCATTGCCCATTCTTTATTATTAAATGCCCATTATTAAATAGTCAGATATCAGTTTATTGAATTGTGTTTATCATATTTTTGTTGGCAACATGACATAAATTAAAAAAATAATATTTTTTCTTTAATGAGAATTTTTATATCAGAAATGAAGATAATTTCGAATTAATATAACTCTTGACATAATTAGGCTACCGATAAACGGTTTGTTTCATTGTATTTACTGTACATTTTTGAACTAAACTACTAAATATCAAGTTTTTATACGAAATAGTATTTTTAATAGACGCAATAAAGAGAAAAAAGCATAAAAAGAACGCAGAAAAAAACAAGAAATTTTTTTTTAAAAATCTATAAAAAGTTTAAAAATTGTAAAAATTAAAAACTGATTGCACACTGCACTCCGCGGTATATTGAAGTATCTTCTGCTAAAAAATTATTGAGCTGCTATGAATAGTTTTTGAGTCTATAAAACTTTTATACCAGAAAACTTTTTGCTCACTTCAGCCCTGTATATCTCATAAAATATTCTATTTATAGAAAAACGGTTTTCTTTATTATGTTTATTGATCATTTATGTACAAAACTACAAAATGTCATGTTTTTATATGAAGTAGTTCTTTTAATATAAGCCAAGAAAGATAAAAAGACGCGGCGATTTGAAAGGCGGCAGCGGCAGCGGTAGTTACTTTTTTTCAATATAGAGAGATTTTATGCATACATTTTGTATGAACCGCATAAATTCTATATGTATTTTTCTACTCTCTAAAGAACAGTTCATAAACATAAAACTAATCAGTTACATGAAAATGTTACGTCATGCAATGGCCCTTAATAGAAATAAAAGTCAGTTTTGAAGTAGTCAGTCAGTCAGTGCTAAAATTTATTTTTTGACTTTTTTTGATTTTTTGATTTTTTCCTACGCTTACACACAATTACCGAGCTGGATTCCAAATTTCATCTTTCTAGGTCATCTGGAAGTAGGTTAGGTTTAGGTACTATATGTCAGTCAGTGAGAAAATTTACGACCTTTTGACCTTCATATTTTTAAAACCGTTTGAGCTAGCTTCATGAAATTTGGGCTTTTACATGTCCTTATGGATATAATTAAACACACGTAGTTTTATGTGTTTACGTTAAAGAGGTTTTGAGTTATAGAAGGGTCAAAAGTGGCACCAAGTGGTTCGTGTAATATTACACTCGGCGCTACTTAGCCTTTTCCTTTGCTTGAACTTGGCTTGACACGCTGCCGCGTGTCTAGATCTTTGAGAAGAATTTTTTTTTTTTTTTTTTGAAAAGTTTTGTTTTTATGATATTTTTTATTAATTCTTCAATTTTTTTTTAGAAAAACGAATTTTCTTAATTTTCGTAATTCAAAAAATATGTACAAATGCATTTAATCTTTATTTTGCATTTTCTTAATATGATTTCAAACACTGAATATACTTTTGTTTTACTTTCAACAAAAATACTTTTGTTTTGTTAAATAATAATATTATTTAATATTCATGTTTTATTTTCATATTAATTTACTTTTATATACTTTTCTCTTTATCTTCGGGACAGCCAGACAATTTATAATCTAGGTAAGCTTTAATATGTTACTTAAGAACAATGATACATTTTTTATTTATTTAACATGATCAGTCATTCATAATCTTTTATAAATATTTAATTTTATGCACTCGGTGGCGCTTTCTGCGCTAATCAAATAAAATAAAAGCAATTATTCATTTGTTCAAAACAGAAGTAATGAAAATTATGAGCTTACCTTTTTCTGTTCTGAGGAGTCGGCTGTCCCATTAGCTTGTAGCTTCTTCTGAATATTTTATTCTATATTACATTTGTTAATATCTTCTCTGAAAATAATGATATGATTAATTGTTTGAAGAAACACCATTGATACCATCTTTTGATTTTAACTTGTATATTTAATGAAAAAGAAAGTAAAAGTAAAATAAAAAAGAAAGGAGCGAGAAATGATCTCACTTTACATATTCAAAATTAAACACTAACTAAAGGTATCAGAATCTATTCCGATGAAAACATACAGGTGTGGAGTCACGTGGTACAGTTCTAATAATAGATCTTCACCCCTTCAAACCACGGAGGGGATGAAAAGTTGGGAGGGTGAAAACAGACACACTTTTGTTCTTATTATAATGTTCGTTTTTTACGGAACACATTTTGGAATAAAGGAGTCTTTTCGAGTTTGTAATTTTCTGTCACAATGGACCATAAAAAATATATATTACTTTGACAAAATTAAATTTTTTCTTCGAAATTATTATTTTTATCACAGAAATATTTCTTATTGACTCGTGACGTGACATTTCGTAAGTAACCTTTAGAACATATGAAGCACCCCAATTTATTTATTTAATTTTTAACTAATTGATAAATTCAGGATTTTATTATTTCTCATTACTTTTCAATGAATTAAAATATTTACATTCCCCACTTACATGCAAACGAATTACAAAATGGCTTCACATAAGATATTAAATTTCTATAGTGCTTTGAATCTCCTAATAAATGTAAATCTTAGCAAAAATTTTCTAAAATACAATTTCTTTCAAAATTCACGATATTTTCTTTTTTTTATTAAAGTTTAAAATTTTTACTTATGTTAGATTAAATTACATCAAATATTACAACATACAAAAAGACTAATAACTGGCTTAGCGTAAGAAAAAAAATTAGTAATAGAAAAAAAAAAAAAAAAAAAAAAACAGTTTGGTGCACTTGAAGACAAAAAAAAAAAAAAAAAACTTTTACCGTATTCAAAATTATTTTTAAATACCCTTACTATATACTGTTAAGTAGTTGATTTCGAAATAAATAAAAATCAGTTAATTAAATGTTAGAATAATCATATTTAAGATGACGCTGTCGTTTGAATTAATTTATTTTTGACAATATGACAATGTCATATTTTTTACTGAAATTAATAAATTTAATGAAAGAATATTATTAATTACAGGAAATATTAATAAAGAATAGTTAATTATTCACTTATATAATAAACAGAGTATCTTATTTTTTAATTATAGGAACAGGAACTATAAAAAAAAAAAATAGCCGAAGAAAATACTAATATTGATAAAGTAAACCTCCAGTAATCAAACGAATTTCGAATGAATGAATGAATAGATAGATCTCATTTCTCGGTTTTCATTTCGTTACTACGCATGCGTTCCTAAAACCGTAATCCATTCGAAAGAATATGCTTCCTCTGGTCGGGTCTTAAACACTGAGCTGAAGAACAACTGGAGCAAATGCTTCCAATACTTTTACACAGTGTTCGTGCGTGCCAGTTTTTCTGCAATCTTTCGCCGACCTTGTATGGCAAGCAACATTTGTCGGGTCATCTATTACTATTAAAATCTTTAAAGAATTAAAATTTTAAATTGTAATGTCATGTTTAGCATATGGTTGTTCGAACTGACAACCTTTACACAATTTTACTTTGAAATATAAATATATCAAATGCTTTTTGCCATACAACGCTCGAAAGACAAACCTTCAAAAAACGGCACGCGAAAACCGGTCTAGCATTTCCTCCAGTTGTTCTTCAGCTCAGTGGTCTTAAACCGATATTCTCTTCCAAGTACGCTTGCGCAACACTAAATCAAAACAACTAAATATTACTCTCTTGATTTTTTGCGGTTTGACTGAGTAAAGATTTTCATGATTTAGCTGTTTATTACTGCGCATACTTTACACTAAACCGGTATCCGACTGAATGAATGAATGACCATCTGACATTATTCCAGCCGCGATTGATAATGATTATTCCAGCCACGGTGATCTATAGGATGATAAACGAGATAGGGCAGCCAGCGCGGAAAACGGAGCTTTCTTTTCCGCATTAATTCAGCCGAGTAGAGGAAAACGATCCGATCGCCACCTGGCCTAGTATCTTTGAAACTTATCGGAAGAAAGTGAAAGCCCGCCCCTTCGGCTTCTGTCATCATCCGATTTCCGAGAACGACCAATGAACCGCTACAAATTTAAACAAACGCGCTGATTGGTGGATTCTCGAGATCTGGTAGCCCTCTATATGTAAGATGAAAATTACTACCTTTCCGTAACATTCGTTATATATCCTATAGACTCCTAATCCGTGATTTCAGCATTACTGAATCGGTTTAGCCTGGCATCAGAGTTTCGCGTTTTTTAATGTTTCTGTATCGATATTTCACGGAAGATGAAATATTTAAATCGAATAAACGATATTAGCGTTAAATCGATATTTGATTTTACATCGGTATAAAGCCCAGTCCTACCAGATACTGTTTTGAATGTTATAATTTTACTGGTATATGATACAATTATTCGTATTATTGTATGTGCGTGTTGAAAAGTGAAATATATGTGTCTGTAAATTAAGTTACTTCATCTGATATTAATGGTGATGATAGTGATAATGATAAAAAAAAAAGTGTATATATATATATATTTATGCATAATTAGACTTCATGCTATGGGCATATGAATATATTATTCATATTGCTGATTTCAAGTGTATGTAATTATTATTTAATAATTTCTTCTCACAATTATTGAAATAACAAGATGTTTCTTTTGTGCAAAAATTTTTTTGTGTTTAGATATAAAGAACAGGATTTGCATTCGTAATGATTTCAAATGACTATTGTTTATTATTTACATCTTAAGATATTTGTTGCTCTTGTGAATGTATAAATGGTTTTTGAAGTGTTTAATGATTTTCATCTTTTCTTCCTAGTGATTGTATATTGACAAGATCATTTTAAATACAGTATATTTTATTTGGAATTGTCTTTTATAGATGAACATGATTTTTTCTGATAAATGACAACATGCCTTTATATATTTCTTGGCGTATTACATATAACATGATCATCCAATATGTATATCCAATTGATATTTTTGCATTGTGTATAATTATCATTTCAAATTGGATCCTGTTATGCACATCCCTCTTGCACGTCCTAATTGAATATAACAATAATGAGTAAATATATATTAAAAAAAAAAAAAAAATTCTCTGTTGTGTAAAATATTACACCTTTTGCGTTCATTTTTTTTTTTTTTTTTTCCTGGCTGTCAGGTATTATGTGGTATTTCCCCCACTTCATATCATTATTTTTGGTCATTTTAAAATTATACCATATTTATTTCCTTTTCTTAAAAAAAAAAAAAGAAAGAAAATCATTTAGGTTTTTTTTTATTTTTGTTTATGTGGCTTTATTCAAGATGATATTTTAAATCTAAACGTAGTAGCTATCATTCATTTTTATTGTTCTTAAAATCAATGAAATTCTGGTTCCTTTTTCAAACATATACTTTCCACAAAATTCTATTCCTTCTAGTAATCTCTTTTATATAAAAAAAAGTAAAGCAATATTAAAAAATAATAAAAGATGCATCTTTAAATTTCAACCAATTATATTCAATGTCACCCATCATACGTTATTTCCATTAGTTTAAATTGAACGGTTCATTTTTAATTTCAGCCAATAGGGAACTAAAATGTAGATAATATGTCACTTCCTGTTTCGGTTTAATCAGTCCCTGTTCTTTATTTTTGGCTAATTATCAGCCTTTTTTTGTTTAAAATTTTCATAGTTTAAATCTTTATGATGCCTGTTTGGCTACATTTAGCTTTTTTTTCATTCCGCCATTTGGCGCGTTTTTTTTTTTCTCCGGCAACCCTGTTCGGATTTAGTGATATTCGCAACTCTAGCGCTCGAATACGCCCTCTGGTGGACAAAAGCCTAAGTTCTTGTGTCGGATGTCTATTTAAAAACCTTTTGATGCATATGCTTTGAGTTATTAAATTAAAAATCATATTCTAGTAAATATTTAAAATTTTGATTCATATTAACCATAAATAATAGTTATTAATAGGCACTTTATTGCAATTCATGGGGATTTTATTGATTTTGTACTAGCTTCAATTAATTTTCAAGAGTAAAATATGCCGATCAGTGTAGTGTTGTAAACAATGGATACGTATTTTTAAAATCAATAAAATAATTATAAATAATCGCATATGGTAAAAAAAGCTTTCAGATTTTATTGTTGTTGTTTAACGAGGTCAGATACCTGGATGTATTTAATACATGCTTATTTGAGCTTTAATTAAAAAAAAAAAAAAATTACTCACACCTGTGACAATTCTCGTTGATTTTAAATTTAAATTATTGTGTTGAAAACGTAAAATACTACAAGTTCAATAAAGTTACTTTTTTAATCGGCAGTGTAATCTGTTGCGAAAAATCGTAAGATGTATGTCAGTAATTAATACAGTAAAATATTATAATCCTGTGCAATAGCGTTTGTTTACATATTCACAATGTAAATAAAAACTATGGTATCTTTGAAAAACTTTGTGTAATATTGGTTTCATACTTTTACAATATTTAAGTTACTTTCTTCAAAATAAAATACACGACCCTTCACTTTTTTCAACACCACAAATGTTGTTTCTGATGTGCAATATAAATGAATTTGTAAAATGTGGAAATTGAGTTTTTGTTATGAGTTGAAATTATCTAAATAAAGAGTATGTATGCTGATGAGTTAGCATCCAGTTGGAAAAGCTGTAGTAACTCCATCAAGAGTAAACTCTCAGTAGAACTTTGTTGATGGCTGTTAAAATGATTCATTATAATTTTCTGTTAGGAATAAAACAATTTCTTCAGGTTTGTTATTCAGCGATCTACAAAAATGATTTAAACAAATCAAATTCCTTTTTTTTTTTTTTTTTTTTCCTTTTTTCTGTTTACAGTATTCAAAAAAAAATATTGGTTGAGTGAAAGTGCATTTTGTGAGATTGTAACTCATTTTTAATTTTGATCCTACAATTTATACTATCACTTGACATGCGACTGATTTTCAATAAGAATTTATTAACTCTAAATGCAATGAAAGTAAAAATTCTTTAATAATTTTATATTAGAAGTATTTTCTGTATAATATCTATTATAATACATATTAAACTATTAACATTATAGGATGTATGTTATGTATATCATTTATAACAAGTAAAACATGATTATTTTTAAAGGAGTTCCTAGATTTTTAAAATTTGATGACATGCACAATTTTTTAAATATTTTTCATGAAAAACTTGATGATAATTTTACCTTATTATTGTAAGTAAAACTAAAACTTCTCTTATAATTTTTTGTTTATTTTCATAGAGAAATTTGAAAAACAACACGTAAAAAATTAAGTACATTTTAAACATTTATTTTCTTTTTTTAATTTATAAATTATAAATTGTCATTTTTTCAAATCATTCTATGAAACAATTCATTTAATCATAAAATTAATATCTTATATGTTTAAATAATTTGTTCACATTTCGAATACTTGAAATTTAACACTAATTTTAATTTTTTTAAATTAAAATTTAATTAAAACATTATCATACATAAATAATGCATGTATCACTGTATGAATAAATCTATTTTCTTAAACTGATAATTGTGTATTCATTTTATTTATTTATATTTTTAAGTCATCATATAAGAATCGCTCTTTCTTATTTAATATAATTATTTTTTAACTATTATTTTTTCAGAGCTAAGAAAGTATGATAAATGCAATGGAAAACGACACTGTATAATAATTTTTAATAGTAGTTTCAGACAATACGCTCTAAAAGATAGATGTTCCAAAATAATAATTAAAAAAAAAAAAAAAAAAAAAAAAAAAAATAGCAAACAACACCTATAAAAATTTTTAAAAATAAAAGCTCTCAGAAGTTCTTTTCGATCAAAACAATAACACGAAGCGTCCAGGGTTTAAGCTGAGTAAAAATTTTCTTTTGCAAAAAAGCTAAAATCAGAAAGAAAGCTTTAGCAAAATGCAAAAATACCAGAAACAGTAGAAAAAGATGAATATTAGTTTACACATTATTCTAAATGCCTCGATATGTTTGATTTTCATTTGTAAATTAAACTTAAAAGTTTTTTATGAGGTCTTTAAAGAGTTATACACAGAAGGTAAAAATTCTTTTTCACTTGAAATGGGAAACAAAAAAGTAATTAATAATTGTACTTACCACTGTAACCAGATCAATTCGAATATAGTACAAGCATATATTTTAACACATTTATTGGCAGACATGAAAAATATTAAACTTTTTAGATTATTACTTTATCTTGTAAACTTTTTTAAAGCAATGTGAACATCGTAGATACGACTTATATTCTTTTTCTGGAGATATAATTATCACTATAGCATGTAAAACTACATTAAGCTTATACCTTATACTGTATCTGAAAATAAAAACATAACTTACAAAAATATAAAAAAGAAAGTAATATAAGTGAAATTTGTTTATTACTATTCAAAGCTTTTTGGTTTACAATTTATAATTTTTCTTTCTTTCATATTAGACCACTTTACAAGTGCCTCATGTTTATTTACAAATTGATTTCCTGTATGCGATTCTTATGCGTAGTTCAGCGTTTGATTTTCCTTATATGCATGAACCGATGGATTTTTCTTGATCAATGTTGCGATTTTTTTTTTCCCATTTCCATGAAAGATTCGTTGTAATGTTTTCGCTGAAGACTTTTTTTTTTTTTATCAATTTGTGTTTAGTAAGATGCTTTAGCAAAAAAGCGAAAACATGTTATTTCATTTTCACATTTTGGATAAGTCTTTTAGCATTTTGCGAAAAATGCTACCATAGCGGAAATACTGAAAGCTTCACTTGACGAACCAGGGGATTCCCCTAAAATGCTCTCTTCTGGTTCCCGGCTACCTTGCTACGCACATCAGAAGAATGATGTTACAAAAAATTAACAATTCTATTTATTCAGTTTTTGTTCCGTTTTAGACGAAAGAAATATTGATATTCTGAAATAAGATACATACTTTGTATCATGGTTTTGTTTTAATAAAAAATTCTTTTTAAGGGTGCAGATGGGATGGTAGCACTTTTTAAGTTTGTTTTTTCTTGTTTTGTTCTTCTTGTATACTACTCTATGGTACGTACTTTTTCGTTGTTGTTGTACTAGTTTGAATAATGAAGGTTACATATAATTTCTAAATAATATAATTAAATAATGATACACTATGGAATCTTTGTGGATGCAAATTTATATTCTTTATTCGATGTCTGGAAGTAAAAAATTAATGTAATAAATATTGCATAATGGTGAAAAACTGGTTTTTATTATGAGCCTGGTGTACGAATTAATTCATTTCTTTTATTATACGATTCATGGTTTAGCATAATACATTTTAAAATCTATCAATATCTAATAAAAATCTCCACAATATTTTTATACTAATCACCAAGCTGACGGTGAAGCCTGTAAACCTTTGTATGAGTCCAAGGCAATGAAGAACAGTCTACAAAAATTAGAAAAAAATTCTCTCTTTTTTCATAAGCCATAGTAATTATAAAATTTTACTTACCTACCGGGTAAGATCCCACAGTCTTGGACGCAAGACTGGGGGACCTTTCTTGGACGGGGGGGGGGGGGATATGAAAGATATAAAATATAATGGATAAACAAGAGGTAAGAAATAAATTAATATTTTTATATTTTAAATTATTGTCTTTACGTTCTAGGGTATTCTTTTTAGATGGCAAAAAGAATTAAAAGAAATTTCATATTAGATTATAAATTACTCTAAAAGTATAAAAAATAACGAAAGGAAATTACAGTCGCGGCATTCATAATCATTTGAAAAGAAATAAACAAATTAATCATTTAAGTATTTTGATATCTGGAAATATCCTATAAATAAATTTAATGAGCAATCGAAAAATATCTGGGCGCAGGAAAGATTCAATTAAAAGAATAAAAGATTTATGATTTTAAATTAAGGGTTGATTACTTATGTCAAAAAAAAAGCAATAAATAATTCTATTAATGACTTGGCGAGTAAAGAGTCATTAGGGTTCCAGACAGTCTGGAAGAAACGAAAGTACAACGAATGTGAAATAATGGGTAGGTGTTGATATCAGAGGGGTAGCCAATTAAAAGAAAATGGGATGGGTTTAGAAAATTGCCAAATAACACCAAAAATTAAGGGTTTAAAAGATGGAACTCGGCAAAATTCGGAATCTTTTCTTGATTAGCTCTTGCCAGTAAAAGCTAGTAACACTGCGCTACCGAATTTGAAAGTTACGTGCGAGGTCGGACACCGACAAAGTCCGGTCAACGTCGCGGGACCGATTTCAAGACCCCACCAGTCTTCATTGCCTTATAAGACTCGGATCCCCAGCCCTGAAATGGATTTTAAATAAAGACTTTTCCAGTTAGCCTGACAAGATTATTTATTTATGTGTTCCACGACTGTCACCTAGGAAAACGTCACATATATATAGCATAATCAATCTCTTTAATAATAATTCTGACAGAAATCAGGCGAGCAGAGCATAAGCTAATGTAAACAATCAAACAAGAATGTGATCCGTGACGTGATTCATGTTATTGGTTTAGAATATAAAGAGAGACGAATAACAAAATCAGCGATAAAGTGCCAATCTGGCGGACTTGTAAAGGTTCTTTATTTCGCCAAGAAAGCTACGGCCTATTCGCATGCGTATTTCTCGTGTGGAAACCTTATACCATAGATATAGTAATATATATAGATTTATCATCCCCATGTTAACGTGCAAAGATTTTTGATGCCGAAAAAGTTTTTTGGCATCAGCCATGAGAGAGTATAAAATTGTTATAGAATGTTGATATATATTGAAAATGCCGAAGTACTGCGCGGCTTTTAATTGTACAAATACATTTATGAAAGGAAGTGGATTAAGTTTTCATAAGTAAGTTAAATTTAACTAATTTATGAAAAATAGGATTTTTTATAATCAGTTGCTTTGTTATTATTATGGTTTAAATACTGTTTTGATTTTGAATGGAATACCTTTTTTAAAATTTTAATATTTTTTAAGTTTTTATGTTAGTAAGTAATATCGAATTTTCAAAAGTCTTTTAAATGTAGTTAACAGCGGCAGAGGTAAAGCCCGCTTGTTTTAATATATTATAACTAGTATTACCACAAGACTTTCTTATATATATAATTCTATACAAATTTATGCAATACAAATTATTTATTACGTTATAATTTATTAAAGATATTTTCCATGATGAATGCAGAGGATTTGTTTCTTAAAGTAGTATAATAATAAATGCTAAAAAAATCATTTTTGTGCAGACATGAAAAGATATACAGTCGAACCTCGTTAACGTGAATCTCAAGGGGGGATCAAAAAATCTCTTCATGTTATCAGTAGTTCATGCTATCAGTAACTGATCGTCATATAAAAGTAATCTTCATTTTGACGGGGATTGTGGTAACAGTTCATGTTAAAAGTAATTCACGTTAACGAGGTTCGACTGTATATATATATATATATATTGTTGCGTATTTGGGGGTTCGTGAGTTGTCCGGGAATGAAAGGCCAAACTTACAAAAATTCAGTAATTTATTCACAGAAAGTTCCAGAAAAATACAGGTCAATAAACATCAGAGGTAAAGTTCCTACCTTGGTCGGTATGAAGTTGTAGGGGCGTGCCGTACCTTGACACCCATTGCTGCACTAGGACTTCTGCGACTGTGCATGCCTCTTGATTGGGAATGGGATATGCCTCAGGCCACTTGGTGAAATAGTCCATCACGACGAGAATGTATTTATTTCCACTGGAGGTCCGTGGCAAAGGACCCAAGATGTCGATTGCAATCCGTTCAAATGGTGCTCCCGTTATACCGTTGCAGTCTTCCTCGACTTCGTTTCTGCGGGCCTTTACGTGCCGCACAAGCATCACAGGATTTACACCATTTCTCCACATCCTCCTTTGCCTTGCACCAGTAGAAGCGTTCCCGAACTTTCTGCAGAGTCTTCATTACCCCAAAATGGCCTCCGGTAGAGCTACTATGCAGTTGTTCTAAAACAGCTGGAATTTTTGATCTTGGTAATAAAATCTGCCATCTGAAGCTTTTCCCATCATCAGATTCCCACTTTCTGTATAATACGCCGTTTCTGATATGCAGAGAGTCCCAAAGTGCCCAATAACTTTTCGTAATGGGACTAAATCTGGAAATGTCCTGCCAGATAGGTCTGTTGCTGGTCGTCTCCTTCAGCTGTAATATTGGCTTTATGTCAGGATCTTCCAACTGGGATTTTCTAAGTTCTTCGTCACTCCATGGATCGGGATCTTGATCTGATGGTGTTGAGACAGTAACTTGGCAGGCAACCGGATTTATCGGCAGGTATTTCTGTTCGGCTCTAGAGCAATACTTGCAGCTTTCCGAGCAGGGCTTCCGTGACAAGGCATTTGCATTACCATGTAGAGTCCCTTTGCGATGACGTATCTCGAAGTCATATTCCTGCAGGCGTTGTATCCACCTGGCAATCTGTCCTTCCGGGTTCTTGAACTGGAGCAACCACGTTAAAGATGCATGGTCAGTCCGGAGCAGGAATCTTCTGCCATAGAGGTAATGATGGAAATGTTCTATGGCTTTTACGATGACGAGTAGCTCTTTCCTGGTGGTACAGTAATTTCGCTCTGGTTTAGACAGGCATTTACTCCAATAGGCAATGACATGTTCTTGACCATCAATTTCCTGCGACAGAACGGCGCCGACCCTCTCATGGCTGGCATCTGTATCAAGTATAAACTGTCTGTCGGGCTGTGGATACGTCAAGATAGGCGATGATGTTAAGGCCTCTTTAAGTCGCTTGAAAGCTTTTTCACATTCATCTGTCCACAGGAACTTCTGTTTGGCTTCCGTCAGCTTGTGGAGTGGTCTGGCAATATTTGAGAAACCCTTGACAAACTTCCTGTAGTAGTAAGTGCATAACCCCAGGAAACTTCGTAGTTGGTGTACATTTTCAGGGCGACTCCAGTTCTCGACTGCAGAGATCTTCTCAGGATCAGTTCTCACACCTTCGGCAGAGATGATATGGCCGAGGTAGCTCACTTCACGACGGAACAAGTTACACTTGCCTGGATTCAACTTGAGGTTAGCCATTCTGAGTTTCTCCAGCACCTTTCAGATATTTCGAAGATGGTCTTCAAAGGTGCGCCCAACAATGATAATATCATCCAAATACACCAGACAGGCTTCATAGGAAAGTCCTTTCAGCACTGTCTCCATCAGGCGTTCGATGGTGGCAGGTGCATTACATAATCCGAATGGCATAACTTTAAATTGCCACAGTCCTTGTCCCGTGGTGAATGCAGTCTTCTCACGATCATCAGGATGTAACTCTACTTGCCAGTAACCGCTCTTCAGATCCAAAGTCGAGAACCATTTATTGCCAGCAAGTGTGTCTAATGTGTCGTCAATTCTGGGAAGAGGGTAACTGTCTTTCTTCGTGATGTCATTCAAACGACGATAATCCACACAAAATCTTGTTGAACCATCCTTTTTCCGCACCAGTACTATGGGAGAGGCCCAAGGACTCGTTGATGGCTCGATGACATCATTGTGCTGCATTTCACTTAGAAGTTCAGTGACCTCTTCCTGTTTAGCAAAGGGAAGTCTTCTTGGATGTTGTTTGATTGGAGGATGATTTCCTGTATCAACTCTGTGCTGGGTGATGTTCGTTCTCCCGACGTCTTCAGGTGTTCGAGAAAAAAGGTCTTTAAATTCTTGGAGTAGCTTCTCCGCAGCACATCTCTGTTCCTTTCCTAACTCTGCATTCTTGAGTAATTCCGTTATTAATTGTTCAGAAGACTTGGATTCAGTTGATTGCGTGGGGCGGTTGATGCATGTTACAGGAGTGCAGGCTGCTAACACCTCATCCTTCTTCACTGTTCGGACCTTATCGCTGATGTTTGCGACTCTCACAGGAATAGTACTCTTTGAGAGATCAACTAGAGATGAAGCTACCAGAACTCCTCTTGGGCTATTGTCTGTATTCGGGTATTCAAT
The DNA here is from genome assembly GCA_963930645.1 of Salticus scenicus. Classification (NCBI taxonomy): domain Eukaryota; kingdom Metazoa; phylum Arthropoda; class Arachnida; order Araneae; family Salticidae; genus Salticus; species Salticus scenicus. The sequence continues at coordinate 240,518,200 of OZ005650.1, read as the reverse complement.
CAGTCCATAGCGGAAGTATTGCTTTGTAGGTGGTGTTCCTGAAACTATTGTCTCTGTGTGTGGAGGGATGGAAATTTCAGACTTGGCTGTTATCTGGCAAATTGTCTGAATGTCTTGATTTTCAGTGTTGAACACAGCGATGTCTTCCGAACTCGAATGCAGTTCATTATTCTTGAAGTCCAATTGAAAGTTAAATTTTCTCAGGAAATCAATTCCAATGATTAAAGGATCTCTTATATTAGCCACATATGCCATATGATGGTAACTGGCATTCCCAAAAGTGATGGCCAAGTTCATTTTTCCATATATTTTGATTTCGTCTCCGGTCACAGTCTGGAGTTTAACGCAGGGCGGTGTCCAGATGATCTTCTCTTTTAGTTCTTGAGCCAAATCCGTTCTAATGATGGTCACGTTGGCTCCCGTGTCCAGAATCATCCGGCAGGTGGCATTGTTGACTTGGCCATAGACGTGAAGTCCATTATCGCCGCCACTCGTCGATGAAACATGAAATACTGTAAATTGGGGCTCTTTAATTTTAGGCAACCTCCGCCCCGCGAGATGGCATCCTCTTAGTTTCCCTGCAGTGATGGTGAAGCCGGGTGATTTCCTATAGTTGGTCGTACGGGGCAGTTCCTCTTCACATGACCATTCCCTCCACAGCCCCAGCACTTTATCTTCCGATCCTTTATTTCTATTTTATTTTCCAGGTTGCACAATCTCTTTAAGATCTCTGCGAAACTTCTCTTCATTTCATTCTCATCAGCAGGCGTATCATTTAATGAGACTGCTCTTATGGTATGGCGGTCTTTACGGGAGGCTTGTTGGGCTGCCTCTATCCTAAGTGCATAGCCTAAAGCTGATTCTACGTCTCTGATGTTGGAGAGTCTCAGCGCTTTTTGAATTTCTGGATCCCGAACAGCATCGATAAAGTACTGAAGAGCTAAGTCGTTTCGAGTGTCAGCTTGGCACTCTGAGAATGCTAGGTGTGACAATCTCTGAATGTCCGCTGCCAGCTCTTGCAAACTTTCGCCCGTTTTCTGGTAACGAGATTTTAGCTGAAGGCGACTATAGTCCTTAGAACACTTCTCTCCGAACCGTAGCTCCAGTGCTCTAGTCAGGGCCTCGAAGTCGTTCCTTTCTTCTTTAGAAACATTTCTCAGGATCTCGGCTGCATCTCTCCGTAATGCTGCTGCTAAGTGGACCGACTTGGCGGTAGAGTCCCAGCCGTTAGCTTCAGCTACGATGGAAAACTGCGTCTTATATACATGCCAGGAGGAACTGCCATCGTAGGTAGATAGCTTTATAAATTCCTGATTCTGGATTCTTCTCTCTTTCTTTTCAATTTCCTGGGGCATGGATTCTAACTTTTCTCCCACTTTTCTCTCCAGATCTTCTTCTATTCTCTTCAGTTTACCTTCTATCTCTGAAAACCTTCCTTTCAGTTCCTGATCAAAATTTTCTTTAACTTTCTCCTCGAAACTCCGTTCTATCCTCGTAACACTCTCTTCAACCTTCATAACATTTTCTTCTATCTTCATAGCTTTCTCTTCAACCTTCATAACATTTCCTTCTATCTTCATAGCTTTCTCTTCAAAACTTTCTTCTATTTTCAAAACTTTCTCTTCAAAATTTTCTTCTATCTTTATAACTTTCTCTTCTATTCCATCCATTTTATTTTCCATCACCGTTAATTTACCCTCGATTGATTCTTTCACCGTTGACAGCTCTCTCTTCATCTCATCTTGATTAGATTTAATTTCTTCCTGAACTTCACCCATAGTGTCTTTCATTTCCTTCATTTCTTCAGTCAAACTGGCTTCCAATTCTTTTTGTCCTTCCTTCATTTCTTTACTGAGGCTATCTTTCATCTCTTTTTGCGATGCTTCCATCTTTTCCTGTCCTGTTTCCATTTTCTCTATCAATCCAGATCTTAACTCATTCATCTGAGCAGTGAGACCTTCTAGAAATTTCTTCATCTCTTGCTCCATAGCTCTCGTTATAACCATTCACAGACAAAACCCCACTCCTGACACCAGAAATGTTGCGTACTTGGGGGTTCGTGAGTTGTCCGGGAATGAAAGGCCAAACTTACAAAAATTCAGTAATTTATTCACAGAAAGTTCCAGAAAAATACAGGTCAATAAACCAATTATCAGCTTCAATTCAAGCAGTAACCACAGCTTAAACAACAGCTGTCAATAGCAAATCCACAGTACAAACTGTATAGCAAAAACACTTGAAGCAAGTCTCTCTCAAAGAGGCTCAAGAGCAATGCAAGCACTAGCGAAGCTGGCTGAGATCTGAACTGAACTGACTGCCTTGGCGAGGAAGCGCTCCTTATATGCTGTTCCATGGAACCCAGATTTTTCGAGAAAACTCTAGAAAGTGGTCAACCAATCAACTTACAGCTTCCATATTTGGTATATCCCATAAAAGGATTTTCTCGCCAAGGTCGCCAAAAAAATCGCCAAGGTGGGAAAAAGTCGCCAAATTTGGCGCCAAATCCATTACCTGCATTACTGGGGCTTTTTAATGCGTTTTTAAGGGAAAATAAGGCTATTTCAACGCTAAAACGACTAGAAATGCACAAAATTAGCACTTTATCAACTTACTAAGCCTCTTTGAAAGAATTTATACAAAAATAAACACAATTATTTACAATTTCGTAACAATATATATATATATATTTAACATTAAAAATAAAAGAAATCGGTAGCTTCGTTTTAAATTAATACAGATATATGGTTCAACCATTTGTTTTAGAAATATTGACGACGGCGAGTTGTTTCTAAAATACCCATATTGAAAATTTACACAGGCCCCGGGGGAAGGGCACTTCCCTCCCAGGAGGAAAGCAATGCTCTTACATGCACACATTTTTTTTTTCAAATTTATTACTACTATTATCAATAATTCATATAAATTTTACATTCATACGTTAAAAATAACTCACATTATGTACATATGAAATTTTATCCTATACTGTCATGTTAAGTATTTAAAAAAAAAATAGGATGGCAGCACCACTTGTTAAGCGATTGATTCCCAAATCTATTCAGCACCAGTTTAGGTCAAGGTCCAACTGAATACAAGTTTGGTCGAATTTCGTTCATATTAGGGGCTATAATTCGAAATTGCTAGAATTGCATTTTTAGTTGTGTTAAGCGTTTCTTACAGTTTCGAACAAGGTTTAAGAAAATATTATGACATTAATTAGTTTTTCTGTCTGTCTGCTTGCCAACCTGTCCGTGCTCCATTTCCGAGTAAACCCAATTTCTGCTATATGTTGTGACTGGCCGTTAAAGGGTTAATGCAAATTTTCTTGAAGATCAAGATATGTCCAATCGTTTTAGCTCTCTAAAAAACACTTAACCCCAAAATTTAATCAAAATCATTACATTTATTTCCGAGTAAACCTAATTTCTATTATATGTTGCGATTGGCAGTTAAAGGGTTAAAGCAAAATTTCCTAAAGATGATAATATGAGCAATTGTTTTAGCTCTCTCTAAAAAAGAAAAAAAAAACATTTAACCCCAAAATTTAATTAAAATTGTCACATCCCCGAGTACTAAAGGCATCACTTTTTCGCCCTCGCTGATCAATCTATGTCTTATTACTATATCTATGCGTTATACCTAGGCTGGGATTGCGGTGCCTTGCTCAAAACTATCTTACGCACAAACTCTGTCTTAAGATGTAAACAAAACGCAAGTTGTATTGCAGTGCCTCACTATCTTACGATAACTTCAGAGCTATCTTAAGTCGAATCGTAACTGGATCCCCGCGCAATCACACATAGCTCGCTCTGCGTCTCCCATTGGCTGGCTTCTTTCTCTTACGAGGACCATAGATATAGTAATTTATATAGATCTATCATCCCCATGTTAACCAGCAAAGATTTTTGATGCCGAAAAAGTTTTTTGGCATCAGCCATTAGAGAGTTAAAACTCGTAAACAGTAATAGAATAGAATGGTAATGAATTTTGAAAATGCCGAAATATTGCGCGGCTTTTAAGTGTTCTATTCTAATAAATATATGAAAAGAAATGGGGTAGGTTCCATAAATAAGTTATATTCAAGTAATTTATGAAAAATATAATTTTTATAATCAGTTGCTTTGTTATTACACTGCTCAAAACAATTAAAGGATATTGCGGTTTTAGGTGGATTTTGTGGCTGGGAAACTTTTTAGCTGATTGATACATGGTCGACAGACGTAGTAGGTTATATGAGAAAAAATTACACATGTTTGGCAGAAAAAAATGCATTATATTGCGCATTTGTGTACAAAATGAAAAAAACACAATTTGTGTATATGAGAAAAAAAAGAATAAGAAAAGGTGTTTTCTTCAAAGGAAATCATTTTCAGTAGGGGGTATGGTTTCCACGGACGGCCAGCAACGTTGAACACCTTTGAGGCATGGAGTCAATGAGGCTATTAATCACGAGTTGGGGTATTCTGTCCCACTCTTCCAGAAGAGCTCTTTCCAGTTCTTGGAGAGTTTGTGGGGGTGGTTATCGGCCAGCAACTCGTCTTCCTAGAGCGTCCCAAACGTGCTCTATTGGATTCATGTCTGGAGAACACGCTGGCCATTCCATTCGTACGATTCCTTCCTCGAAAAGGAAATCCTCCACCAGGTTAGCACGATGTGGCCTGATGTTATCGTCCATTAAAATGAAGTCATCTCCGATTGCTGCAGCGTAAGGGACTACAATAGGTCTGGGGATCTCATCCCTATATCGGCGACCAGTCAGAGGTCCATCTAGAATGATGTAGAGGTCTGTGCGCCCGTCAATGGAGATGCCACCATACACCAACACTCCCCCACCGCCAAATCTGACGCTTTCGTGCACGAACGCAGGATTATTCCTACTGCCACGGTCCCTCCAGATGAAAATACGCCTATTATCAGGCTGAACCGAAAAACGGGACTCGTCAGAAAAAAAGAACATTGCTCCATTCATTTTTCCTCCAGTTCACATGCTCTGTTGCCCACTCCCTGCGGTCGCGACGATGCCTTGATGTTAGTCTAACGCATACCATCGGTCGGCGAGCATACAGACCTACACCATGGAGCCGGTTTCGGACAGTCTGTGTTGAAACCGTGGTGCCAGTAGCCGAGCGAAGGTGTTGTTGGAGAAGAGTAGCGTTCATATTTCGGTGTCTCCGAGCCGTTAACACTAAATAACGATCTTCATTGGGCGTTGTTGCCCGTCTGCGACCTTGCCCTGGTCTTCGGCCTGCACTTCCAGTCTCCAAAAAACGGTTCCAGATCCTGGAAATCACACTTTGTGACACTCCAATGGCTTGCGCTACTTCGGCTTGAGTTTGGCCCCCTTTTAACCTACCAACAACTCTCCAAGCTTCTGAATTGGTTAAATGACTTCGCTGAGACATCGTACTCATCGAAACAAAGCAGTCACTGAATGCCGATCATCCTTGTCTTCATTGTCTTTTATTCAATTGAAAGTCAAATTTCATTCGCTGCCGCTGAAGCGACGTTTTTGACGTCGAACTCAAAATTAGCATACTCTACAGTTTGAAAATCAGAAAAATTTGCATTTGTGATTCTCTTCTTCCATTTTCGGCAAAAAAAAATTTCGCTTATATCTTTATTTTATATAAAACTTACAATATCCTTTAATTGTTTTGAGCAGTGTATTATGAGATAATTACTGTTTTCATATTTATTTCAATTTTAATAATATTTAAGATTTTATATTAGTAAGTAATATGGAATTCTGAAAATTATTTTAAATGTAGCTAGTAGCCGCGAAAGTTTTAATATATAACTAGTATGTTGCGGGCACCACAAGACTTTCTTCCATATATAATCCTATACAAATTTACGCAATACAAATAATTTATTAAATTATAATTCATTAAAATTATTTTTCCTGATGAATGCAGACGATTTTTATCTCAAAGAAGTATAATAATAATAAAAGCCGAAAAAAAAACAGTTTTGTGCAGACATGGAGCAATGGGGAAATTGCACATTTTTCATTTTGACTTGTAAATGATAGAGCATGAAAATACAAACATTTTGATACCATTTTTATGCATATTTGAAAACCGGATGCTTTAATAAATTAACTTTAAAAGGCGTAGTTCTCATGTTGGCGGGAAAACGCTGCGTCACGTGATAAAACCAGGCCCCGACTTACGGCAGGGCATACGGGGCAAATGCCCTGGGCCCCCCTTCTGGAAGGGGCCCCCCTACAGGCGAATACAGAAATTCTGCAACCTAAAGACCTCTTATGCCACTGCAAGGGGGCCCCCCAGAATAGGCTTGCCCCGGGGCTGCAGGTAGTCTAAGTCGGGCCCTGGATAAAACCTATCGTGACGTCACTATCCATGAAATGAACTGCCGGCTGAATTTCTCCCTCTTGTATTGTAAAGAAAAATCGTGCATTCAGCGAAATTTTGTATTCTTTCTTTAAAAAAAAATATTAAAACTATTTGAACTCATTAAAGATCACTTCATTCTATAAATGACACCAAGTTTCAATGATATTTTTTTGTACTCGCCTGCTGTTATTAATCCAAATTAAACTATAATCGAAATAATAGTTGATCAATAGAATTTTCTTAAAGAATGTTTTTAGTATGCTATGCCACAGATGTATCTTTTAAATACTTGTTTTGTTTCATTTTATTATGTTTTATAGATTTATTATTATTTTATTATTATTATAGACTGAGTACAGAAATAAAATATTGGGATTGAGTAATAATATTTAACTGAATAATATGCATATTTTCATTGCTTATATACGCTAGAATAGTTTATGCTAAATTAACCTAAATTAGATTACTTTTATAATTATGAGATGCCAGTATATCTGCATATATATATATATATATATATATATATATATATATATATATATATATAACTTTTTTAATACATTTCAATATTATAACTTAACAATATTTCTATTAAAATAGCTGCTGAAGATTGTGAATAATTAGAAACATTATAGTGATGCAGTTTGAGAAATTGAAAAGTATTTAACGAAAATTGCATTAGCTTATCATTCTAAATAAATAAATAAAATTAAAAGAAGGTCTCCGTACAAAAATATTAATATTATTTATATATGTATATATATATAGAAACGCGTTTAGTTATTTTTATAATGTAATTACTTTTTTATTTGGAAAAATTTAAAAATAGAAAGAAAAGATTAATAGAAATAGAAAGTAATAATAATAACAACATTTAGCAATAGGAAAGATATAAAGTACTTTAAAATAAAATAAACACATGAAATATATGTTAAATGTAATAATACCTTATAAGTTATACATGATCTAGTTATAAATATGAATGGTATTAAATAATTAATTAAAAATTTGCAGTAAATTTCAGCAATAAATACGCTAGAATAGTTTATGCTAAATTAACCTAAATTAGATTACTTTTATAATTATGAGATGCCAGTATATCTGCATATATATATATATATATATATCCGTACAAAAATATTAATATTATTTATATATGTATATATATATAGAAACGCGTTTAGTTATTTTTATAATGTAATTACTTTTTTATTTGGAAAAATTTAAAAATAGAAAGAAAAGATTAATAGAAATAGAAAGTAATAATAATAACAACATTTAGCAATAGGAAAGATATAAAGTACTTTAAAATAAAATAAACACATGAAATATATGTTAAATGTAATAATACCTTATAAGTTATACATGATCTAGTTATAAATATGAATGGTATTAAATAATTAATTAAAAATTTGCAGTAAATTTCAGCAATCAAACGCAATATATACACTGGTGGACAATTGCTAAGGACGGGTGACAATAACTAAGCTATTGTCATCCGTCCTTAGCAATTGTCCACCAGTGTATATATATATATATATATATTAAATTCATTTATCAATGAAGCCTTAATGTAAAATCCAAATATGTTTAGAATATATCAGGGGTCGATCCAGGTAAAAACTGGGACCCATTTGCTTCCCCTTCACAAAATCCAAATATCTAAAATGGGCCCCTTTAGAAAATTCAAATCCATAAAATGGGGTCTCGTCACAAAATTCAGATTCATAAAAACAGGCCTTTCTCAAGATTTATTATTAAAAAGATGATGATTTTGTAAAAGTTTTCCACGTTAACAATATTATTTTTAATGAGTGTGTATACTTGACTCAGTAATATGCTGTTAACTTGATAATGTACATTAGATAGAGTAACTTCTTAAGTGAAAGGTTTCGTGTGATAATTCTTTTTATCACAAAAAGATATAAATTTTCACAAATATATTTTGTTTTTCACAAAAAAAAAAAAAAAAAAAAAAAAAAATGTTTTTTACAAAAATTAGCCCCAAAAGTAAACCTGGAACAACCCTTGCATATACTATAACTGACGGTCTTCGCCTGCTTCGCCGGTCGCTAAATTTAATAAATTAAAAAAAAAAAAAAAAAAAAAAAAACTTTTATTTCTTTTATATCATTCTATAAACAAAAAATAAATAAATAGATAATTAAAAAATAAATTCATTGAAATCGCTCTTAACATCGTTTTGGTTATTCACAGCCTGCGGCAACTTCTTTCCCTCCAGTGTACCCTGCTTTTTTGGATCTGGGTTCTTATTGCACGCAGCAATGTCTTTCGTGGGCACTTCAATTTGTGTACATATCAGTAGGCGAAAGCTGCTATTATTCAAAAACTAAGATTTTAAGGATAGCTGTATCTCAGCATCTATTAAATATACTTTAATTTTGGCACCATGTACTTTATTGTAATCACTTTTTCTGCTATATTACCATTTCATTTCGATTAGTACAATAAATAAATAAATAACAAAATATTTTCTTTTCAAAGGCATTAAATAAATAATAAATGAGTTTTTATTAAATTTAAATTTTAATAAGACTAATCCTTTATGCGATATTAACATTTTCCCGATAAAAACATTTAATTATATTTTCCTTTTGAAATGAATTAAATAAATAAATAGTTGTGTAACAGCCGTTGCTAATGTAAACAACGTAGAACAATATAATTCAAATAAATTTAAGAAAATTAAATGGAAAAATAAATGGATAAAATTGAAATATATATATATATATATAAATTACTTAAAAAATTATAAAAAGTAATTTTTTTTTTAATAAAATAAAATAAAAATAATAAATAAATAATGCAATTTGAAAATAACATTTTTTTTTTTTTTCGTTGCAAAAACATGAAGTAAATATTAAATACATAATTAATGACTGCTCTATAAAATAATCATATATAATTTATAAAATAACATAATTAAAAAATTCTGGTTAAAAAAAAAATAATAATAATAAAATAAATAATCAGTAAAATATATTTTTATGTACTATGAAATTTTAATGAATATTTAAATTATAATTAAATCTTTAAGCATACATTATGAAAAAAGAAATATTCTCACATACAAGCATCTAAAAAATTAGAGAAATGTAAAAAAATACTACTAATATATTAAAGCAATGCTAAAATTCTATTATGAAGACGTTTATAATTTTCAAAATATGAATACAGAACAAATCTAGATCGTTTAGCTTTAGCTACTCTTATATTTATGCGCTAATAAAATCGAGGTTTCTTCTCAAAAATGAAAATATGGATAGAGCATCTATTTTCGGAACATTTTCCGATTGCTCTTTTACAAATCCAAAATCGACATTATACAAATAAAAATAGAAATATATATATATAAGATATAGTATAATTATGGAAGGTTTAAGTTATTTCTTACAAAAGGTAAAAATTTTAAGAATAAACTATAAAATACAGATTAGAATAGAGCGAACAAAAGAAAAGCAAACGGTAAAAGAGTGTAAACATTCACACTTCGTGTACTGTGACGTCAATCCCCTCACGGAGCGTTTTCGGATCACGTGGTTTTGTTTAGGTTTTTAGCGATTTTAAAACGTTAATTAAAAGTTAATTTGAAATAATTTTACGATTTTAATTGGATTTTTCGGATTCCCAAGATTGATTTTATCGATTACAATTAAAAGAAATTGTTTTTCCTTCCGTGTGCAACTTCCCCATTTAAGTATATAATCATCTGATACAATAACAACATACTATAAACTTAAAATTTTTATTACAGTTTAAAATTATATTTAAACGTAAATGATTTTTATTTGTAATTTTTTTTAGTCTACGAAATCATTTTTTGTTGAAGCACAAATACCATTGATTTAATAAAGTTTAGATACTTATCTCAAAAACCTGAATCTTGTTTAAAATATCAACTTTCCTTATCTTATTAAATTCAGTTCCTAAAATATCACTACTAAAATAAGTTCTGTCTCAGTTTTCTTACTTGAAATCTTTACTATAGACTTCATTGTTTACATTGGTTCTGAAGTGCGGATTTCTGGGAGTCTACTGTATATAAATATATATATTTGAAAAAATAAAAACAATAAGACAGATATTATTATCAGTATTTACAAGTCAAGGAAAGTCATGTTATATTGTTTTAACAGTGAATAATACAACATCACTCTGTCTAATCTTTAGTATTAAATGCATCAGAAAATCATAATTAAAATCTCGGTTTAATATTACAATTCATACATCTTCAATATCAGCTATCAGTAATGTAAAATACATGTTGAAAAGTTGTAATAAAATAATAACTGCTATTGCACATACCTTTTAGACGTTATAATTATCTCTTGCTCCAAATGGAATATAATTCCCAGAACAGCTCACATGATTAACACTGATCAGTCATTTAAAACAATGAGAAATTTCTAAATTCTGGCTGTCAGAAATAATAATCATAACATAAACAATCAATGCAAGTAATCCGAAGGAAAACATAAGAACGACGCCTAAAAAATTCCATGGTACAATATTATTAATAGAATTTTCTGAAATACTAAGCACGGTGAATTCTCAACACATATTGAAATTAGCATAATAAATAATACCATTATCGCATTTGTACATTTCAACATTTAAATGTCTAAGATTCCAACACAACACTAACAGTGATTTTTCGTCCGCCATCTTTATTACCGAATTTACCAACAAGTAACCGACAATATTCTTGGTTAAATTGGTTAGTTACCGGTTACTTACTACCCGTAAGCGACCGAAGCATTTTCGAACGCTTTGGTTTTACCGGTTAGACTTTTCGAACGGCTTGGTTAGTTGTTGATTTTACCGGTAGCTTACCGGTGCATTATGAAACGCGCCCTAATACTAGTGGTGATGGAACGTCGTTCCCAGCAACACTAAAACAAGCACTTTGATGATTGTTGAAAATGTATTATTATATCTATTATTTATTTTATGAATATTATTATTATTGGATGGCAACGTTAGTTAAAAAAAAAAATATGATACTTGGTCTCGTTTAATCGAGAGCTCGTGTGTATTAAAATTTTTAGAATAAGTAATTTACTGTTTTAGAGCAGTAGGTTTTTCCATTGGGAATAAAGTTTTTTTTTTGTATTTTTTAAATGATTTCTTTTTGTAAATAATATTCAACGTAGCTGTGTTCTTTTTTACTGATATTTGAATTTTAAGAAGAAACGCAGTACGTGTTATTCAATTGAGTAGCCGCTTTGAAGATAAAAGTGTGAATATTTCATTTACTGGCGTCCGTAGATAACACTAGTTTTTAGAAAGCAGAAGAAAACGGTGATTTTTTCTTAAGTAGCTTTAACATTTATGGCGTCCGCGACAGGACGTAGCAACATGTTTCAAGCAATAAAAGGATTTAAGAAAGATGATTTGATATATGTGGCGTCTGAAATAGGCGAAGAAGTACCAGCCAATGTTACTATTTCAGGTTTAAAAAATATTATATTGAACAGTGAAGAATACAAGAAAGATGCTGAATTTGTTCAAGTACTATTAGGAAATGCTGTTACCGAGCGAAAATTACAAGAGCAAGAAGAAAAAATGAAACAAGATAATGAATTTGAAAAAATGAAACAAGATAAAGAATTTGAATTTGAAAAAATGAAATTTGAATCTGAAAAAATGAAAGTTGAAGCTGAAAAGGAAATCGAGCTCGCTAGAATTCAAGCTCAAAGTCGAGGTGAATCTGTTCCACTAAATTATGTACCTGATTTAAGCAATTCAAAAAGGAAATTTACGTTGCCAAGATTGGAATTTAGACAATTTGGCGATGACTTAAAAGATTGGCTTCCTTTTTGGAGTCAATTTGAGCAGGTGCATAAAGATGAAGATATCGCACCGGAAGATAAATTTCAGTATTTAGTGCAAGCCACGGTTGCTGGTTCCCGTGCAAGAGAAGTAGTTGAAAGTTTTCCGCCAACTGGCGCCAATTATGAAAAAGCGATCGAAAGCCTGAAATCTCGCTTTGGAAGAGAGGACCTCTTAGTCGAAGTATACGTTAGACAGTTACTAAAATTAATTATTTCTGTTCAAATTAAGGAAATGTTTTCATTAACTTCTCTGTATGACAAACTTGAATTGTATCTACGTGCATTGGAAACATTAGATGTAACCACGGATAAATGTGCATCTATATTGTATCCCATGGTTGAATCTTGTTTCCCAGCTGATTTTTTAAAAGCTTGGAATCGTAGTAACATTTCTCATTCAAACACTGATGCTAAAGAGAAGTTGAATAATTTAATGGAATTTCTCAAAAAAGAAGTTGAAGGCGAAGAAAGGATATCTTTGGCAGTAGCTGGTTTCGGTTTAGGAAAGAGCCAAGAGAACAAACCTTTAAAAAGGAAGCAATGCAATTTTGAAAATTTGAAAAGTAAAGTACCTACTGCTGCGGGTTTATTAACGGCCACTTCAAATAGAGAGGTGAAGAAACCTTGCGTTTTTTGTGATGGCAAACATTCAAGTTCAGATTGTTTTTCAGCTCAGAAAATGAGTTTAGCAGAAAAACAAAAAATAATTAAAGATAAGCGTTGTTGCTTTGCCTGTTTATCGCCAACTCACACTGTTAAGAAATGCCGAACAGTTCTAAAGTGTGTGATCTGTTCTAAAAAGCATTTTCCTCTAATGTGTGATGTACTTGATTCACAAAAAAGGGCTGTGGAAAAGAAGGAAGAAAAATCTGCAGAAAATGATGTTAGTATGTCCAATTTCAACAAACGAAGTCCAAAGATATTTCTTCAAACCGTGAAAGCCAAATTGGTCTCTGGCAATAAACAGAAAACTGTGAGATTGATCTTTGATTCTGCATCCCATAAGTCGTATATTCTGGAAAGTGTAGCCAAAGAAATGAATTATATACCTATTCGCCAAGAGCAAATGGTTCATTCCCTTTTTGGCGGCGTTATCACTAACGAGGTCAAGCATAACTGCTATAAAGTGACATTGAAACATTTGAAAGAAAATTTTGGCTGCAAGTTCGAAGTTTTGGATCAGTCTACAATATGTGAAAATATCAGACCGGTTTTTCAAGGCCCTTGGATAAAGGAGTTAGAAGAAAAATGAGATTAATTTAACGGACATTGGCGTCAAATGTGAAGCAATTGATATTCTCGTCGGAGTTGACGTTATGGGAAAAATGTTGACTGGAAAAAGAAAGGTCTTATCATCGGGTCTCGTGGCTTTAGAAACATACTTGGGTTGGACCTTAATGGGAAAAGTACCGCCTGGAAAAGCCTCGGAAGAAAACTTGGCGATGTCAGTGTTATCGCTATATGTAAATGAAGCTGAAATCTCAAATCTATGGAAGTTGGATTTAATTGGAATCTATGATCCTATTGAGAAGAAGTCCAAATACGAGACTGATATTCAAACTAAAGAGCATTTTTTAGAAACAGTGGCAATTAATAGAGAGGGCCGCTATGAAGTTTGTTTGCCATGGGCTGATGATAAGTCGCCTTTACCCGACAACTTGAGTTTGGCGAAGAAACGGCTCGAATACACAACAGCAAAGCTTATAGCGATGAACATGTATGAAAAATATGAAGATGTTCTTCTGAACTGGATTAATGAAGGCATAATTGAGGAAGTTCCCAAGAATGAAGTAAACTCTTATGGCAATTACTTACCTCATCGTGCTGTAATAAAACCTAGTAGCAGCACTACTCCAATTCGCCCAGTGTTTGATGCTTCAGCTAGATTAGCAAATTATCCTTCTTTAAACCAATGCTTGGAATGTGGTCCTAATCAAATAGAACTTATCCCAGATATTTTACTTCGATTCAGGGAAAAAGAATTTGGCGTTATCGCTGACATTAGAAAAGCTTTTCTGCAAATAAGCATTCGTAAAGACGACAGAGATTTCCTGCGTTTTTTATGGTGGGAAAACTTAGAAGGTAAGAAACTAAAAGTATTTTGCCATACAAGAGTTGTTTTTGGTGTTAAATGCAGTCCTTTCCTTTTGGCTGCGGTAATTGAGTATCATATTCGGCGTTGTAACGGATTTGAAGAATCTTTAAAGAAAAGGCTTTTAGAGAGTTTCTACGTAGATAATGTTGTTACCAGTGTTAATAACAAAGAAGAATTAGATAAGTTTATCGTTAATTCTAAAGCTTTAATGGCCAAAGGTTGTTTTGATCTTAGAGAATGGGAATGGTCTGGCGACTGTAATGAGACTAGTTCTAAGGAAGAGACTCAAGTATTAGGTCTTATTTGGAATAAAGAAGAGCTTGATACATTGAAGATTAACATGAAATGGTTAGACAACATTAACATGGAAAAATTAACAAAAAGAACTATGTTGTCTGTCGTCCACAAAGTTTTTGATCCTTTTGGCTTCACCTCACCAGTCATGCTTTGTCCAAAAATAATGTTACAAAAAGCATGGAAACTAGGAACGAGTTGGGATGAAGAGATAACTGGTGAGCTTCATAAAGAGTTTATGCAGTGGTTTCAAGAACTGAAGTATTTGTCTGATATACAGATACCTAGGTTTATTCGAGTATCTTCCGAAGATTTAAGCAACTGCACTATTCACACATTTGTTGACGGAAGCAAAGATGCCTATGGTGCAGTTACATTCCTTAGAGTAGAGGATGCTAATCAAGTTAATTTATTTTTGCTTGCAGCAAAGTCTCGAGTGGCTCCGTTAAGAGGTGTAACTATACCTAGAATGGAACTTCTAGCTGCTGTAATTGGAGCGAGACTGACGAATTCGGTTATTGAAGCTCTTGGTTGGAGAAATGTTATGACTCATTACTGGAGTGATTCTACAACGGTTCTTGCATGGATACAACGAGAAGAAAATTGGTCCGTTTTTGTAAGAAATAGAGTGCAGGAGATCAGAAAACTGAGTGATCCTTCATCATGGAGACATATAACGGGGGAGAAGAATGCTGCAGACTTGCCCTCCAGAGGATGCAAAGCAAAGCATCTAGTCTCATCAAAATGGTGGGAGGGTCCACAATGGATGAAAGACGTTTCTGAATTTCGAGCAATGATGGATTTCTCTAATCGCGATTGGAATGAGGAAGAGATTGAAAAGGAAAAACCTAGGAAAACTTGTATACTGACAAATACTGAAGCTATTGTTGATGAAGATTGGTACTATAGATACTTTTCTAGTTATGATAGAATTATTCGTCTTGTTGCATGGATTCTTCGTTTCAAGCACAATTGCAAGAATTTAAATTGGAGGAAGCATAGTGAATTGACAGCCCCAGAAATTCATGAAGCAGAAATGAAGGTTTTACTTCTAATTCAGAATGAGTCTTTTCCTCAAGAAGACGAAAAGAGATTGAAAACTTTGCAAACGTTTAAAGACGAGCTTGGTGTCATTCGGCTGAAGACGAAAATTATTTATCGAAAGGATAGTGAAGATTTTCTTAAACCTATTGTTCTTCCATCAAAACATGAAGTGGTAAAACGGCTAATTTATAAAGCACATGTTGAGAACTGCCATGCTGGTGTCCAGATACTATTAAATATACTTCGAGAAAAGTATTGGATTCTAAACGGCAGAAAGGCAGTGAAAAATGTTGTAGCCAGCTGCCCTGCATGCAAAAGATTTCGGTCAAAGAACTTGGAAGTAATCAGTCCTCCACTTCCTGAAAACAGAGTTAAAGATGCTGCAGTTTTTCAGATAACTGGTGTTGATATGGCTGGGCCATTATTTCTCAAGGATAACAAGAAAAGCTGGGTTTTAATTTTTACTTGCGCAGTATACAGAGCAGTCCATTTGGAGCTTGTTACTTCTGCTTCAACAGATGCGTTCTTAATGGCTTTTAGAAGATTTACAGCTCGCAGAGGAAGATGCTCTACTGTATACTGTGACAATGGTTCAAATTTTGTAGGAGCAGCCAACTATTTCAAGAAACTAGACTGGGAACGCATACGAAAACATGGAGCTGTCAACTCTATTGATTGGAAGTTCAATCCCCCAACTGCTGCTTGGTGGGGCGGTTGGTGGGAGAGATTAATTCGAATTCTAAAAGATCTCTTGAAAGGAGTATTAGGGCTGGCACGTCTCGATTACGAAGAAATGATGACGGTTTTAGCTGAGTGTGAGAAGATAGTCAACTCAAGACCTCTTACTTACATCTGTGAAGAGGAAGCTGTAAAACCAATTTCGCCATCGATGTTCATCCAAGATATGCATGAATGCAGTCTTCCTGATTTGGATGCTGTTGAGCAAAATTTTTTATGTAAAAGGCTCAAATACAGACAAATCATTCTCAAAGATTTACGAAGCCGTTTTAGATCTGAATATCTTGGTGCTCTTATTCTACGTAAAAGTAAAAGCAAAAAGTCAGACAAACATACCGTTACTGTTGGCGAAATTGTTATGGTGGGAGCCGATAATAAAAAGAGAATCTACTGGCCTTTAGGTCCTATCACTGAGATTATACCAGGTAAAGACGGACAAGTACGACTTGTTAAAGTGCAAACTTCCCAAAAGGAGCTCTTACGCCCGATTCAAAGAGTTTATCCCCTAAAGATAACATCGTCTGAAGATCTTCCCACACCGATGACTCTCAGTAAAGTTAAAGAATCAGATAACATCTCCAAAGTTTCAGACAGTACTACTAATGAGCAAATGAAGTTTAGTAGAGTTGGCCGAAGAATTAAGGTGCCGGAAAGACTGAACTTGTAGATTATATTAGATATTGTTGATCATTCTTCTATTTATTTTACTTTTTCATTTTTATATTTTTTAAATGTAATGTTGCCATTTTTGTACCAAAGTTGTTTGACTAATAGTTTTTATGTTTTGATTATTATTTATGATGATGAGATCAGACTTAAGAACGAGCACCGCAATCCCAGCCCTAGTCGCTCGTAAAAAAAAATGGCGGTGATGCGCCGGCCTATTATTTTATTTAAGGGGCTCTAGCTTGTACCTAAGACTTTACTTGTACCGAGCCTGTAATAATGCCTCCGGGCTCAGCTCTACGTCGTGGAAGTTCGGCCGATTTTATCCAATCAACACTTCCTATAATACATGTTAGATCGTGGGGATTGGATGAAGTCGGCCGATCTTCTGTGACGTAAGCTCAGCCCGGAGGCATTATTACAGGTGGTGTTGACCGAGTAGACGAAATTTCAGGCCACTGACGTCATCACTTCGATAGCGTCACTTTCTTTGCGATCACAAATCCAAAATAAGCGATTGCACATTTGTGAGCGAACAAGCGTTTCGCCTGTATGTAACTCTATAGTGACAAATACAAATACAGCGAAGTGAAACGAAAAAATTTAAGATTTACACACAGGTGTGACGGATATGACGTTTTAGTATTATCTTCCGGTGCATTTAATTTTTGACGTTTTTAGATTAGTATGAAAATAAATAATTTTGAAATGTATAAATTGTGCATTTGACATACTTATAACATATAGAGTTGAAAGTATATTGTCATTTAGAGTGATGTACCCCCCTTTTTTTTTCAGTGGTTCAATGTTTGTATAAATTGGAATAAAGAGAGGAATAATCTCAGCTACAGTGTTTACATTTAAAAAGCTAAAGAATGTCGGATTTTAAAAGTAATACATATTGATTATTTTTCGTTGAAAATCTACTTTCATATGTGGTTTATGTTTATTAAATTAATATTTCATGATTTGCTTAGTTAAAGCAATATTCCGATATTATATTCTCTGAGAACTTAGTTTATAAAATACTTTATTATTCTGTTTGCATATTGATTTCCGGCTTCACCCACTAAATAAAACAAAATCCCTCGTCTGTTACGACCATAATAAAATCTAGAAATACAAAAATAAAATGGGCGTAGTCGCCGCATATGTATGTGATTCATATTTTTCTGCATCAGTGCTTCTTATTTTGAACAAAACTATTTTCTTATTTTTTTTAAAAAAAATGCATCGAGACAAAATTTTGATTAAATTTTTTCGGCACTATTCTGTAATATATTTTAAAATATATGTATTTTTTATTGCATAGTTTGCTAACAGATTTCAAACGCTGTATATGTAAAGCATTATTTATATATGGTAATAATATATATTATTAATACCGGATTTTCTTATATAAACAATTTTTTTTTTTTTTTTAACTATGATTTTCACCAGTGTATTTTCAATAGAGTATACTTAAAAAAAAAAATTTAAATAAATAAATAAATAAATAACTGAAAAGTTATAAAACTGTGCACAACTTTAAAGATTAACTTAAAATTTATATTAGTTTCTGTCAGGCAAAAGTATCTTGTTACTCTAATATTGATTGATCATTATGTAATAAAAGAAAAAAAAAAAAAAATCTAGGGAGATCCATTTTAGGAATTACAAAATTAAAATTTTGTTTGGTCCTTATATATACAATAATGTAATGATTTAAATGATGAGGATTTAATGATTTTAAATTCTCATCAGGTGATGAACAAAATTTCAGTAATATTTCATAAAATTTACAAAGATATTTCAAAAGAAAAAGTTAAACCATTTTCGAATGCTTCAATATAAATTCCCCATTAAAAGAAAAAAAAAATATATATATGAATCTTACTCTCGTTACAAATGATAACATTCAACAACAGGGTTAAAACATAGCTATACGATTTTTTATGATATAATGTTGAAAAATTTTACATTTTACTTGATCAGGGTATGTTATACATTTTACACATAGAAAATTTCTTGTATGGGGGCTATACAAAAATTTAAATTTTCTGATTTCTGAAATTTAATCTCCAGAAAATTTTAATTTATTTTATAAAATTGTTATATATATATATATGTGTGTAAATAAAATATTAATATGTTATAAAATGTTTCCATGTGTTCAGTATTTTTTATAATTATTTATTTCAATGAAAGTCTATTAACTTGATATTTAACACTATATAGAATGACTTAAAAATGAAAGGTTTTACACAATATATAATATATATATATATATATATATTCCACAAAAATAAATTTCATGAAAAAGGGATCCAAAATTGAAAACTTGGACCAACCCCTGATATTTATAGCAACCCTGTGTATATTCTGTTGCAATCTATATTTATTTTGTTGGAACCTGTGTTAATATTACAACAATCATTGTTAATCTGCGCTCATAGCATGTAGTTAATATGAAAATACCAACATAACTTTCATCTGTCTTATTAAAATATTACTTTAATGAAGTGTATGAATGGTGTAACAAGAAACAGTGTTTTGAGCTCTTACTTTAAAACATTTAGGTTTGGTTCTAGAGGGGGGGGGGGGAGAGATACAGTCCTTGCTAACTTACATTATATTTGGACAAACTTTTTGCATTTGGCACCACAGTGCAAGCAAATATTGTTATAAAAATTTTCTATTTATTTATTTTTTTTTTTTTTTTTAGAGTAATAATAATAAGATAGTACATTTAAAATTTTTAAAATAGTATGGTAATTTAGATTACAAGAAAGGGAGATGTAAGTTACCACACTATTTTTGTGTGTGAAAGTTTTAAAATTTAAATACATTAAAAAAATTTTAATTTTGTTTCTGATTATTATTTTAAGAAATAATTTTAGTACTATATAATTTGTACAATCTATATATTAAAAAAAAAAAAAAAGCTTAAAAATTTACCTTAATTTACAATGGTATATTCCTTTTCAAAAAATTGTTTTTAACATGAATTGCAATATTTATCATTATTTCAACCAATACATGTATTTTCTTACAAGACCATAGTTAAGGGCAGGGTGAGGGTAGGGTCAAACACCACCCGAAATTTAGCAGATTTGTCAAATTTTTTAATAGACTTTAATTTTCACGCTCAATAAAATGTACTAAATTTCAAACCCCTCTGAAATATTTTTCTGGCTACTGCCTTGTTTGCTTATCAAGTTAATAACTGTAAATAATAACTGTTGGTGTAGTGCAGTGATTCTCAACCACTGTGCCGCGGCACTTTTGTGTGCCGCCAAAATCTTAAAGTGTGTCGCCAAATTTTAGAAATATATATAGTAAAAATTATAAGACTTTTTTTTTAACACGAGTAAACTTTGTTTAAATTAAAGAAAAGTGCACTGTAAAAGAAAACTGTTGTTTTTACAGTTAAATACCATATTTTTAACTATTTTTATCTTTGATAACTGTGACCTTTCATAAAGTGAAATATTTGCCCCAAGTGAAATGTGTGCCGCCAAATTTTGAAATCGTTAAAAGTGTGCCACGACAAAAAAAGGTTGAGAATTACTGGTGTAGTGTGACCATTTCTGGATTAATAACTTCAGTACAAGTTAATTTTTTAAAATACTGTTCATTGTTACCAATTTTTAGTGGGAATAATAAGTTTAAATAAAATCATATTTGAAAGAGCTGACATTTTAATTTTACATCTGATCATTAACTGTATAGTTCATTTTTATTCATTAGTTAAGTTATTTTTAATACATATTTTTTTAATTATATGATTATACTCCACAATTAAATTATATTATTATAAATTTTATTACTATACCCATGTCTTTTTTAAGTATGTCTGTATATGCATTTCACAGTATGTTATTTATTTATTTAGGTATTAAAAAAGTTGAAAGAATGTCCAAAGAAATAGCTACTTGATAACTGAAAAGTTGAAGACTTCTGGGCAGTATTTACTTTTAGTAAGTTTTTCTCTTTGGCTGTAGTATAATATGCATGAGAGCAGCTTATAGATTTCATATGACCCCACGTAAATTTTCAGACTTGGATCCTCCCCCCCTCCCCTTACAAAAAAAAAAAAAAAAAAAAAAAAAACACTAGAAAAAAATCTTTTGATTTTATAATTAAAAGGCTTTTTTCTACTATGATTTTTTTTTTAAATTAAGATAAGTTATTATATTAAGATATATCAAGAAAAATTATTATATTAAAATATATTAAGATAAGTTGTTATATTAAAACTCAACTTATTCTAATAATATAAGTGAATATAAATTTAAATAATATTTGCATTTTTTTGTAAACAATATGTTGGACCGGGCATATTTATGAATAAGAAAAAACCAAACTTTTGAAGCTTTTCTACCAAATGTTGAACCAAAGTTTTAGCTTTTCTACCTGACCATGTTAAATGTTTGATTAGGAAAATGCCTTAAAATTTCTATCTAAATGAATCTCCATTCTATACATAACGTCCCACATATTGATGCACCACAAGCTGTCGGCCAGAATTTTGAGTAAAAACAATTGTAATAAAATTAAAAAGAAAATTTTTGCATGGCCAGGAAAAAGGGTAATCGAAACCTCATCATTTTTACTATCTTTCTTACCAGCACATTGCCATTGCTTCCACTATCAGAGTGTGACATCTCATTACAAACTGATGGGTGAATCCATAAAATTGCTGCATTTTTATTACCGAAAAAGAAGTTCCACTGTGAATAATAAAATATTATTACTGCTTCCCCCTTTTTTTAAAAAAAATTACTTTTATTTAACCAGTTTTGCTATTTCTACCATTTTAAATAGAGAACATTGGCTATGGCCTTGCAGCTGAAGTCATAAACTTTTTTATATTTACTCGTATTTATTTTTTAATTTATATATTTTGCATATTTTAAATATACGCTTAAGACTTTCTAAATCTGAACTATTTTCTAACTTATTTATGAAGCTATTTTTATGCAAATGTTAAGACTTTCAGATATTTTTATTTAGATGCTTAGAAATTGAATAGTGTCTTCTATCTTCTCATTCGTAGTTCTATTATTTGTTAACTATGAGTATGAGTTTGATGTAAGGAGTTGGAATTTGAAGTTGGTTAAGTTTAAAAATAAGTCCATCATGTGAAACTGTGTCAAAAACTTAAGTGATGTCAAGAAAAAGAGTTTTTACTTTTTCAGATTTAATAAAGCTATTGTGAATAAGTTCTGTTACTCTAAAGATCTGTTGTGGAATGTTTAGGTCTAAAACTAAATTGTTTGAATTGCAATTGCAAATCACTTCATTCCCCCCCCCCTCTTTTTTTCCCATCTAATTTTAAAAAGATCTAGTCTTCATTTGTTACAATTCAAAGCATATATTTATTAAAATTCAATATTTTAGTATTTTATGGTGTTTTTACAAAAAGTTAAAACCCTTAAAGAATGTTACTTTTAATTTACAATTGAAAACTCACACATGCCTTAAAAGAGAGAAAATCAAAAATTGATTTATGATTTTTCTTTTTTCTTCCATGTATGTTTTTTTTTTTTTTTTTTTCCACAGTGTTCTAATTATTTTTTTTGGCAGCCCTACTAATGGTAAAGTATGTCCTGCATTATTAATTCTGTTTTTGGAATTATTTACTTTGTAAGGCATTTGCCTTATAAAGTAGGTAATTCCAATAAATTTATTTAAGTTGCATTGTAAATGAACTGTAAATATAATTAAGCTGTAAACATTATACTTGTTTTGCCATAACTTTAAACTATATATAAACTAATTTCATTATTATGGTTGGACCAATGTTATTGCAGAAAGAATTCTTCTATATTTACATTATTAAAAAAAAAAAAAAAAAGCATCATATGTTTGTTTTTCTCAGGAAAAATAACTGCTATCCTTATGTCACTTTTTTTCTTTATTTCCTGCTTGAATATAGAGCTGTAATTATATATCTTAAATGCAATGTGGTTTACTAACATTAATTAAATAAATAAAAAACTTTATATTTTGTTTCATTATCTCTATATGTAATAATTTTCTTTCTTCATATATACTACTTTGTAAATTTGTGACATTTCCATCGCACTTATTTTATCTTTATCAGGTCTAATATGGTGAAAAATATTTGGATTTGGTTTTATTGGTATATGTATGCTTCTTTTTCCTTCTCTGTAATATTAATGACATTGTGTCACTGTTAAATTTATACAATTACTGTGATATATATTTTTCATCTTTTAGAGTGATTGTGTGACTGACTAATTTGTTTATTCTCTTCGTATATAAAATATTTATTAATTTATTTTATTATATCCCATTAAGACTCTTGTATAATGCGGGGGATACGTTCTGCGTAATAGAAAATCGCGTTATAGGAGACATACATTGAGCAGACGATTTCATTCCGCAATGAGACCGAAAACGTTGGGTGTTGGCATAGTAACGGAGCAATCCTTATCTGCAGTGAAAAAGTAAGTAACCTTGAACAAGTTGAAAGGAGAAAAGATGTCGCATTTTATCTTACGTGCTATACGAGACTCTTTATCATGTTGTATGAGTAATAGTCGCAGATTTTTCGTTGCATTATACGAAATCGTGTTTTGTGAGGGATTCTACTGTATTTTGATAATGATATTCATTTCATCATTTAGTAAATTAATATTTATATATACAGTATAACCTTTTTAATCCAGAATTGTCAGGAACTCGCAGATTCTGAATTACAGCAATTTCCGAATTATAGATCTTTGTTTCAGAACTTGGATGCATTTAAAGTTACTAAAGTATAATGTATGAATGGGTGTCAAAAAAATTAAAATAAAAAAATACGATTTAAAAATAATAAATAATGATTTTTTTTTTTTTTTTAGTAAAAAAATTATTAACAATTTTATTTATTTGAAATATTAAAAGTAAAACATCACAAAAAATAATCTTTCTGTTGTGTGGTGGTGCCATCTTTCTTTAATTCAGAAAAATAACTTTTCTAATGAATAGATTATGTAATTTTGTGATTTTAAATCATAACTATAAATAATACAATAAAAGAATAAATAATATAAATCCCGAAAATCAAAGCTATATTATTAAAAAAATGTAAATTATTTAAACAAATATGACAATTATTTTTATTATTATTATCATACAAATTAATGTTAAAAAAAAAAAAAAGAAAGAAAAAATTATAAATGAATAATGCTAAAATTTATATATATATATATAACTACGATGTTCTGTTTTAATTTAAATTTTTATTCTGGTGAATATTTCAATTATAAAATTTCGGGATGTATTCTGTCTTTATTTCATTTGTTTCAATTTCATGGTAATATTTTCTTGCGGGTTTGAGCTATCTTTTGGTATTTTGCTTAAAATTGCTTACCAAAAACAGAAAACCTGCATTTCACTGCTCAATGTTTTAGGAATAGCTTCTGGAGAAGTCCTACCACATTTTGAGCTTTTTAAATAAAATTCGATCTTATTATGCTTTGGTCCAAAAATCTTTTGCTAATCTCTTATTAACCCTTTCAGGGGCGGTGGCTAGAGGGTCTATCCACCTACTTTAGAAATTTTTCTCTAAGTGTGCAGTGGCTACTTTTTTTATCCACTTTTATGAAAAGTTAATGTGTACTTCTAAAATTGAAATAGAGATGGCAGAACTACAGTAACTTTAAGCAGGATGTGCCTGTGACTTTTTTAAATGGACAAGTTGCGGGAAAATTTTTTGAAGTTTCTTTTATACATTTTTATGAAAAATTATTTTTTATTCAAAAGTATTTGTTAGTGTAAATATACTGTAATGCACCTTTTAAATACAACAGATTTACGTATTGTCTTAGATCATTAATTTTAGTTTGATTTTTAGGAGCATCTTTTAGGTGAATATAGACACAGTGGCTAGAACGCCTAGCCACCACCCACAAAAAAATCCCCCATGCTGAATTTTTTTCTTCATCAAATATGACTTGTAGGGAATGTTTACTTTATGATATATATATATTTAAAAGGAAATTCAATCATTTTTACTTAGTGCCCCTGAAAGGGTTAAAAGGTTCATTTCATTAACGTAAGATCGATTCTTTTCTACAGCATTACGTTGCCTGGCCCTATTTTATGTTTTGTTAAATAGTGGGAATGTAGCATTATTCTTAGATATAAAGTTTATGTGTTAAATATTTGATCTTAGAGTTTTATTTTTTTAATTTATCTTTTCTTTTTGACAAAATAATATATGTAATTCGAATTTTTGGATATTTCGAATTTTTCTCTGGTCCCTTCAACTTCAAATTATCCAAGTTCTACTGTATTACACAACTGAAACATGCATAGCAAAGCCAGTATTGTATTTTGCAACTTTTGTATGCCCTTGTAAAAGAAGCATAAGTGATAAATACAACATTTTTCTAAATGAATAACTTTGTTCTGCTTTAGAGTAATTCAATATCAATTTTGCAGATTCTGAAGCAGAATAAGGCCCACCAGTTGCCAAGAGGTTCTGCTCTCGAAGCTGGTAGATGTGAGGTACCGTGGCCGAGGTGACAGATCATGCTGTCAACCTAGACATTTGTAGTTTTCCACAGATTGTGTAAATACGAGCTAGGACCCCTTAGAAAGACCCCATTACACAAGCAATATTTAATCATAAAGTTATTTTATATGTGTAAATTAACATAAAATAAAAAAATTGTGCAAAAGTAGTTAAAAATTTTTCTCTATTATGAAATGTTTTTAAAAATATTATCTTATTTTTACCTCAGTAAATGTTTTGTAATGTTATTTTTACTTCTTCACAGGGCTACAAAGATGTTTCGGTGGAAGAAAGATAAAGATAAAGAAAAAGATGATAAAAAGAAAAAAGAAAAGAAAGATCGTAAAGATCGCAAAAATACTATTGAGAAAGAAAGTTTAACTCAAGATGAGTTGAGGAGACTAGATGAAGTCAGGAGAAGTTTTACTAGCAATCGTTCTAGAGATCAGGATGAGAATTCTGAAAAACAGAGTAATAGTAGTGATTACAGTTTGAGTTCAACACATGATTCCAGTCCATCTGGTAGTAGCCTTACAAATGTTGATCCAAGTAAGTCTGCAAGTCCATCCAGGAAGCCACCTCCCATTCCTAAAAAACCTACTTTACTTGTAAAACCAAATCAAATGTCTGGTAACATTGAAACAACACCTTCTCCTCAAGGCAGTACATATTCTATGGCATCATTACATCTTGGAACTGCTAATTTAACTAATGAAATGATGGCATTTATGGACCAAATGAATCATCCCGGAAGTGGTATTATTGAAAATAGTATTACATTCCCAAGCAATTTAACTCCAAGTCCAGCCAAGCCTAGTGTACCATCTGCACCTCCCTCACAGGTGCCACCAGGGGAACAAGGAGGCTATGGTATTCGGTGGAAATCTTATACCTCAAATTTTAAGCTTCCACCTGTTGTTTATTTACCTGCACCTCCTGTTAGAACCTTAACAATCAGGAGGCAAACTACTGGTGACTTTGGTTTTGCTTTAAGACGTGCTGCAGTTTTGGAACGGCATTCCCCAGAAATTGAATCTCGGCATACTGTAGTTTTTGCAGAACCAAGTAGCCTTGGAAAAACTAATGATACTGGTCTGTTACCTGGTGATAGGCTTTTGGAAGTCAATAATGTTTCAGTAGAAAATAAACCAAGGGAAGAAATCATTGAACTGATTCGATCATCACAAGATGTTGTGACACTAAAAGTTCAAACTGTACCAGAATTAAGAGAACTTACAAAAAGATGTCAAGAAAGTAATGATGCTGTTGATGGTAGACGACCTGGAAGCTTATCACCATCTAGCAGTAACAAATTCAGGACTGTTGTAAGTAAACATTTTAATTTAGTTTTGGATTGTTTCTCATTATCATATTTCAATTTGAATGAATTTTGTTAATAAATTTTAAATTGTCATTAAAGTCTAACAAAATACAAAATAAGTATAGAAAATAAAATGCAAGAGATAATTTAATTTATTGAGTTGTTGAAAATGTTTTCAGAAAGAGATAAATTATGTTTACTCTAGTTTAAAAGCAGTGTCTTCCAAAATAGTTTTATTGATTGGACTTAGGTACAAATGAATTGAAAGAAAATGCAAATTATCTATATATATGCTGAAGAAGTAATATCCTTTCACATCAAATTAATTATCTAATATTAATATACAGGGATAATATGTATTGATTAATGTATTCTCTTTAAAGCATATGAAATCTTTAAATTGTAATTAACATTATCCTATGCATACCAATTACATATTATATGGAAATGCCACTACTCAAAAACATCTTTTTATATCAAAAAATAAATGAAGCTAAGTACTCCTGGGAACTATTTTAGAAAATTGTTTTTATCTCCAAATATCAATTAAAAATATACCACTATTCCAAATTATTTTTAAATAGACAGGTTTTTTTTTTACCATATAAACTTGTTAATAAATTAATCCTTTCATATCCTTCGTAAATATAAATTTTTATTTCATTTGAATAAGGCATTTGATGCTATTACGCTCTAAATAATTTGAACTCATAGGCATAATGATAATTTTTTTTTTTTTTTTGTGTGTGTCTGTAAAGAAACTTAAGTGCTAGGATTGATCAACTTCCAAACAGTTCATGTGTCGGCAACCTATAGTATGTATATAAATTTTCAGCTCAATCGAATAAAACATTTAGATTCTATCCCACTTTAAGTAATTTGAACCCATAGGCCATAATGATAAAGAATTTTTCTTTGTGTCCCTGTAAAAAACTATTAAGTGCTAGATTCACCAGTATCAGTACAATTCATGCTATGGTGACCTATAACATATGTACCTACATTCAGCTCATTTAAGCAAAGTGTTTAGATGTTATCGTGCTCACTCTCACACGATACATACATTATGAAAAATCATATAAGATCGTAGATTCTTGAAAAGGAGAGCTCATGCCATGTTCAAAGTTAGAAGTTTACAACTAGACATCATGACAGACAAATATGAATTTACAACATTCCAAGACCATTAGTTTTTGAGCTATGCAAGATACAAAATCAATTTCGCAAATCATGATTACAATACTTTCCTTACATATGTATATTTAGAAAATAAATATTTAAAAAAAATAAAAAAAATTTCGTCCAAAAAACTAAAGTTGTGTATTTGATATTTTCATATTAATTGCATGCCATAAGTTTAGATTAATAGAGATTGCCTGTGAACATTGAACAATGATTCTAAAAATAAATTCAAACTAATTCATTGATTAATAATAACAGGAGACTTGGCGTTGGAATATTAAAACCCGAATAAACTACTACGTCAGAAACGCCAAAGAAAAATATTGGAAATGCATACAGCTGTTTCGGTAGCCTATAGCATACCGAATTAAGCTAACTTTCCTAAATTCCTATTGGCCACTTTCCCCACCTTTCCCGTAATCCTATTGGTTGAACTAAATCCGGCCCTTCTCCTATATATATGAGCACTTCTCCTGATTCAGAATCCTTTTTGCACTGAAGACGGTATGCTATAGGCTACCGAAACAGCTGTATGCATTTCCAATATTTTTCTTTTGCATTTCTGACGTAGTAGTTTATTCGGGTTTTAATTCATTGATTCACTTCAGTTTATAACTTGTAGGGAAAATCAAATACTGGCATGCCTTTAATATACAGATACCCTGTATTTTATATGTATGGGACTTTGTAGGAGAAATATTTTATAATAAATCCATTTGATATAAAATGAAAAAAGAAATTTCATTTTAAAATTTTTGCGAAATTTGAAAATCTATTGTATAGTTTTCAAATTGAAGATTGAAGTGAGATTTCCATTTAAAGATTCTATGTATAAAAAACATATCAAAATTAAGAAGGAAAAACTAATTAAAAATTTGAATGTTGGGCTTCAAATTGCATCATGGTAGATGAAATGTGGCTTTGTGCTGAATTTCATAGCTCTGCAATCACAAAAAATGAGTAATAATAATAATAACAATAATTAATTAATTAAAAAAAAAAAGTACAGTCATATGTTACTACTTAAATGCGCCATTGTTTCTTTATTAATGTAGATAAAATTGATCAGGCAACATATGACATATTCTAATGTTTTTTCCCCCGAATCATTTCACTAAATTAAATACAGTTCCTATGCTTATGTAAATGTAACTTTATCTCTTTGTATAGTAGGTCGTTTTCATTAATTCAAAATACAAAAAGTTTTTGCTAAATGACACCAAAATGCTTTATAGGATCAAGTGTATTATTTAAATTTTTGTTATGATTTAATAATGTGTTTAAGATGAATATTTTATTTTATTTAGGCTAAATCTGAAGAGGAAATGGAAACTGAAAAAAACTGGTTATCGAAAGATTTGGTCTGGGTTGTCCACAAAAATGGATTTTCAGCTGCATATCTAGTCAAAACTGGCCCAGCTCCACAAGAAGGAAAAATATTTGTAAAATTACATGGTACTGAAGAACTTCTAGAAGTGAATGAAGAAGATGTTGAAAAAGTAAATTTAATTTTTTTGAAATTCCATCAAAATTTAGGTATTTTAAAAATAATTTTCAGTTAACACTATCTATATTTAAAAAAATATATATTTGTGATTTCAAGTAACAGAATATTTATTTTATGCTGATTCATCATTATTATTCATTTGTTTAATTTTTTTTCTAGGCAAATCCTCCATACTTTGATTTCTTAGAAAATGTTACACACTTGAGACATGTGAATGAATGTAGTGTGCTTCATACTTTACGTCAGCGATATTGTTCACAGTTGATTTATACATATGCTGGAAGTAATCTCCTTGTTATAAATCCTGTTCAACCACTTGCTGCATATTCAGAAAAGGTATTTTTTTACATCGTTATCATTTCAAATAAATTTCATTTTATAGAAAAAAAAAATATATATATTATTTTAAAATGTAACATTTTAAATTAAAAAGTGGCTGTTAATTAAATATGTTCTGAAATTTCTTTCAACATAACAGTATATCATGTTAGGAAGAATTTAAATAAATAAAGTTTTTACATGATAATTTATGTTAAAAGTTTCTATAGTGGTAAGTTTCTATATGATGGTCAAGAATAGTAAAATTCTTTAAATAACAATTTCTTAAAAAGATAGGGGGAAAAAAATGCGGAGCAGAAAATGGAAATAACTGGAAATTAAAGCCAAAACTGTTGAATCAAATTTTAAATAACTTAATTTCTCAACATCTCCTTAAAAAAAAAAAAATGCTTTTATGAAGACAAAAGAGGAATGTTGAACTGGGCTGATGAAAGATTACTATATGGATAAATTGTTTTATGTTCCTCTAAGACCTCTATATCTGTAAGAACAAAAAACCAGTAAGTTGTGGTCATCACAAAACTTTCTTCTATATTTTACAAATTATTTTCTGTAGTCAGTGCAGATGAAGTTCCATCTCAGAAAAATATAACCATAAATCAAATGTAAAAAGACAATTTTATACCATGTAGACGAATCTTAGGAAAGGAATTCTGTTTTATTTCTTTCTGGTTTTTTTTTTTTTTTCTTTATCTTTTAGGATGGAGGACTATTAGTATCAATCTGGAGTTTTGTAGACCAGTTTTGTATAAAACCAAAATAAGTTTGAAATAGCAGTCCTGTCGTTAAAAATTCGGTACATCAGTACCAAATGAAAGGGGTGATTTTTCTGAACCCAGGGGTTAAACAGTTTTTCGACACGACAATTAGATTTTTAAAAATGAATTAAAGTATGAAATTTAGGTGGAAAGACTTCATTTTAATTCATTTCAGTCATTTTAAAAAGTATGTGGCTCATTACAAATTCAGTACCAAATGAAGGGGTGATTTTTCTGAATCCAGGGGTGCAAACAGTTTTTCGACACGACAATTAGATTTTTAAAAATTAACTAAAGTATGAAATTTAGTGGGGGCAACACTTAATTTTAATTCATTTCAGTCATTTTAAAAAGTATATGGCCCAGTTTTACATTCAAAAAATGAAATAAAAAATAAATAAACAATAAAAATTAAAATTTTACAGATTGAAATTAATAGTCTTCCATACTAAACTAAACTCTGTCTTTGACAGAATTTTAAATTTTTTTAAATTTTTGATTTATGCTGTTGATAATTTTCAAATATGAAATGAATGAAAATGAACTTAATATTTTATAAATAACTTCTCAATCATCGAAACAAAATTTTTAGCGATATTTAATTTAATTCTGAAATAGTTTATACTCTGAAGGTGTGATTCCTCCCCCCGCCCCCCCTGATTCTGTTCTCAGTTCTCCACATTTCATTTTGAATTATGAAAATAATAAAAATAGCAACATGCAGAACCCTACTAAATTCATGCATTTTATTTTTCCGGAACCCCCCAAAATTTTTTTTTTGATTCAGCGTTTCAAAAAATAGAATTTAGTAAATGATGGTTTTATGTTCCAAATAAATATTTTGCAAATTATTCTTTTCCCGCTTTAGTATTTATTTATTTGTTTTTATTTATTGTTTTAAAAAAAAAACTTTGTTTAAAATTATCACAGATATATAGTTCAACTTGTTTGGAAGGTAGTGATAGATTTTTTTGAAAATGTTCGTATTAAAAATTTGTAGATGCTTCTTGGAGAGGATGCTCCTACATATACCAAAATGTTATCCAGGTTGACTATTACTAATATATATATATATTTAGATTTTATTTATTTTACAATGATTGATTAAAATCCTCATTGTTTACATTTATGTGAAATTTTGTCTTTTGTTACCATATTAAAAATTATCGAAAAAAAAAAGGAACTACAGTTCACCATCTGTTGAGTGTTATGCACCAAAAGTTAATAGACACCAATTTATGTCAAGGTGCAACTAAATGTTAAATTTCATAAGATTTTGTACATTAGTTCTTGATCTGCAGCTGACATAGAATTTTTGTCAAATACACACAGACAAACATCATTCCAAATATGGTCAAAACACATTCGGAACTTCTTAAAATATATAAATCCAACAAAAACCACCAGTCAACAATTTTTATTAATCCAATACTTTTTTATAGATATAGATTCCCCCCCCCCCTTATTTTAAAGGGCCAAGAAAATGCCACCAGCTGTTGAAAATAAAATAAAAAATCAAAGTGGTAAATAAAATATCACCATAAGAACATGTTTATTTTGTAGATGAGATGTGTTAGATTCATAAAAAGAAAAGAAATTGATTAAAAAAAAAAAAAAGTACATAGTTAATAAAAAGTAACTTTATTAAATTGATAAAAGCTTTTTAAAAATTTCATTTTTTCATGCCTGAAGAAAGAAAAAATACTTAATTTTTTAATTAAATTTCTTTAAAAAACTAAGTGGTTAGATTTTATTATTATTATTATTATTTTTAAAAAGCTTGTAGTTTATTTTTCATTTAATATTATCATTTAAAATACTATTTTCTAAACTAATTTTAGGAAAGGTGAAAGTGTGAAAATTAATTTGAGTCAACAGCCCATTCATTCATTTTTTATTTAAATAATATACTAGTTAAATTTAAAATTTATGATTTTTTTAATATATTTTACTAATTCTAAATACACTCAGTTTTTATTATTTTATTCATTATTATTGTTTAGGTTATGAGGATGTTTAAATCTTGCCGAGATGATGATATGCCTCCTCATGTATATGCAGTTGCTCAATCTGCTTTTAATAATCTTTTACGAACTCGTAGAGACCAGTCAATAGCTTTACAGGGTCGTAGTGGCAGTGGTAAAACTACAAACTTTCGTCATCTTATACAATACTTTGTTGCAGTAGCAGGTTCTACAAAGCAGATTCTGACAGGTTCAAAACTTTATTTGTTTTATTTAATTATCTTATAGAATATATATATATATATATATATATATATATATATATATATATAAAGTGTAATTTAAAAAATACTTATGCTATGAATAATATTTTGAACTGTTATTCCATTTTAGGTGAAAAGTTAAATGCCATATACACATTATTAGAAGCATTTGGAAACTGTCGAACAGTTATGAATGCAAACGCAACTCGCTTCACTCAGCTTTTTTCTATTGATTTAGATCATTCAGGCCAAATTGTATCTGCATCTTTACAGGTAATAATTGTTTAAATTATTAGTTGTTCTTACTTGTTATGTTTTATCTTGGAATTTGCATACATAAAATAAATTTAGCTGTCTGCATAATGCTTAACTCTTTGAGGGGCAGAGTAAATTTGCTCATTTGAAATCAAATTTTTAATTTGTTAATTTCAAAATATATTTTGACAAAATAGTATTGATAGAGGTTTTACCCCCTACCCCATTTAATTATTTAAATTCTTTTCCCTACTTTCTATCAAAACAATGAAGCAACTCAATATACAGATATTGCCAGAATTGTATAAAAAATAAACAAGTTGCTACTACAAAAATAAAAACTACACTTTTGGGAATTTTTATGATTCTTTGAATTACTCTACATATTTTTCAGCTTTTCAGGTAGGGGTTTCAGCTAACAATTATTTATACTCTTGGAGTAGCTGTATTGCATTGATATAGAGTCAAATGTTAATTGGATAAAAGATTAAAAACTTAAATTCTTAACTATTAATTTTGAGAAAATTAATTTCATATCATATCAAGCATAAATTTCAGAATTATGTAGAACTTTCTTTTATATTTATCCTTAATTGTGAATTTTCATTTATTTTTATACATGATTAAAGTTAAATCATTTATATTCAGATGAAATTATTTAAAAATAAATATTTATACACAAAGAAAGTTATTTTGATTTTCACTATTATTATTATTATTTTCTAGACATATATGCTTGAAAGATCCAGAGTCAGTCGCCGTCCTGAGGGTGAACCTAATTATCATGTATTTTATTACATGCTAGCTGGGGCTGATGAGCATTTAAGGTTTATATATCTTTTTGACTGAACAACAAATATTATCTAAAATGATTTTGGTATTGATTGTGTAATTTTAATTTTGCTTTTTTTTTTTATTTTTTTTTATGCAGAAAAGAACTTTTCCTGGAAAATTTGCAAGATCCCAATTTATTCATGACTCCTTTGCATAAAGTAAGACAAAAGAAGCATTTATGTTTTGATTTCTTTGCACCTTTAAAAAAAAAAAAAAAAAACTTATTTTGACTAAATTTTTTACTTCCATTACCCAACTACTGTAGGTAATGGGAGTATACTATTCAGTCAAAAACTTCAATATCAAGTTTTCACCTGATTTACATGTTTTAAGATCGCCTAAGTTAAAAAATTGATTTTTGGCAATTGGTCAGTGTGTATCTATGTGGGGAATCTTTTGACTATTATATCGCCAAAACTAATAAAGATAGATCGTTGAAACTTCAGAATTAAGACAGATCTAATGTACAGATGATTTTTCCAACTTTTGGTGAAAGTTGAAAAACTGGAAGTGGGACTGTAGGTCTGTATCTCAAAAACAGCTTTAACAATTTTCTTTGAAGTTGCTAAATAAACACTTTTTTAGATACCCTTTTGTATGTAATTGTTAGTTTCCTATGAGCAGATGAGTTTGCCAAGTTTTGGTGAAAATCGTTAGTGGGACCAAAAGTCGGTATCTCAAAAATGTCTCCAATGATTTTCTTCAAATTTGCTACAAAAACCCTTTATAGATGACTTTTAGCATATATTACTTGGTTACTACAAGAAAATTGGCAGGCATTCTGATTAGGTAGGCCAGTTATAGATCTTGGAAATGGATGTTTAAGGAAAATGGCTGTAATGATTTTTTTAAAACTTGCCATGTAAACTCTCTTTTATATGTTCTTCACAACATATGTATCACTTTGCTCTTACAGAAAAATTGTTTGGTGTCTAATTTGTTAAATCAATTGTATGTCTTTTGACCACATTATTTCCAAAAAAAGTTAATATGTATAGTAGTGGATAATGGAAGTCATGCGATTGTTAACACCAGATTTTTTTAAAAGAATATTTTATGATTAAATGCTAATTTTTTTTAATTTAAATATCACAGGTTTTTTTTTTTTTTTTTCCTAAAGTGTTTTTACTGTTTTAAAATTATAGTTTTGGTTCTCCATGCGTAAAGTGTAATTTTGTTAAATGGTCATAAAAGGTGAATCCAAGACAAACAATTTAGTAGGGACACTAAATAAACCAGGGAGGATTTATTATTATTTTTTAGTTAAATTGCATATTTATATACTTTTTTCTATTTATTTTCCAATTCTTATTTCCTCCATGTGTTCTCTAGTATTTTGATATACATACCTATATTTTAAATATTTAATTTATATTTTGAATTATTTATTTCTATGTTAATGTCATTTTAATCAAATAAGTTAATATATTTCATTATCTATAAAAAAACATAAATGTAAATTTTATTTTTATTGTCGGCAATTGAATGTAACTATGTAGATGGTATTAAAATGAAATTTTGTTTGTCTAATTTTATTTCCATTACAAAATTCTTAATTATATTATTCAATAAATTTTAATCATAAAGTTATTAAATCAGATTTGTCTATAAATCGTAATCATCTAACAATAGCTTTATTTTAAAATATTTTTGTGAAATTTGTTTATTTATTTATTTTTTAATATATTCAAATGAACTCTTGAATGTTCTTGCTTACCAAAATCCAACTACAGTCTGTACCGTCAAATAGACTCATTTATATCTGCCACCAAAGCAAAACATAATGCATAGTTTAATTGTATTTCAGTATTTATCTAAATTATTTGAGAATTGCTTTATGAAACTCATTTAAAGAGTAAAGCCTATTTATTATGCTTATTGATAAGAAATTCTACATATATATATATATATATATATGTATATCGTTACCAACAATTTGAAAATCAATATTTCTGTTAATTTTGTTATCAATTTATTGAACATTAAAAATGCAGGAAAGATCAAAACCTGGAATGGTGAATCATTTTCTTCATTGGAAAAGAAATAAATTAACATTAGGCATTGCCTATCAATAAACTATTATTAAATGCTTACTTAATTTTCAAATTTCCAATTTTGTATTCCTTGGTTTTAAGATTTAATTCTTATAACTTTATATTATTAAAAATAAACAATAATATTAATAAAGCAGAATAAAATATATAGCTAATGGTATAAAAATCATAATTATTAATTATCTTTCCTATATATTATTTTATTTTTCAATTATCAATTTTAATTTGTTTTAATCTTTTCGATGCACCTGTTTCATCTGGTTGTTCTTATATTTTAATCAGTTATTTTTGCATATGGAAGCAATTAATGAAAATAGTTATTTACAGTTGCAATTGCAACTTTAAATGTTTACTAATCCTTTAATTATTATTTTTAAATCAAATTATCTTATTTCTTATTATTTTAATATTGATGTATTCACAACTTTAAATATTTGCAATCATAATTATATGCTGAAGTAAATATTTATAAACATTATATAGATTCTTGTATCCAAAAGCTTCTTCTTCTCTTTTATTTTTATTTATTTATTTTTTAATAATAATAATTGTTTTTACATAGTGTTTTTTTATTTTTTCTTTCTTTTAGGATGAAGACCAGAAACGAGCTTGTTTATCATGGGCATACATTTCAGCTGCTTTTCAAACTCTTTCTGTTCAGGAACCAGAGTCAAAGGCTATTTGGTGTATTTTAGGAGCTATTTACCATTTAGGAGTAGCCAGTGCTTGTAAAGGTGAAAATTGAATAAAAAAGATTCAGTTCCTAATTTTGTTATTTTTAAATAAAGTACATTTTTATTTATTAACTAGCCTTTCCTGCGCAGAACATCTGCATGACAGTACCTACATACCTAATACGATTTTCAGAAAAATCTCATACATAAAATCACTGGAAATTTTCATTTTTTTTTTTTTTTTTTTTCAATAAGATTTAAATCTTTTGATATTTGCATTATAATTTCAATTTTAGGAAATAAGTTTTACAACTGCTAAGTTAAAAATTCTGAGAATTAAATTATTATTATATTAAAAATCAAATATTTCATAAAATTTGATGTAATTCAATTACCATATTTAACAGAAATTCTACAGTTAATAAATCTATCTACAAAATAAATAAATAAAAAGGTATAATGTTTATTGTCTGAATGAAAAATCTCAAAAAATATATAATTTTGGCTTTTAGAAATTTGTATCTTAATAAGATGCTTTCGATTCAGATCAATAGATGGCATCACCACTGCTCTACCGAACAGCCAGCGATGAACGCATGGCTTAACTGGCTTTAAATTCTTCGAAATATACTTCTAAATAGGAGATTTTTGAGCATATGTTTCATCACTAAATGTTAATATTTTTTCAATTTCTTTAAGAAAATGTGCATTTCAAGTGTATTAGATTAAATTTTGTAGCCGAATTTACGCTTTGAACATTCTAATCTCAGTTGACCTTTCAAATCGTCAGATACGTCACTAATGTATCGTTTCAACAAAATTTTATGACTGGGACCATATTAGAGAAATGTTATTATTTATTAATATATTTTTTAGGCTTAAAATTATTCTTCATTAATTCTTCTTAAGAAAAGTAAGTTCTTTTTTCTCTTAAAATCTTTATGGTATGTTTTATTAATGAAGGGTAAAAAATAATTTAATTCAAAAAAATTTCAGTTACATATTTAGCAGGCAATAGATTGCTCTGCAAGTTATATATTTATATTTATGATATGTATTTTCCTTATATTATTTACAGGTAGTAATGGCCGTCTTCAATTTTTAAGACCACAGAGTGCCCAAAAGGCTGCTTCATTACTTGGATGTTCAGTTGAAGATCTTGCAAAAACTGTTTTCTCACCTGATAGTGGACCTGTATCAGGAAAGGTATCACCTAGGTAATTGCTAATCCTCTATTTCTTACTTTCCGAGCATACATAATGTAAAGAAAGTATTGTAATCATGTCAAAAATCCGACTTTGTGATTTTGGTGTTACTATACGTATTCATGTCCCCTGAGTTCATTTTTGCTATTTTTACGATGATATATGTATGTATGTGTGAGTGAACACGATAGTGCCTAAAAATTTTGTTTAAATGAGCAGAAAGTTGGTACGTATGTTTTAGGTCACCATAGCCCTATTGATTTTTATGAATCTAATTAACACTTATAGTTTTTACAGGGACACAAAGAATAATTCTTTACTATTATGACCTATGGGCCCAAATGGTCAAATCCTTTGTTTAAAGTGTGATAGCATCTGAATGCCTCATTCGATTGAGACTTATACACATGTTATAAGTCACCGTCACACAAACTGTGCAGATTTTGGTGAATCTAGCACTTATGGTTTTTTTACAGGGACACAAAGAATTCATTATCATTATGGTGTATGGGTCCAATTTTTTAAAAGTTCGATAGCATCTAAACGCGTTATTCAATTGAGCTGAAAATTTATACACATATTATAGGTTAAAGTCACACAAACTGCATAGATTTTGGTGAATCTAGCATTTATGATGTTTTTACAGGGACATAAAGAAATATTTTTTATCATTATGGCCTATGGGCCCAAATTATTTAAAGTTTGATAGTGTTTAAGCCTTATTCAATTGAGCTGAAAATTTATATATGTTATAGGTCACTATCGCACAAATTGTATAGATTTTGGTGAATCTAGCCCTTATAGGTTTTTACAGGGACACTATGGAAATTTTTTTATCATTATGAATTGATTTGAAACACAATAGTGTAAAAGTAAATAATGAAGAAAAATATGCAAATACCCATTACAATTTTTACTTTTTTTATTTAATGATTTGTCTTATTTTAATTTATTTATACAACTGTTAATTACTTAATGTTCAGAAAGTTGAGTGGGGTCACTCCAGATTTTTTAAAGTGTGATAATGTCTAAATGCCTTATCCAATTGAGCTGAAAATTTATATACATACTAGCAAACCCATGCGAAATTTTTCACTATATTTATTTATTTTCTTCTTATTTACATTTAAAACTTGAAACTCATAAATCTTATACTACTTTCCCCACCCAATTTGAATTGTAATTCATCAGAAGTCAAAGTGTTATTAGAACCAAATTAATATTGTGTGATAGTAAAAACAAAATCATTCAAAGAAAGATTTCAAAATAAAATTCGTATTTGACGATCCAAATTTCATTCTTGCGCAGGCAGTACAGTTTTAGAATAAGGCCAGGCCCCCATGGCGATTATTGTTGTCATGTTGGCGATGCTTTTTTACTTATTTTGTTATGACTTCTCTTACTTTATTTTATCTGTATAACCGTTAATTATTTAATGTTCAGAAAGTCGTGTGAAGTCACTCCAAATTTTTTTTAAAAATATATGTATATTAAACAGTATAACATACATAAGTATACATTATATATGTTATACATTAGTATAACATACACACATACACATATATATGTTACCGGCAAAGTATGAAACGCTGGCATTGTACATAACACTGGACATTTTTAGGCAAAGTATGAAATATGAGAATTATTACATATTTTCCCTAGGCATTGTATATAATACCTAGGTATTCTGTAGAATGACAAATGCTATTTAGGCAAAGTATGAAAAAAGATCCTGATAAGGCTATTATATAAATGACATGCATTCGTCAACAATACAAATGCTATCGTAAAAAAATAATGAGTGTCATTAAAAAAAATTTATTCAAAATACCTAAAGAAAAATTAAAGTTGTACAAAATAAAATTTATGCTTTTCTTATTAAGGGAAACAAAATTTTCATATAAAAAATAAGAAATTAAAATTAACCTACATGTTGCAACATGGTAGGCTTGAATGACATATTGAATTGCATTTCATTAAATTTTTCACGCAAAGACATTTAATATTTTGGCACTTTGTTTTACCCATACATTTGACAAATCCTTGACCGCTTCCACTGGACTGAGCAATTGCAACTGACCGGAGAGGAATTTCTTGTTCAGGAATATCTTCAAGTCTAAGCAAGTTCTAAGGGCATAAAGTGAAATGTGATTTTGCATATACTTGTTTTAAAATTCCTTCAGAAGTTCCAAGTCGGTAGAAATCATCCTCTTTCACACTTATTACAACTGCCAATATATTGTGCAAATCACCTCGCCCCTTGTCGATGTCAGGAATAGGAACTTGCACAGTAGTTTCCAAATAAGCAGTGGGAACAAATTTTTCCTAATTCATTTTCATTTTTTTGGCTTGTATTGTCAGATTGATTTTGGCATTTATTTTACCTTCAATAGCATTTTCAGTTTTGAAACAAAGGGTGCACAAAATATCCATTTCATCATCTTTACTAGCATGGTCACAAAAGGTTTTAATTTTTTTACCACACTTTTTGCATGCAAGTGCATCACTCATTTCATTTAAACACACGCAACAGGTATCAGAAATGGAAATCTCTTTGGTAAGCATGTTTTCATCATGTTGGTTTAATCCACTGTCAACTATAATTTCATCCATATTTTTTTAAACAGGCTCTTTTCTTGCATAATCTGATTAGTATCATCTTTTTCCATTGTTTGGATGCTTTATATTACTTTTTCTAGCTGCTCCTCTGTATTTATGTCTTTTAAAGCAATTTCGGGTAGAAAAGATGTTGTAAGCCCTACTTTAGGTTTGCAATCAAAAAGAGCTTCGTATGGTGGTTTTTTTTATCCCAGAATGATAAGCTCTATTTTTCATAAATTAAACGAAACACAGTCCTTCACACCAGCAGTCAGATTTGTTGTCTGCATCCAAGAACAAAGCATATTTTTGATATCTTGATTAGCTCTTTCGATACTACCCTAGCTTTGTAAATAGCGAGGCTTCCCATGAACAATCTTCAGTACTGGCCAAAACTCCTTCAAGCTGATCACCACATTATTGGCAAATTCCCTACCATTGTCAGTTAGCGCTCCAAGCAACAACAATATGTCCACTAGGTTGTAGGCTATTTCTTCACTCGTTTTGACGTTAGAGACTTGAGAATCACAAATTTTGTGAGATGATCTTGGTACGCCATAACTATGTATTCTCTATCTGGCTGATACTGAAAGCCAATAAGATAGATATGTCTGACAACGGGTATTAAATTTGGAAAAAATCATAGGTTTCACAACAATGCCCTTTTTAATACCTTTCTGTTTTTTCTGGCAAGGTTCACAAAAGTAGATGTGCAGTTCAATATCATGATGTGTAACATTTTTGTATCTGGTTGAAAATTCTTTCAACATTTTATCATGTCCTCCAAGTCCAATAGCCAAATGAACTTCATGAAGTACATGAAATAACTAACAGTCCGTGACTTAATACTGTATAGTACTGGTGCCTTCTTTAATAGGATAAATGAGTTTGCTTTTGTTTTCCACAATCATCACATCATAGCAATTGAACAGCCAATAGTCCCAGGGTTCCTTCTTAGTAGTCATTTTGGCTTTTTGTATATCATTTATTAACTTCTAGTAAGTAGTTTCGGTTAAGAAAAAACTGCTTTTTGCAGCATTAACTCAAATTTTGTTCAGTTGATCATCGAATCGTTGTTACATGTCTGTAGACTATGACTCCTTCTTGAACACTAAAGCTTGGTCCTTCATTTTCATGCAGCACAGTAAAAAACTAATTATTTGTTGAACAAATTTAAGTAAAATTGCATATTTTGACACTCCAGTATAAACTGCAATGTGCAACTGACAAATTCTGAGCCTGTGGCGTGCGTTAAAAGTCACGTACCTAGCCATGTGATATTTGAAACGAATCAGAGATGTATTTCATACTTTGCCGTTTTCGCATTTGGCATTCTATAGAATGCCTAGGAAATGTGTGAAATGTGAATCCTTTCATACATTGCCAGCTAGTTTTAGGCATTATATACAATGCGTAGGCATTCTATAGAATGCCTGATTTCAAACTTTGCCGGTAACATATATATGCATAGAATAAGCACAGTTTTATTTTTTCTCCAATGAAATAAGATATATTTCTATGTCTTCTTTTATTCAGATCTAGTGATGGAACAGTTGAAGCAATTGAATGTTTACAAGCCATGGTATCTGGACTTTATATTGAAGTTTTCAATGCACTCATTTTCTTAATTAATAGGTGAGTGAGAATCTTTGTTTTCTTCAAATTTAAAATATATTTTTTCAAGAATGTAGCAAAAAAGTTTTTTTTTTTTTATTGGGGGGGGGGGGGGGGGGAGAGATTACAACCTTCCCCATGTACATTTTTTTTTCACAGACTTAGCCTTATTTAATAAATGTGAAAACTACAGATTAAATCTAGTGAATACCAATAATTGTCATGTTTCTGAAAAAGTTTGTTCTGAAAAAGTTTGTTCTAAAAAAGTTCTGAAAAAGTCCATGTTCAACTTAGCGTGTGTTACCCAAACCTGGTAGCTAATTTTTAAGTCATTTTTAAGATATACAGGTTCATAATGCATTATATCCTCTAAAGTTTGAAATTGGACAAAATACAGCAACATTAAATTTTAATTAGTTGAGTACTTTTAAAGAAAGAAAGAACTTTCTCATATAAAAAAATAGTTTGTTTTATGTTTTTCTGGTTAAAGAACAATTTTTCAAAGAGATAGCAATTACCAGGTTGCAAATGGCATGTCATCATTTAAAAAAAGAGAGAGATAAATCCATCATGCACCCATGTCTTCTGGAGATTCCATCAGTACTGATTAAAATTGAGTGGAGAATACACAAACATCTGTAAGAGATGAAGATAGCTTTTCAGGCAGCTTGGGTGAAACCTTTAGCATGTCTATGTTACAAGCAATGTGTGTATGTCATCGTAAAACCCAACTAACTGATAATCTCTCCTAATTAGGAAGGAGGAAAAGAAAGATTGTACGGGTGTAGAAAATATGAAAACGTGAATAACAAAAGGGTGGGCTAAAAAATAATTGCATGTCAAATCATTGAAAATGTGTTCAAAACAAATGAAATTTAATTTCTTAAATTATTAAAATATATATATTTCTTAAAGTACAATATATATATTTATTAAAGTACAATATTAATTTTAATAAAATGGAGAATTCATATGAATTAATCTACAAATTAGCTGATTTCAAATGCGAAAGGTAGATCAAATGAAACATTAAACCACTATTATTTATTTATTTATTTTTAGAAAAGTTTCTTAAATTAAAAAAAAATGGAGCATGTCATAGTGTGATGTACCCTTTTCTTAAAAGAGATTTTGTGCTTTTCTGCCATTTTCATAAAAAAAATATTTATTTTTATTATTTTTCATGCAAAAATATGTATTTATGAATAGTGCAGTTTTCCCAGTGGCGACTAAAAAGCAACTATCTGCTACTAACACAACCCCAGGCTACTATGACAACTATTTTTATGTAAAAGTGTTTAAAAGCTACTATTTTCAGGAAAATGGAGACTATTTTGAACAAAAAATTGTTTCCTGCTATTTTTTCTGCTCCTTTACTGCATTTTTACTTCTATTACCCAACTACCATAGGTAATGGGAATATTTATTGTATTCTGTCAAAAAATTAAATTTAAAATTTTAATCTGATTTACATGTTTTAAGAACTCCTGTGCCCAAAAAAGTGGCTTTTGGCAATTGGGATGTGTGTGTGGAGGGGGGAGGGGAGACAGAGAGAGAGATATCTTCTGACTATCATATCTGCAAAACTAATAAATAGAGAACGATGAAACTTC
Source organism: Salticus scenicus (assembly GCA_963930645.1). Lineage (NCBI taxonomy): Eukaryota > Metazoa > Arthropoda > Arachnida > Araneae > Salticidae > Salticus > Salticus scenicus. Next base: position 240,474,462 of record OZ005650.1, on the reverse strand, counting down.
AGAATTGAGTCTGGTCTGGCGTACAGATGATTTTTCCATCTTTTGATAAAAATTGGAAAACCTGAAATGGGACATTGGAAACCAAAAGTGGGACCATAAGACTGTAAATAAACACCCTCTTAGATGTCTTTTTATATGTATTAGTTGGTTTGTTCAGAAAAATTGATAGTCTTTCTGTATCAGTAGGTCAATTTGAGGTTCCCACAAAACGGCTGTATGATTTCTTTTTTTCAAACATGCCATATTAACTGCCTTTTAGATATCCTTTCATGTGTAATTGTTGTTTTCTGGTCAACAATTGTATTTGCTATGTTTTGATGAAAGTATCTCAAAAACGGCTTTAATGATTTTCTTGAAAATTGCTGTATAAATCCCTATTGATATCCTTTTGCACAAAATTATTGTTAATTTTCCGTGGTAGTTACAGAAAAATTAACAATCATTCTGATTAGTTAGATCAGTTTTAGATCTCTGAAATTGGTGCCTCAAAGCAAGCTCTACAGATTTTTTCTTTTTCTTTAATCTTGCTATGTAAACTCTGTTTTATATGCCTTTACAAATGCATCAGTTTTCTTTAACAAGAAAGGTATGTAATATCTTAGTCAATTTTATATCTTATGACTACATTATTTTTAAAAACTGCTTAAATGTTTTATTTTCCTAATCTATCACTACTATTTGGATCGGAGTGGCTATTATTTTGGCTACTATTTCATTCAGAATGGCTACTATTTTATACATTAAAGGTAACTAAAGCAACTATTGCTTTCTTCTATATTCAATAGAAAAAAGTATTGGATTCGTAAAAATTTTTGACTTGGATTTTTTCGACGGATTTACATGTTTTGAGGAGTCTAGAACACGATTTGACCATTTCTAGAAAATGTCTGTCTGCCTGTGTGTGTGTGTGAGACAAAAATTTTGTGGCGACTGAGTCTCTGGAACTACTGCTCATAATTGTATATAAATTTATTTGTAGATACACCTTGGCCTACATTAGTGCCTATCAATTTTTGGTGTCAACTGCTCAACAGGTGGTGCTACTATACAGCTATTTCTGCAGTTTCAGGGGAGACTATATCTCAGATTCTATTGCATATAATCAAACAAAACTTGATATTTTAATTCAAATTTTTAAATGAAGCATAATTAATTTAATATGTAAACACCTTACTTGTTGCTTCATTGTATTTGCAAAAACTTTTCACAGGAGGGCCCTCCTTTTCATCAGTGCATCGTGCTGTAGTGGATAGTGACTGTCTAACTCCTCTTCTTGATCTTAGCACTTATCAAGAGAACAACATTGATATAAAGTTTAATGATGTCGCCAAAATCGCTTATTATAATAACCCTACGTACACATTTTTTAGAGAAACTGTCGAAATAAATCATCATTGTACTGCCATTAATGACCACAAGTCTGCCGGAATCGATATACAGTGACTGAAGGTAAAGATCAAGAAGAGGAGTTAAGCCAGTCACTATCCACTACAGCAAGATGCACTGATGAAAAGGAGGGCCCTCCTGTGAAAAGCTTTTGCAAATACAATGAAGCAACAAGTAAGGTGTTTACATATTAAGTTAAAAAACTTGATATGTAAGAATGCAATTATGAGACATTATGCTGATTCAATTTGAATGCTTATAGGCCAACAGGTGGTGCTTCTATATAGCAATTTGTGGAATTTAAAGGAAGGCTATATTTCAGGAACTACTGCACAGAATTGCATACAAATTTATATGTAGATGCACTTTGACACAAATAAGTGTGTGTCAACTTTTTGTGCCAACCACTCAACGGGTGGCGCTACTACACAGCGATTTCCGCAATTTAATCGAGGGCTATATCTCAGGTTCTATTGTGTATCATCAAACAAAACTTGATATGTGAGAAGGCCATTAAGAGACATTATGCTGATTCAATTTAGATGCATATCAGTCAATAAGTGGCACTGCTATACTTCAAATTTCCTCTATGACAGGCAGGCTATATCTCAACTTCTATGGCATATAACTGTACGAAACTTGATATGAGATAACCATTATAAAAACACATTTTTTAAGATGTTATTCATAGACAATAAAATTTTCTTTCTTTGGATATTTAGTGTTAGTTTTCTCTATGATGAAAATCATTTGCATTCATCATGTTAGATAATTTGAATAAATAATAGTTTTAATAAATTATTTGCACTTAGTGAATTTGTTACAGGAAAATATAGAAGGAAGTCTTGTGGTGGCCACAACATACTATCTTTTGAGTGTATTTCATGCCGGGAACTCTGATAGTGTTATACAAGTATTTAAACACATTAATTATTCCAATTATTTTTGCTTGCATTGGTATCACCATATTTATATGACAAAGGAAAGGGATATTGACTTACTTTTGAGTTAAATTTTTACCTGTTGCTAATTATTTTTATTTGCTAATAAAATGTAAATGGATATTACTATGTAATTTTAACTGGATATGTGTATTAATAATGTTTTAGAAAGTGATTATAAGAGTTATAATTGATAGTAATAACAAAAAAATCTCACTGTTGTCGTAATTAATATAAATGTTTTATAAAGCCAAAATTTCTAAATTGCATATTATGTTCAAAATTTAATATATCCATATTCATTATTTAGATTTAAATGCATATTTATATTATTTTGTGTTTTTCATCATTAGCATTTATTTTAATTTGTTAAATCACATTAAGTAGTCATGCATTTATTGCTAATACAGTGAAACTTGAATAATTCAAACTTGTTTAATTCTAAATTCTGGATAATTCGAATTTTTTAGTCGGTCCCTTGAATTTTGTATTAAAATAATGTTAAAAATCATGGATAATTCGAATTTGATCTTGGATAATTCGAATTTTTCATACAATTACCTTTAAAATATTACAGTAAAATTTGTTCCCGAGATTGTTCTCAGCTAAAGTGCATTTTTTTTTTTTTTAAGTCTTTCAAAAGAAGGATAAGTATAAGGTAGGAAGAGTATTTCCTACCTACACTGTAAAAAATATGTCCTATTTACAGCCAGAAATTCTCTGTAATTTGAGAAAATACGCGTAATTTACGAAAAAATTACTTTGTCAGAACGTATTTTCTCAAATTACAGAGAATTTCTGGCAGCAAATAGGACATATTTTTTACAGTGTAGTGCATCACAAGATATGGTCCATATACATGAACTTCGATGTTTTTTTAAAATTATTATTGAAAGTCATGTCTATTGTAGGAGATTCTGTTTTTTTATCAGTTGATGGGTTGAAGTCATATGCTATGACACAATGGTTGTACTTAAAGAAGCAATCAAAAATATGTGACTATTTTAAAAATGTGTTGAATTATTAAGCTCGTAAAAAAATATTGATTTAATGGGAGGGGCTTAATGATGCAGTATTCTTAGATATAAAGTTTATATGTTAAATCTTTGATCATAGAGTTTTATATTTTTAATTTATCTCTTCTTTTTAACAAAATAGTATATGTAATTCGAATTTTTGGATATTTTGAATTTTTTTCTGGTCCCTTCAACTTCGAATTATCCAAGTGCTACTGTATATATATTTTTAATTGACTGCTAGGTAAGGAAGAACATTTCCTTTTATAAAAGTTAATTTTATTATTCATCTAAGCTATTTGTGACTTAAAAAAAATAATAATAATGATTTTTAAAAAGATTGTCCTTATGAAGTAGATATCATTAATATATATATACAGGGCTCCAGAAATTTGAAAAAGAAACTGATCCCCAGCAAAAATTTTTGGTAGCCAGTAAAAAATATCACCCCTGCTTTTTTTTTTTTTTAACTTTGAAATTTATTTGAATATAGAAATTAAAATTCTATGCATAAAAACCAAATATTTTACTAGGTTATAATGGTACATCTGGAAAACCTGTGTAAATTTAACATCATGAAACTGGCTTTATTATTTTCACAAACACATACACCATTGGCATTGATACATCATTACACTGGCCAACGATTCAGCATCAGTTTGCTAAGCATGCACAAACAGAAGCAGTGTAAACCAGCTCCCTAAAACGGTGCACCAATTTAACACTGAGTTGTGAAACATGCATGAAGAAAATTGGTGTAAATCTAATGGTGTATTTATTCAACACGGTGTCTCAAAAGGTAGAGGAGCATGAATCAAAATGGCGAGAGTTAGACTACATCGAGAATGAAATAGGAGCCAATTCTGGGATCAACTTTTTCACTAAAATATTGAAATTTGAAAAAAAAAAAAAAAAAAAAAAAATAGTAGTTTTTTTTAAGTTGAAAACATAGTTGCCAGTTGAAATATATTGGTCGCCAATAGTGACCAGGCGACCATACTTCACGAGCTCTGTGTACGTGTATTAAAATAATGTAACTGTATGAATAGTTACCCCACTACCTTCTCCTAAAAAATCTGATGTGGGCACCACATGACTTCCTTATACACTTTTAGAAATATACATAATGTTAAAAAATATTGTCACTGGACCCGAAACAGTTGGCTAAAAATATTTTTTAAAAAATGCATGCATACGTAAAAAAAAGTAAATAAATAAATAAATAAAATTGTGCCTTGAGGGGACTCATTTTAAAATCCTTGGGGGGGGGGGGGGGACTCATGTCAAAGTTGCGCCTTGGGGGGACTCATGTCAAAGTTGTACCTTGGGGGGGGACTCATGTCAAAGTTGGGCCTTGGGGGGACTCATGTCAAAGTTGGGCCTTGGGGGGGACTCATGTCAAAGTTGTACCTTGTGGGGGACTCATGTGCCTTGGGGGGGACTCATGTCAAAGTTGTGCCTTGGGGGGACTCATGTCAAAGTTGTGCCTTGGGGAAGGGACTCATGTCAAAGTTGTGCCTTGGGGGGACTCATGTCAAAGTTGTGCCTTGGGGGGGGGGGACTTCGGATCCGAAACAATTGGATAAAAGTGTTAAAAAATGCATTTTCACCGTGTTTCTGAACTATTTCGGAAGTTTCAAATCTCTAACTAGTCGGGAAGTTAGTTAAATAGATTTTCTGTTGAATCATATAAACGCTGCTAAAGGCAGCAGTGACACGAAGCAATTGGCTAAAAATATTTAAAAAATGCATTGTCACCGTGTTCTGAGCTTTTCTGGAAGTTTTAAATGTCTAGCTAGTCGGGAAGTTAATTAAAAATCGATTGCAAGATATGTACTGGTAACGCTGCCGAAGGCAGCAGGTATCGGAAACAGTTGGCCAAAAATATTTAAAAAACGCATTGTCAACGTGTTCTGAGCTTTTCTGAAAGTTTCAAATGTCTAGCTAGTCGGGAAGTCAGTTAAATTGCAAGATTTGTCCAAACCGTTTTTGAGTTATTACCGTTTTTTGATACATTATGGCCAAAACCAATGTATTTTTGCTCATTATGAACCTAATTATCCTAAATATCTCCAAAATGGAAAATCATACAAAGTCCAAAAAGGAAGGTGCAGAACTATATGTTATAACAAACCTATGTACCAATTCGCAACTTTCTACGTTCAACCGTTTTTGAGTAATTACCGTTTTTTGATACATTATGGCCAAAACCTATGTATTTTTGTCATTATGAACCTAATTTTCCTAAATATCTCCAAAACGGAAAATCATACAAAGTCCAAAAAGGGAGGTGCACAACTAGATGTTATAACAAACCTATGTACCAATTCGCAACTTTCTACGTCCAACCGTTTTTGAGTTATGCGACATACACACACACACACAGACACACACACACACACACATACAGACGTCACGAAAAATCGTGTAAAATCGCTTATATCTCTAAAACGAGAGCTCGTGTTCAGACGAAACTTGCAGGTACACAACTATACATCATGACAGTCACACGTATAAATTGGCAACATTCAGCGATCATTCGTTTTCGAGCAATGGGAAATAGAAAATCCATTTCGCAAATCGGGATTATTTACTTATTTATCGGGATTATACTTTGTATAAGGAAGTAAAAAAGAAAGTACATTTTTAAATTTTAAATTGTATTTTCATCTTAAGCAGAGTTTTATTTTTATTTTGTAGAAAGTGATTGAGATCAACAAAAGCCATCTACTCTTCATAAATCTTCTCTCATTCATCTGTAAAGAAATAGCTTTGCTGTATTAATTGAAGATTTTCATTTGTTTATGAAATCTTCAGTAACTGAATGAAAATTTCTACAGTTTTTATTTTAATCTATGTAATCAGATTACAGAACTATTATTATTTCAGTTGCTCTCTCTATATATTAATAATCATTTCAGTCTGGAACTTGTATTGTAAATTTTAAGACATTCGCATAAATTATCTTTTTATATTTCTTTTTTTTTTTTTTTTGTACGTGTAATGTCGCAAATCTATTTAATTAAAAATGATTTTTTTTTAAAACAGATCTCTTAGTGGAGGTGGCAGAAGTATGGCTACAATTCATGTATTAGATTGTCCAGGATTTCAGAATCCTGCAACTTGTGGAAGAATTATGGGAGCTGGATTAGAAGATTTGTGTCATAACTATTGTCAAGAACGACTTCAATCTCTCTATCATGATTCTACATTTCTTACTCAACAAGAAAGATATTTACAGGTAAAACGGGAAATGAAAAAGTTTTTTAGCAGACATATACATAAATTAATATTGCCTTAAATTTAACAGATAATCATCTTATAGTGGAAGAGTGAATTAAATACAGTTAAACCTCCTTATGTTTTAGATGAAGGTTCTGTAAAAAATTAGATATGTACTAATTTTTATATATAGAAATAAGCTGTACATGTATGTATTGATAGTAAATATTTAAAAAAAAAAAAAAAAAAAAAAAAAAAAAAGCTACCGCCACTATTATTGATGATGTGGATTATTCTCTCTCCCGTTTGGGGAAAAAGAAAAAAAAAAAAAAAAAAAAAGTGAATAATTTATACTAATAGAGATTGGAAGAATAACTAGTGAAAGGTGGTGGTATGTAATTGGTTGAATACACAAAATCCCAACATTACGACTCTCTACATGAGAGAGTAGTATAAAGTTGTAGTTAATTGCTAAAAAGTAATTAAGATAGAAAATTAATTTTTGTTATTCTTAAAACTTCTCTACATAGTCACCATCCAGAGTTCAGTTTTTCTTGATTCTTTGAAGGCTGTTATCTGCTCAAAAGTTTAGTGAGATTTACAGACTTTTTTTTTTTCTTTTTTCTTTTTCCAATTTATAATTTGACCATTTGATGGAATGTTTTTAAACTTTCTATATGCTATTAGTAGGATAATCTTCATTTTATTCACTGCAGATTCGTATACAACAGTAATTAACGGGTAACAAACTGAGTAAAAAGAAACAGTATTTGTGATCACCCTCTATCATTACAAGAAGGAAGTGATCCATAACTTCAGCTGATGTTAATATATATACCCTGTATAATTTTCTGATGTAAGAATACCTTCCAAATTAAAAAAAAAAAAAAAAAAAAAATCATAGCCATTTTTTCAGAAATTTAAAACAACTTGTTTTTATTTATATGATGCATTTTATTATATATGATTATTTTATGAGACTTCAATAGAATTTAATGCTATTTTCAAATAAATTAAACACTATAGAAAATAATGTATTGTGATTGGAATACAAATTTATTAAATATCTCATAAAATATGGGCATTTGTATGAAAAAAGTTTCAACTGTGCATTTGCAAACAATAAAAAACTTTCTTTTCTGCATAATACTAAAGTAAAATGTATAGGCCAATTCATACTAAAAGCCTTGTCAAATATTGTAAAAATTTAGAAAAGTATGTCCAAAAAAAACTAGGTGGCATAGGTGGACTCTGCTCAGTTCCCCATCATATTTATGTTCTCAGAAATTTCTAGTGCGAGACATATTACTAGTGGATCTGCAGATCAGGAGCCTCAACGTCCTATTTGCATCAGACATTATTCAATAGGTCATTTTTATTTATTCCTTATTATATAATAGTATATATTGATTCGATCGACTTATTACCAAAATCAAATACATTCCTGAGGGGGGCGGCAGCCCCCCTCAACCCCCCGTTGTATCTCTCTTTGTATACCTATTTGTATATGATATAAAGTGTTACGAAATTGTAAATAATTGCATTTATTTTTGTATAAATTCTTTCAAAGAGGTTTAGTAAGTTGATAAAATGCTAATTTTGTGCCTTTATAGTCGTTTTAGCGTTAAAATAGCCAAATTTTCCTTTAAAAACGCATTAAAAAGCTCCTATAAGGGAAGAAATAAATTTGGCGACTATTTCCCTCCTTGGCGATTTTTTTGGCGATCTTGGCGAGAAAATCCTTATTAGGGATATACCAAATATGGAAGCTCTAATCTCATTGGCTGATGTGATACGAGAATTTTCCAGAACAGTCTATTTTCGATAGAAAAGTATAAAAGGAGCATTATTTTCGCCAAGGCGGTCAGTCTCAGATCTATATCAGTTTCGTCAAATGCTTGCTCAATGGGCTCATGAATATGTGTACCAAATTGCAAGTCAATAGCGTTATTTTGGGGGCCGCTATCGCGGTACATACAAATTCTTCCCATAGGCCATAATGGTAAAAAAAACTTTGGCATGTCCCTGTACACGAACTTACAAATGGAATGCACACCGAAAACTATACAGCTAATTTCGTGGGCATCATGAACATGTGTACAAAATTTCAAGTCAATAGCGTGTTTTTTGCGGCCGCTATCGCATGACAGACAGACAGACAGACGGAATCCAAAATCCTTTTGAGTCTCAACAGAGGGCCTCCATTCACATTTCGGCAAAAATTGGAAGTCAATAGCTTGATTTTTGCGTTGGCTATCGCGGTACATACAGATTCTTCCCATAGGCCCTAATCATAAAAAATCTTTGGTGTGTCCCTGTACACGAACTACAAATAGAATACACACCTAAAACTATACAGCTGATTCCGTTGGGCTCATGAACACGTGTACCAAATTGCAAGTCAATAGCGTGATTTTTGTGGCCGCTATCGCGGTACATACAAATTCCTCCCATAGGCCGTAATGATAAGAAAAACTTTGGCGTGTCCCTGTACACAAATTACAAATGGAATACACACCCAAAACTATACAGCAGATTTCGCGGGGCACATGAACACGTGTACCAAATTGCAAGTCAATAGCATGATTTTTGTGGCCGCTATCATGATACATATAAATTTCTCCCATAGGCCGTAATGATAAGAAAAACTTTGGCGTGTCCCTGTATACGAACTACAAATGGAATACATACCAAAAACTATACAGCTGATTTTGTGGGGTTCATGAACATGTGTACCAAATTTCAAGTAAATAGCGCTTTTTTGGCGGCCGCTATCGCACGACAGACAGACAGACAGACACAGCCCAAAACCGTTTTGAGTCTCAACAGAGGGCCTCCACTGACGTTTCGGCAATAATGTTAAAAGAAATCAATTTGACCAAAGCTTCATACAGTGACAGAATGAAATCCCCGTCTAATAGGCTATCCACCGTTCATTTCGATATATTTATCTTATTCTAATCTATTAATTTATTTTATCAGGGTCAATTTCGTTGTTTAGTTTTCATGCTACTATTTCCAATGCAATAATCCTCAAATTCATATTTATATGAAAAATTTACAATTTCGCTATGTTGATAAAATCGTAAATTACGAATAATTTACGAAATTTTCCTATTAGAATATTTGTATTCAATCATGTTCAAACAAATATCATAAACGTAATTTTGAAGTTGTCTAACGTATTTAGGATCCTCAAAATGGAAGTTTATGCTCAATTTTGCTTTATTCTGACATGTTAAATAAATCGTAAATTCCAAATAACTTACGAATTTTTTAAATTGGAAAAATCATAGTCTATGATATCCATGCCAGTATCCTAAATATTATTTCGAAAGTGGTTTGACATCTTTACGATGAAAATATCCCTCAAGATGGACGTTTATGTGAAATTTTGCTCTTATTCAGCCATGTTAAGAAATTCGTAAATTTCCAATAACTTACGAAATCTTTATATTGGAAAATTCATAGTCATTAATATTCATGCCAGTGTCCTAAATAATGTTTCAAAAGTAGTCTGACATCTTTACGATGAAAATATCTCTCAAAATTGACGTTTATGTGAAATTTTCCCTTATACTGCCATGTTAAGAAATTCGTAAATTTCCAGTAACTTGCGAAATTTTCAAAGTAGCATATTTATAGTTACTGATGTTCATTCCGGCATCAAAACTGATATTTTAAAACTGGTCTGACATTTTTACAATAAAAAGTTTTCATTTAATGCACGTTTAAGTGATTTTTTGTCCTATTCTCCCATGTTAAGAAAATCGTAAATTTCGAATAACTTACGAAGTTTTTAAAATCGAATGTTGCAAATGAATAGGGTTCTTGCCAGTGTCGAAAGTAATATTTTAAAACTGATCTGACCTCTCTGCGACAATTTGTTCTTGAGATATCATGTACACAGACTAACAAACTAACAGACTGACCCACTAACACACTAACAGACTAACAGACTAACAGACACCCTACAGACAGACACCATAGAAATTTTGTCATTTTCGGATTCCTCACACCTGAAAACGTGTAGAAAAGTCAAAAAACCGAGGTCGAAATTTTTTCACGATTACCTAAGTTCCCCATACCTATAGTATGATGGGGAACTAATAAGCTGCTTTTTAGTTGCTGTAAAAATATTTTTTAATAAGAGAATTTCATAAATTGCTGTTTTCATTATATGGTGTGTGTATATATCTATATATTAATAGGCAAGCATAAAATTTGTAGTCCCTTTTTAACGTATTTATTATGGGAGTAGAGGGTTGAAAATGGTATCATTCGAAAGGTATGGTTAGCCGAAAGGTGCGAATACAAATATTATTTTCTTACGATGTCAAGAAGGTATTGAAAAATACATTTATTTTTTATGCATTTTCCCCCATTTTTCCCTTTTATACACGTATTCCTTTATATTAAAAAATACCTAAAAGTAGAAAGTTGTTAAATCTGGCAATTTCATAAAGCTCAAATAAAACCATAGACACAGTAATTTGTATAATGTAGCATTACTATACGCAAGGGAAGTGATGACGTCACTGTCTGTCCATGGAGCCATGAAAGAGATTTTCTATGTTAATCGTCCATTGGATTTTTTGTAAAAAATTATTAAAAAATAACGGAAATTATCTGCCGATTTTAATTCCGATATTTGGGTATAGTTATATATAAGTTACTGTCTACATGTGTTTGATTGAGTTATTTTTTCTGTAAAATTGATAAAATTTTAATTTAAAATCACAGAACTCCAGAAAAAAAATGGCAAACTTCCAGTTTCGAATGTAAACGTAAACATTTCATTTCAAAGGGTGATATTTAAACAATAAATATTCAACTAATATACTATATAAAAGGAAAATGGATTTGTTACTAACTGCTGCATGTATAAGTAGACGATACGGAAAAAATTCCGATTTCCGTTTTTTGCTGAATTTACATGTTTTGAGCTGTCTTTATGTTTCAATTAACTGAAATTGGCTACTTATTTTTTAAAAAAGTGTCTTCATTGATAGCTTTTGTGGGTAGAAGAAGCAAGTAGAAGATACATAAAAACTTTTGATTTCCGGTTTTCGATGAATTTACACGTTTTGAGATTTCCTTGCATTTTAATTAAGTGAAATTGGCTACTTATTTTTATTTTTTAAAAAGTGGATTTATTATTCTTTCCTCTGCATATATAAGTAGAAAATATAAGATTCAGAAAAGTTTTAGATTTTCGGTTTTCGACAATTGCCGCAGCTGTGTTGCAATTGCATTCCGTTTAGGACAAAGCAATAACTTTGCTTTGCCTGACTTTGCAAAAAAAAAATGGTCGAATTTCGACCACTGGGCGATACTAGTATATTATATATTATTATTATATAAATGTATTGTTGAATTTCAGGAAAACATTGAATGGAACAAAGAAGAATTCCACATAGCAAGTCCTGCTCCTCTGATTGATGTAATTGATCATACGCCTCAGCAAGGAGCTGTTCGTGCATCTACAGCTGATCTCAGAGAAGCTGGAAAACGTGGCTTATTGTGGCTTCTAGATGAAGAATCTCTCTTCCCTGGTGCTACTGAAAAATCCTTTTTGGATAAAGTTTTTACTAGTTATTCTGGAAAAGGTCAGTTACTAAAACAAGCCTAATGTATTTTTTTTTTTTTAATTGGTGCATTTTATTTAGTATCATGATAGATTTACACTATCTTAATTTATTTGCTTTAGAAAGTATGCCAAAGAGTTGATTAAATAATGTATATTAAATTTTAAATTCTTTAGCTTTAACTTTTAGCAGAATTTGCCATATATTTAGAAATATATTTTTTAAGAGAAGGAGTTCAAAGAATTTAGAATACTTATTTATTACATGTTTTGGGCAAAATTTCAACTGTCAGTGGTGGCTTGAGACAAGAGCTACTGAGCTTTATCACTTTCCTCAATGTATATATATTAACATTTTCTAATATATATTATTTTCATTTTACAAATTTATTTTTATTCAAATTTATTCATGATATGTATTAGGGTTTAGAAAATCTCAGTCTCCAGGTTGCTTAGACAACTAAGATTTCAGGACGGCTAAATTGGAGGAGACTAATTTTCTTCTAAATAGAAAAAATTCTTGTTAATTAGAATTTCTTGATAATGTGATAGATCTAGCTGAGGGATCTACGAAAACAAACAAAATGAATATGGTTTTTAATGACATTTTTCCCTCCCTTTCAAGCTGTTAATTTCTCTTCCATTTGCAAATATGTTGGCAAGGAGACTCCATTTCTAAGAAAAAAAAAAAATATTGTAAAATTCTGAAAGTAACCCCTTCATCGAATGTAAGCTCCCCCTTTTTCACCGAAAGTGAAATTATTCCATTTTCTTAAATATAATTTGCCGCTCTTTTTATCCATCCTACTACCAGATGTGCATATGGAGGGCAGGTAAATCTATCTTTCACCGTTTCATCCAAACCTACTTTCGATCTTCAAGTCTTCAAGGTCAGCACCACTATACTTTTGGAAAACGGGGGGGGGGGGGTTACTTTCGGAATTTTACAGTAATAAGTTTTATGTCCTATGTGTTCTGATATGAATGCATGAAAAAATAAATTAAGAAACTGATCTGAAATTGGCAATTTACAAAAATTAAAATATGATAAATTTGTATAGAACAGACTTGAAGAACTTTAATTCTGAAAGAGCTATTAACAATTGGTGTTTCAAAAAGAAAAATGTTAGCCATATAAATGGTTAAAATGTTACTGCATAAAATAATGTGTACATAATTATATTTGATGTATTTTTTTAATTATACGTTTTTCCATGAAAGCTGCCACTTCCTCTCCCCCCTGGCTCCTGATATTTCAATAAATTTTTCAACCTCTTTTATATATTACAATAATATATTGTAAATCATTTCTTTCTAAAATTATTAAATAATTATGTGAAATTGATTTTACATTTGAGTAAGAAATAATATTCAAGAAAATCACTCTTTTTTTTTTTTTTTTTTTTTTTTTTTTACAGTGGGGTTGAAACAAAAATTGTATTAGTGGAACACTCAGATTCTATTTATGTTTCTCTGATAGGTTTCAACTGAGATAAGTGAATGGCTTTTTGTTTGCTCAGCAGCCATTTTATATAGATTTTATTCTGAATTCATTATGTTCTTATGCATGGATTCATGAAAATATAAGCCTTTCCTTTCCTTTCTTTTTTTCCCTCTTTCATTTTGAAAAAAAATTGTTTTTTAATTTGGGCAATTTTCTATGTTCTCATCATACACAACGGTACAATCCTGCATCGGGTCGGGTAACCCAATTTTACCCAAACCCGACCCGTGGTTCGGGTTCAGGTCGGGTTGACTGAATTTTTTTTACTGCAGTTCGGGTGTGGATCGGGTTTAGTTTTCAATGAATCGGGTCGACTTGAGAACATCTTTCAAAAAAATTTTATCTTAATAAAACAGAAATTTGTTTGCTCTATTCACCCACCCAAGATGAATATATGCTTACTCAAATTATCATAGTAAAACAAACATGCATATCCGACTAAAGCAATGAACAAAAAAAAAAAAAAAGAAAGAAAGAAAGAAAGACAAAAAAAAATATTATTTAGAATATAAGTTGTTGAAAACAGGCTACTTCTCCCACTGTAACCAGATGTATGATTCTTCTATTTTGATTACTTATATCCTTTTAAAATAGATTGAGAATTTAAACTGATAATTAATATTTTTTCTCTTGTAGATGTTTTTAAGAAGTTATAGGAATGTAGATTTAGATGAGTTTATTTGAAGTTTATTTGGCGTCTGTAACACTGTATTATTTTAATGTTATTCTGTGTGTGCTAAGCATTAAACAATAAAACTACAAACACTAAGCTTAAATTTCATTTTTGTACACTTGAAGTTCACAACACACATAAATAGTTAAAAATTATTATTAATCCATTTTTCAGATTTTTTAACTTAGTTATAACTTAGTATTAGTAATTATATTTTTGATTCTGTTTAAAATTATTTATCACACACACGCACACAGCAGTGTAACAATTAAAATTTACTTTATTTTATAAATTAAAAATATTTTTCATGATTTTTAGATGAATTATTAATTTTCATTTAAATTCGGGTTTTGAGTCTGGTTCAGGTAAAAGAAATCTGGTTTCAGGTCGCGTTCAGGTATAAAGAAATCGGGTTGCCAAAAATTCCTTAGTGGTGTCGAATAAAATTTATTTGTTGGGTCCGGGTCGGATTCACCCGACCTGTGCAGGTCTTTACGCTAAGGAGACTATACATCCTCAAAATTCAAGGTCTGAATTTTTTTTTTTTGGTCCTAAAAAAAAAAAAACCTCTTTGAGGATTTTTAATGTCTTTAAGTAGTCAAATAAATATTTTACTCTATTTCTTCTTAAAATTGTGGCCAGATGCACAAATGATTGCACAAGTTTGGGAATCAACAAAACTGGGAAATATCTTTTACTGTTCATCAACACATGGTTTCTAATTTTGCTGAACTTGTCTGAAGAATTTTGCTGAACTTGTTTCATGAAATTTTGCCAGAAATAGTTGTTATATGAACATCATAAGTTGCATTGATTATTAAATAATCTAGGAGAGAAAGTTTTTTTTTTGTTATGTATGGGTAATGAGTTTTGCATTTCTGGGAGTGGGGAATTAGATGATTAAATTGAAATGTGCTTATTTTGTATTCTCCGTCGTCCCATCATAATAATAAATATAGTGTAAATGTATTCTATGGATTTGACTATTTTAATTTAGGATTTAATGCTGGGATAGTTCAGTTTGCATATTTTGGTTATAATATAGGTTGAGCAATTTTTTATATAAAAAGGTGATTTAATGCATTTTATAATGCATAAATCAGAGAATTAATTTTAATAATACAAATAGGTATTGGTCTGTTGTGTCCACAAAAAAGTCCTCAAATACAATTTTCAATGACCTTGATATTTCCTACGATTCAAAAGTAGTATGTAAATTTGTGCAACTCAGGATTTGAAAATATGGTTACTTTTTTGTACATATACAAAAATAAATGGCTAAAAATATTAAATATTTAACAAGTACAGTATTTCAAAGCTATATTTTCTATATATTCTCTGCAACATTTCAAAATTCATTTTTATATACCATTGATAACTAATTATAGAGTTTAGAAATAATAATAATAATCATAAACTGAAATTTTATTTGTTGTGCCATTGATATAAGATTAAAACTGTATAAAATATAAAGTGGTTAAATGCCATTGGTTATAACCAATAATATTACAATAAGAATGCCCATAGTACTGTTTCAAATAAATTACTCTCTTACTTTATTCTCATTTAGTATTTTCCTTTATTTAAGATAGCTTGTTTATGAATATAATAAGTTTTCTTTTTACAACCTACACATTTGAAGGAAAATTACTTGATATATTTTAATTTAATTAAATTTAATACTGGTTTTAAGTTTTTGCCAGTATTTTTGAGAGTGTTTACTTTTAAAATATACAAAATAAATAACAATAATTGACTCAATGAAGTAAAACTGCCTTTCAAACAAAAATGTAATTATATGTTAAAGATCTTCTTTATCTCTATCTTTTCTACCTCCAAACAAAATATAATTTCTACTTTATAAGTAGCCAAGCCCCCACATAGCTTAAATTTGGTGCCTGTGCTTATTACTTGTAAGGTCAAATTTATCTTAGGATTTCACATTCGAAAACTATGATTTTACTATCTTATTTCCTTATAAAAATTATTTGATTGTAATTTCTTGTTAAAAGATTGTTGTTCTATGACATGTTTTCATTTTTATTTATAGATTATCAACAACTCATAAGGAAAGGACCTTACAATCATCAGTTTACAGTACAGCATTTTCATGGCACTAATCCTGTTGTATATTCAGTAACTGGTTGGCTTCGTTATTCTCGTGAACATACTTCTGCCAGACAAATTTCTAATCTTCTTCAAGAGTCTCAAAAGTAAGTAAATTAGAGAAAAATGCAGTTGATTAGTCATGCATGTATTTCTGTTTTTAGGATGTTACACTATTCTACAACAATTCTTCACAATATATTTTAAGTTTGAAGAATTCATGCGATTCTCTATTTGTAAATATTAAACTTTGCATGTGACATCACTCAAACTTCTGTATATACAAACTGCATAATATATATGTAATTTTACAAACATAAATATATTTAAATAATTATAAGATAAAAAACTTTTTATAAACCATGTTTTTAAATTTTCTGTTGAATCATAGCTATAGAACTAACTACATTAGCACTTTATCAATGCGTATTGTTACGAAATTGTAAATAATTGTATTTATTTTTGTATAAATTCTTTCAAAGAGGCTTAGTAAGTTGATAAAATGTCAATTTTCTGCATTTCCAGCTGTTTTTCGCATTAAAATAGCTTAATTTTCCCTTTAAGATGCATTAAAAAGCTCCAATAGGCAGGTATTGGATTTGTTGCCAATTTTGGCGACTTTTTGCCCTTGGCAACTATTTTGGTGACTTTTGGTGAGAAAATCCTTATTAACGATATTCCAAAGATGGACGTTATAATGTGATTGGTTAAAGAGTTACGGGAAATTTGAATAAAAAAAAAAGTTGGTTTTAAAAATAAAATATTCATCCTTTCAGAACAACATATATTTGCATCATGAACTACATTAGCACTTTATCAATGTGTAGAAAATCTTTAAAGTAATAATGACGTCAATTTTTGCCAGATGTATAATTTAACTTTTTACAATTTTTTAATGCTCACATTTAATTAAATGTATTTATTTTTATGTCGAAAGAAAATGAACTCGTAAATTTTTTTGGTAACAATTAAATTATAGCTAATATTTTAATGACTATTTTTATTGCTGTTAGGAGCTTATTATTTTCATATTTTAATTAATTAAAAGAAAACTATTCGAAAATCTGACTTCGAAGTATTGTGTTGTCACCGGTTTCTGAGCTACTGTGAAAGTTTTGAATGTCTAGCCAGTAGTGGCACCTGAAATTCCCCGACGGGGGGACACCACTCCCCGACAGGGGGCACTACATAAAAAGAGTTTATTATATGAGTATTTATCAAAAACTGCAATACTGTTAATATTTGTACCATTCCATTTGTTAGTACTCCTCGTGGTTTTGGAGATCATCGTGCCACAGACAGACATTTTCTAAAAATATCGTGGTGAAAATGTGTTCTGAACCTCTCAAAACATGTATATTCATGGAAAACTGGAAGCTGAAATTTTTTACGAATCCAATACTTTCATCTATTGAATATTGAATGGAAAAACTGGAATGCTCCAAATTTGTAAAAGGAAAGAAAGTTGCTGCTAAAAGTAAAAAAACTGAAAATTTTGTATTCCCCCCCCCCCCCCATTGAGAGATTTTAGGAGTATGCCCCGATTGGGGGGAGGGGTGTCACAGACTCCCCGATGGGGGGGGCTTGTGCCCCCCGGCCCCCTAGTTGGCACCACCCCTGTGTCTAGCTAGTAGGGAAGTTAGTTAAAAATAGATTGCAAGATTTGTACCGGACAAACATACAAACAAACACGAATAGAAGTTAATAAAAACATGGTAATATACAGTCAAATCTCGTTAACGTGAACATGCTTAATGTGAAGTACTTTTAACATGAATTGTTTCCACAATTCCTGTCTAAATGAATATTAGTTTCTGAGTTACTGGTAGCATGAATTATTGATAACATGAAAATTTTTTTTATTCCCCTTGAGATTCATCTTAATGAAGTTCGACTGTATACACATATTTTTTAATTAATCTAATAATAGTTTCAAGTATGTTAAATTAATTATACTTAATGAAGGATGGGAGTGGAGAGGATTAAAATTAAATTAATGCCTTTATACATAATTCCTAAGATTTTTATCCTGTTGGTTGATGTGTTTTCTTTATCTTATACACTACTGCTCAAAAAAATTAAAGACTATTGTGTTTTCTGAGTGTAATTTGAATTCTAGCAAAATGAAAACATAGTGTTAAAAATGCAAATTTTCTAGTGCCGGAAAATATAAAAATATGCAAAGTTTGTCTGTGATGTGACCTGTGAGCAACAGTGAATGAAAATATGGCAACAGTGAATGGACTATCACTATCACCATACTTAATAAAAAAGATAAAAGAAATGACCAGCTTGTTTTAAATGTTTGCTATTTATAAGGATGATGTCTCAACAAAATCATTTGCTGAAGATTCATTGATCTCTTAGAATGAGGTCAAAAACAAGCCATAGTTGTGTAATCCATGGGACTATCATAAAGTGTGATTTCTAGGTTATGAATTAAGTGAGATATTGGATTGTAATATCTTTTATTACATTAGAAACTAGATGCATCTGTAAATTTATATGCAGACATGAAATTCGTTGTACATTTTCTAACATATTAATTATAAGACTAGGGCATTAAAAGTGGTATCGTTCAGAAGGTATGGTTAATGTGAGGTTTAGGGGAAAAAAATCTCCTATGAAGCCAAGAAGGTATATAAATATTTCCTTATTTTCATACACTTTTTCATGTAGTGACGCCATTTTTTAGATCAATTTAAGATGAAATGCCTGGTGCTGCCAACTTTTGTCTTAGAGTTAAGATGATAGTTTGTTGCATGCAATACAATGGCTTGTAATTTAGCTTATTTTCTAGATTTCTAATCCCTATTTATTTTTTATTTGTCCAGCAACAGGAGTGAGTATAATTTTACTTTTTCAAACTGTTGACACAGAAGAACTTTGATTGTCCTGTAAAAAAAAATGAATGTTGATATTTTTTTTTTTTTTTAGGATAGAGTAATTACACTAAGAACATTATTTACACAGAAATTTAAGAATTTCTACATTTTTTATTAAAATGTTTACTTAAAAAAATTGGTTGAGTTTTGACTGCTGGGTAATATTAGTGAAAATTATTCTGTGTTTAGAAAATCCTCTGATGTTGGTGTTTCACATGGCAATGTTTTTACTTCCTTATACAAAGTATAAGGAAGTATAGTAATCCCGATTTGCAAAATGGATTTTGTGTTTCACATTGCTCAAAAACGAATGATCGCTGAATGTTGCCAATTTATACGTATGACAGTCATGATGTCTAGTTGTACACCTGCAAGTGTCATCTTAACACGAGCTCTCGCTTTAGAGATATAAGGGACTTTACACGATTTTTCATGACGTCTGTATGTATATGTGTGTGTGTGTGTGCGTTAGAGGTGAGTTCGGGCTCTATTTTGGCAATCCGAGCCCGCCCGGGCCCGAAACATTTTTGAACTGAGCTCGCCCGAGCCCGAAGAATTTTGTGTGATCAGAGCCCGAGCCCGATATTGAAAGTGGTACGCTATGCAACGCATACACAATAGTAAAATTAAATACCGTTTTCATTTTCAAATTAATTTTCTTGTTATCAATCCTCAATTTAAATAACTATAAATGTTATTATAACAATTTAGAATGTCTGTGTCTCTGTATACGTGTATATATTTATATAATATATATTTATAGTGCAGCCCATTATTTATAACGCGCCTATCGGAGGACAAAAAATTTATCCAAATGAGTGATATAATGAGGCCCAATATAACGAAGGAGGAAGAATTACTGTGTAACACTATGACATATTATGCATCCCGTTGAAAAAAAAGTTCCATTTAGAAAAAGGAAAGTCAAAGCTACTAAGATTTGCTAGATTATTTTGTGATTTATAACCTATCATGACTATTATGGCATTACTACAAATGCTCTCAAAATGAATAAAATTTCTTTTTTTTTTCTTTTTTTTACATTTTCCAGTTAGTGAAGAATAAAATAAACGGAACTTTTAGCTTGAATCCGAGCCCGCCCGGAGCCCGAAGATTTGCGTAAGATTTGAGCCCGATCGGGCTCGGGCTCGGGCTGAGCCCGTCTCATCTCTAGTGTGTGTGTGTGTGTGTGTGTGTGTGTGTGTGTGTGTGTGTGTGTGTGTGTGTGTGTCGCATAACTCAAAAACGGTTGGACGTAGAAAGTTGCGAATTGATACATAGGTTTGTTATAACATCTAGTTATGTACCTCCCTTTTTGGACTTTGTATGATTTTCCGTTTTGGAGATATTTAGGAAAATTAGGTTCATAATGACCAAAAATACATAGGTTTTGGCCATAATGTATCAAAAAACGGTAATAACTCAAAAACTGTTTGGACAAATCTTGCAGTTTAACTGACTTCCCGACTAGCTAGACATTTGAAACTTTCAGAAAAGCTCAGAACACGTTGACAATGCATTTTTTAAATATTTTTAGCCAACTGTTTCCGATACCTGCTGCCTTCAGCAGTGTTTATGTGATTCAACAGAAAATTTATTTAACTAACTTCCCGACTAGCTAGACATTTGAAACTCTCAGACTAGATCAGAACACGGTGAAAATGCATTTTTATAATAATTTTCGCCAACTGTTTAGGGTCCCTGCTGCCTTCAGCAGCGTTACCAGTACAAATCTTGCAATCAATTTTTAACTAACTTCCCGACTAGCTAAACATTTAAAACTTCTGGAAAAGCTCAAAACATGGTGACAATGCATTTTTAAAATAATTTTAGCCAATTGTTTCGGGTCACATTTATATGGTTCAACAGATAATTTATTTAACTAACTTCTCGACTAGCTAGACATTTGAGACTTTCAGAATAGTTCAGAACATGGTGAAAATGCATTTTTTAAATACTTTTAGCCAATTTTTTTGGGTCCCTGCTGCCTTCGTCAGCGTTACCAGTACAAACAGGGGCGCGCCAGCAGTGTCAGGCGCCTGTGTGCAGAGAGTCAGTCGGCGCCCTATGTTAAACAAGGTGTCTACTAAAATACCCCCACCCCACCCCACACACACACCCTTTTGCTGGAAGATAGCTCTCAAAATTTGATCTTTCGGGGAAGTGTTGACTGTACGGAACATGGATGATATTGAAGCCACGACAGATTTTATATGCATAAATTATAGTGAATTAAATATACAAGGTGGTTTTTGCCTGGTCTGGGTATCGAACGTGAAATCTTCCAGTTCCTAGCTCAATGTTTTACTATCTATCTATCACGGCTTCTCACAGATATTATTATTTAATCCGAACATAATTTTATTATTGCTACAAAATGCCAAAGATGACTTCCGCTAGTACCAACAGGCTCGTTTAAAAGAATTTTATTTTAACGGTATTTTTTTTTCCCCACAACGCAAAGCTTTATGGCACGTTCAAAAGCTACTTTACATTGTATGATACATTTATAATAATTTTAGATATTTCTGTTCAAATGAAATAATAAAGTTCCGATTTGTATTTCTTTCTTTTTTTTTTTTTTTTTAATAAATGCAGAATATATTGCGACTTAGCTAGTTCCTCTTGTTTTTTTTTCCCGATGCCATTTAATCCGAGATAGAGATAACGGCTTAATATGTGTTAATTTTCATAAAATTTTCAAAAAAATAAAAAATAATAATTCGACATAGAAAATAAAACATTTTAAATTACAATAAATATAAACATGAATAAAAATACAGGTAAATTTCACATAGTTACACATTAACTATTAAAAATAACATTGTGAATTTATCAGAAAATGGAGAATTTAGTATTAAGAACAATCTTACAATCTTAAAAAGTTAACAGAACTGATTTTCAATTAATATAGATGCATATTTAATAGGTAAGAATTCAGATTAATCTTAATTTAATAAATTAATCCAAACTTTAGAAAGAGCAAAAGTACAAAAAATTAATTTTTCCAAACAGCTATAGTAAGTTGTAATATGTATTTAGCTTAATATGTAAAAATACTATTATTCAGTTAGTAATACTAATGTTTAATTATTTACAATTTTACTATTGTTTGTCATAGTAAATGATAAATATTATTTAACATTTCTCAGTATACTTCAAAAATGCATATGACTGATGTTGGTTTGTATAACTGCCCGTGCTCCAGGACTCGTAAATAGTATCTGATAAAAGAAATTAAGTTTATTGAAATTTATTGTAATATGATCGCATGAAAATAGTGTGCATTGCTTTTATACTTCTTTCATAGAAGCATTCTAAAAAACTGGATGGATTATGGTTTATGGGAGTAATAGTTTAAAGTAAATTTTAATAGTGATGTAATTGGTACACATTACTGATATTTACTTCAGCATCTACTTCCAAGAATATGGTGTTATAATATTCATAGCTATTTAAAGGCGTGTGCAAAAGGCAAATTTACAACCGTAACTTTAGTGTGTATTCCGTGGACACATTAGACTGCATTATTAAAATGTTATAATATTTTATTAGTAATTATTATATGTGCTGTTCATTCACGGATGACAGTCATAAAAAAAGGAGACGACTACTCCGAAAAAAGGGGTAACCCCTGAATCTAAGCTGGCACTGAAGGATTGCAGCTGAAAATAATAAAGATTCTTTTTCTCCTTTCATCACAATACTGATAAAATCAAATTTGATACAGACTTGACGCATGGATATAACTCCGACATGAAAATAAACAGCATAATTATTAAATGTTCATCTTTTGTGCATCCCAGTGTATGAGTTAAAGTTTTATACGCACTAAATAATATAGTACAAAACTTATTCATGTAGAATACCCGAACACAAACAGAACCAGCGCACTTTGATCTTTCCCCCATAACCTGCAATATACCAATTTAAATTCTACAGATTTATATGTACTTTGCAGACTTTATATACAAAGTAACGTAATATAGTAAAATTTAGATCAGCTTGGAGTTACAAAATTAAAATGCTTACTTAAAAAAATTCCAAAAATTATTCCACAATCAAAAATGTTTAAAATCTCTTTTATAAGTTTATTTAAAAGATATATAATTATTCCCTGCAACTTTTATTTTTAAAAGCATGTAATAAAAAAATTCAATTACATAAATCAATCACTTTTATTATGTTTCAAATGTCTTTGCCAAAGATTAAACATATTATAAATTTTCATCGTTAATAATTCGTAATAGGATTAAATATTATTAAAAAATAAAATTATAGCTATATTTTTATTTTTTATATTACCCGGTAAATAAACAATAATTGGCAAATATAAATATTTTATGCGAAATATGTCTTAATTTGATAGCTTATGTAAATTTCCATTAATATGAAATGTTTTTGCATTATTAAACTGAATTTAATTTTTTTATATTCATTGATTTTGAAGTATCTGATTTTTAACGCTGTTAACGAATGAGAACTGATATTAATATGATACTAGCGAGCTTCGCCCGCTAACGGGTCAGTATTTTCAAAATAATCACTAAAATTAATGAATCACTAACAGTAACTTTTAGTGTTAAGAAAAGAAATGAAAAAAAAAAAAAAAAATCATTTCTGATTGGGTAAAAAGTCGGCCCGGGTCCCCACTGCCTTCGGCAGCGCTGCCCAGTGTGCGCTGCGCGCGCGTATTCCTTCCCTGACCCTTCGTGCCCCCCCCCCTCAAAAAAAAAAAATTCTGATCGTGTAAAAGCTCACACTGGTTCCCCACTGCCTTCGGGAGCGCAGACCCATGCGCGATGCGCGCACACGTGTGAGGGTATACGTGCGCTGCGCGCACATATTCCTTCTTGTTGGGTCAATTATAAGCCCAACGATATTTTAAATAAGCAGAGTGCTGAACTAGAGGAAGCTATCTTAAAACTTGTCTATGGAGAAGAGAAAACCTAATATGTGCATGTGTAAACAACAAGAATGACTAAAGTTTTACATTTTAAACTTAACATTTATTGACTGTGTATATAACAATAACAAACATAAACAGCAAACTTAACAAAATAAATAAATATAAATTTAATGTATATATATATCGAAATTTAAATATTAATTAAATTAATTACTTTAGAATTGTCAACTCACGTTTAAATAAACCATGCTCAAGTCGTCAAAAAAAACAAACTCTTAAACATATACTGGCCATTGAAAAACCACTGATAACGTAGCAAACATGATGTCAAAACCTATTTCCAAAAACACATAGCTGTAGTATAATTTAACTTATTGATAACACTATTCAAAGAAAAATAAAACATCGCCCGCGATGTAACGGACAGCAACAGCCGACCTGGCTGACAAAAATAACAGGCAGAAGGAAGCAACAAGAAGCAACCTCTTCAGCTAGGAAACTGTATTTATATCACTCGCGAAATAAACGACGAGCTAACGCCCACTAGCACAACCAATCAGAGAACGGCGCATGTCGCGATTGCACAACGTTGACGGAAGAAGCGTCATATGACGTCACCGGAAGTACGGTGCGCCGCCTGATGGTGAAAAGCGAAGTTAGGTCAGTTGCAGACTTAGCTGCCCTATGAGAAGGTTGTAAAAATAAAGGATGAACAAAAACTAAATAAACAAAAGATCGTTTTATATTAGTTTAAGTGAGTAGAGGTATTTTAATTATTTTTATACTTTCAATTATAGTAGAAAAAAAACTAATATTACATAAAGAACTAATTTTTATATTATAGTTAGTAAGTTAATTTTAATTTAAGTTGGGAAAAATATTAAATATTGACTTGGCTAAAAAATGCCATGAAATTCTATAAATAGCACTTGTACCTAACAAGAGGCCCCCCCTCATGGCCATTTTTTTATTAGAACAAGCACGAACATTCCCAAGAAAAACTGAACATACCTTAAACTTAAGGTAAAAAAAATTTAAATGCTTGAGCATGGCTAACAAAGAACACATTTAACAACCCATATTAATTTCATTAGAATATTAAAGATTATAACAAACATTTTCTTTAGTAACTAACACAAACACTTATTTCAACATCACATTTTTTTAACTTCAATAATGCACAACACCACTACAGCAAGTATTTCGGTTTTCCATTTGACTACGATGTGAAGAGTCCAATCAAGATACAAGTTTTCATCCAAAAAAACATGAAGAATGTCCAGTTCATCAAGTCCACAAAAAAAACCAATATGCATTTTTTAAACAAAGAATGTCCATCCAATGCATCTAAAAAAACATTGAAAAGACTAAGAAAAGTCTAGAAAAAGTTTACACAATATATATACTATTAATCAAAATCTATACAAAGTTACATTATGCAAAACAAGAAAATTTTAAAACAATGTGCATTTAAGAAAAGATTTTAAGACAATGTGCTAAACCATTTGCATACAAAAATCTAAAACAATGTGCCAAAAATTTAAATGTCTAGTAATTCATACAAGACTGACAAACCCCCATATCACCACATTTAGTGGTATCAAAAAAACTTGGTAACTTTAGTTACATAAGCAAAAAACATGTTCATACAAATGTAATGAACAGTTCAAGAAAAATTTATATTTATCAAAAAGTTAATTTTTAAATGGTAAGTATAATTAAATTTAATTTTATTTACTAAATAGAGTACTTATAAAACTTATCAATTCTTGCTTAGTTAATGGTTTAGTAAAGATATCAGATAAATTATGTTCACTTTTTACAAATTTTAATTCAAATATATTATCTTTCACAAGGTCTCTAACAAAAAATAATTTTACATCAATATGTTTCGACCTGTGATTTTCTATAGGAGAACGAACAAAATCTATAGCAGCCTGATTATCCATATATAAAACTGATTTAGGTTTATTATTAATAAAATGAAAAATGCTACACTCAGTGATTATCCTATCAAACCATAAGAGATTTTTAGATGCTTCTGTCATGGCAATAAATTCTGCCTCCATTGTAGAAAGACTTACTGACTTCTCTTTAAAGGTTCGCCAATCAACCGGAGAGTTATCTAATAAAACTAGTTGTCCTCCTAAGGAGGTACGATCATCTCGGTTGGCTGCAAAGTCAGCGTCAGAATAAACAAATAATTGGGGCTTTTTACAATTAAATTTTAATTTATAAGATTGAGTATTTTTAACATAACCAAGAAGCTTTAATAAACCTTCCCAATGAATTCTACCTGGATTTTGTTGGAATTGACTATAGATATTAACTGCATAACTAATGTCTGGTCGAGTTCGGTTACACAAAAAAGATAAACATCCCAATAAGTTACGATAAGGAATCTTTGACATTTCACGGACTTCGCAATCCTTGGTCGGGCAATTTGATTTAGAAAAAACAGTGCCTTTAGCAATGGGCAGTGATGAAACGGGAATATTAAAGTTTTTAAATCTCTCATAAACATCCTCTATATATTGCATTTGATGCATTTCAAGACAATCACCAGTTTCATCGAACTCTACACCTAAAAGTTTTCTAGTTTTTCCTAGGACTTTTAGTTCAAAATGCTTACACAATAAATCTAAAGTTTTATTAATGATTTCAATGTTCCGACCAAAGACTACGATGTCGTCCACATATAGTAATAAAACAATTTCATTATTAAGAATATATACACAATTACAAGATTCAAACTTTTTAAAACCAATAGAAACAAGAACTTTATGCATTTCATAGAACCATTCTCGACCAGACTGATGCAAGCCATATAAAGCCTTATCCAATTTACAAAAATATTCTTCTTTATCCTTTTCAATAAATCCCTGAGGTTGATTCATATAGATCGTTTCACTGAGTGGAGCATAAAGGTAAGCACTAGCAACATCACATTGTATGTGGGTCCAGCCCAAATAAGAAACTAATAGGGAAAAAAAGAAACGAATTACAGCAAAATTAACTACTGGGCTGAATGTCTCTTCATAAGTTTCCCCTTTAATCTGCTTAAAGCCTTGCGCTACCAATCTGGCTTTGAATTTAGCTATCTGGCCTTTTTCGTCTCTTTTAATTGTAAAGACCCACCTATTGCCTACAGGCGTACAATTTGAAGGTAATTTTTCTAAGTGCCACACTTCACGCTCCCTCATAACTGCAATTTCTTTATTCATGGCTTCTTGCCAGTATTCACACTCAGGAGACTTTATGGCTTGATTGAAAGTATTGGGAATTCTTATGTTGTCTAGTCAAATTACTTTTCTGGCTGTAAAATGTGAAACTGGATTTAAAGTAGAACTAGTTGATGGATCAGGACTAAAAATTTTCCCACAAAATTTATTTTTGCCACTAAAGTCAAAGTCCTCAGGATTAAAATAAATGTTATTTTTCTGGCAATAAACTTTTACATCATTTAACGATCTTAAACGGTCACCTTTATTCTCAGGATAGTAATAAATGTCAGTTTTATTTCCCGTGGGACGAGTAGAAGCATGTCTAATCCAGTAGCTACCTTGTGCATCTTGAGTCTTACCACAAGTTTCTTCATCTTTTTCACTTATGTCACTGAAAACTTCGCTATCCTTTTGGTCACTTAAGACAGGATTATAGCGGTCAGCGTCAAAAGGTGGTACAATGTAAAACTTTTCGGGCTCTAGCACTGCTCCACTGTCGCTACCATTTGGATTGTAAAAAACTGACTCATTAAACTTTACATTAAGAGTTTCTATTATTTTATCCTTTTCAGGTAACCAAATTTTATAACCTCTTGTTCGAGATGCATATCCAACCATATATCCTTTAGTGGCTTTAGGGTCTAATTTATTTCTTCTCTGTCTCGGTGTGCCAACATAAGCAGTTACTCCGAAAGGCTTTAGGTGTTTAACAGATGGCATGAATCCAGTATAGAGCTCACAAGGAGTTTTAAGTAAGGTCTTAGGACAAATTCTATTCCATGTGTATACAAAATACATGGCAGCCTCAGGCCAAAAACTTTTATTCATTCCGCTTTCGCTAAGAATGGTTCTCATTCCGTCAGCCACAGTCTGATTAAATCGTTCGACAACTCCATTTTGTTGGGGTGTGTATATATTTGTCAGTTCGTGGTCTATACCTTTACTTTCAAAGAATTCTTCAAGCTGACTATTTACAAACTCTCCCCCATTGTCAGAACGAAAAAACTTGACATTAACATCCAAAAACTTCTCAGCACAATTAATATGACGTATAATGACATCTGCTGCATCTGACTTAACTTTAAGTGGGTAAAGGTTGACATGGCGCGAGAAATCATCTATAATAGAAAGAAAGTAGTTTTCTCCGCGTCTGCCTTCAACTTTACATGGACCCCACAAGTCAGCATATATTAGTTCTAATGGACGTCTTGACCTTATTTGTCCCAAGTGCTTATGTGAAACAGACTTAAACTTATTTAACTGGCAGGTTTCACAATTAAAGTCCTTTATATTTAAACTATCCAAACCCTTAACTCTTTTTTCTTTAAAAGTATGTTCAAGTATACTTGGACTAATATGCCCAAATCTTTTATGCCATACATTAACACTATTTTTCTCCACTACGGAGGTTTCAAAAGTTACATTTTTACTTTTAGAATTAACAGGCTTAGCAAAAACATGATAAATACCCTTCTTTAAATGGGCTTTAAACAAAAAGTAATTATTTCTATATACTTTAATTCCACCATTGCCACCAATAAACCGACATCCTTTCTTATCTAAAGCTGGACCCGAGATCAGATTTCGACGTAATTTAGGGGAATACATAACATTTTCAAAAGTCCAAATTCTGTGACCAATTCTAAGTTTAACTTTTCCTACTCCCTCTATATCAACATTTACATCTTTTACTGCAACAGACATTTTTTCATTAAATAATGGTTTATAATAACAAAACAAATTTTTATCATAACAAAAATGTTGTGAGGCCCCGGAATCGAAAATCCAAGAACCCTCACTATTAGATTCAGATAAACAAGATTGAGTTACAAGTAAAAGATTTGAAAAGTTACAACCTGACTTAAAAGTCCTTTGTCCACGTCCACGTCTATTGACATTCCTCCTGGCATCCGGACTCTGGTCTCTTCTACCTTGCCAATTCTGGTCTGACTGGGAAGAGTCTCTCCATCTACTGGATCGGGAAGAAGAACGATTCTGACGACAACGCTGGCTCCGGAAGCGGTCATTCCAATGATACGATTGTCCCCTGGAGTTTCCTTCTTGATTTCGGCTCTTGTTTCGACTACATCTTGTTTCACTAAAACGCTCTTTACTATTTCCAGCAGTATTGTAGTCTAATCCAGTCATGTTCGCTTGCAATTTATTATAAACCTGTTTGTCTACATCTCTTAAACATAATCTCGACTCTTCTGCAGACAACTCAGTTAATATCTCGCTAAAGGTAAACCTATCGTCTGGCCACCGCAAAATCGTTTGTACAATACTATCAAATTTGCTAGGTAAATACCGAAGTAGCTGAAAACAGCTATATGTTGCATCATCAAAATTTTGATTTAACGACTTGAGCTGGTTTGATAATCTGAGTAACCTAGCAGCATATAAAGCTACACTTTCATTTGATTTAATTTTACAATCTAAAAGATCTGAAAAAATTTTCATATGGAAGGACCTGGAATCTGGACAATAACTAGCCTTTATCTTTTCCCATGCCTCAATAGGGCTGTCACAATTCTCAATTATTTTTCTATATTCAGGTTGTACATTTAAGTACAAGGTAGATAAGGCATTATCTGACCGGGCTTTAATTTTAGCTATATCAGCCTCAGTTATTGTATCTGTCACTTCCTTAGGAACAACAATTTTTTTGTCAATAATGTCCCATAATCCTCTATCAATTAGTAAATATTTAATATCAGATGACCAATTACTGTAATTATTTGCATTTAATTTCTCAATATTATATGTTACATATGCCATTTTGAAGAGGGAAAAAACTAAGTTGTAAATTTCTAATTTTATATTTTTAAAAAACTTCCTTAAACTCAAAAAAAATTTACTATAAATGGAAAAATTCACTATTCAGTAAAAAAACAGCGGCCCCCCCCGACTTAAAAATCGGATATATAAAAAAAAATTGAGCCAAAAACACAATGCACACAAGTTCTATCCAAGTTTTCTCTCCATAAAACAAAAAAAACAAATAACCCTGGGCCCATAACCCAAATGTTGGGTCAATTATAAGCCCAACGATATTTTAAATAAGCAGAGTGCTGAACTAGAGGAAGCTATCTTAAAACTTGTCTATGGAGAAGAGAAAAACTAATATGTGCATGTGTAAACAACAAGAATGACTAAAGTTTTACATTTTAAACTTAACATTTATTGACTGTGTATATAACAATAACAAACATAAACAGCAAACTTAACAAAATAAATAAATATAAATTTAATGTATATATATATCGAAATTTAAATATTAATTAAATTAATTACTTTAGAATTGTCAACTCACGTTTAAATAAACCATGCTCAAGTCGTCAAAAAAAACAAACTCTTAAACATATACTGGCCATTGAAAAACCACTGATAACGTAGCAAACATGATGTCAAAACCTATTTCCAAAAACACATAGCTGTAGTATAATTTAACTTATTGATAACACTATTCAAAGAAAAATAAAACATTGCCCGCGATGTAACGGACAGCAACAGCCGACCTGGCTGACAAAAATAACAGGCAGAAGGAAGCAACAAGAAGCAACCTCTTCAGCTAGGAAACTGTATTTATATCACTCGCGAAATAAACGACGAGCTAACGCCCACTAGCACAACCAATCAGAGAACGGCGCATGTCGCGATTGCACAACGTTGACGGAAGAAGCGTCATATGACGTCACCGGAAGTACGGTGCGCCGCCTGATGGTGAAAAGCGAAGTTAGGTCAGTTGCAGACTTAGCTGCCCTATGAGAAGGTTGTAAAAATAAAGGATGAACAAAAACTAAATAAACAAAAGATCGTTTTATATTAGTTTAAGTGAGTAGAGGTATTTTAATTATTTTTATACTTTCAATTATAGTAGAAAAAAAACTAATATTACATAAAGAACTAATTTTTATATTATAGTTAGTAAGTTAATTTTAATTTAAGTTGGGAAAAATATTAAATATTGACTTGGCTAAAAAATGCCATGAAATTCTATAAATAGCACTTGTACCTAACACTTCTCAAATCAAATTTTTATTCTTAAGAAAAGAGAATTAAAAAAATCATTTCTCATCGGGTACAAAGTCGGACCGGGTCCTCACTGCCTACGGCACCGCAGTCCCGTGCGCGCTGCGCGCGCGTATTCCTTCCCTGACCCTTTGTGCGCCCTAAAAAATCATTTCTGATCGTGTAAAAACTCACACCGTGTCCCCACTGCCTTCGGCAGCGCAGACCCATGCGTGCTGCGCGCGCACGTGTGAAGGTATACGCGCACTACGCGCACACATTCCTTCTCAAATCAAATTTTTTTCTTAAGAAAAGAAAATGAAAAAAAAAAAATCATTTCTCATTGGTTAAAAAGTCGGACCGGGTCCCCACTGCCTTCGGCAGCGCTGTCCCGTGCGCGCGGTGCACGCCTATATCTTCCCCCACCCTTTCAGCCCTTCCTAATTAACCTACATATATCAATTTTGAACGGTCTAACTGAATTAGCTGAGATGCAAAAGAAAACCTAATCAGGAGACCTCAAAACGTGCAAATCTGGTTAAAACTTTCGATAATATAAAAGAGCTTTAAAATATCTTTCGAATGATGTATTAAAAATAATTTAATCATAATTAGAAATTGAAATATTGAAATTTTAAAATGTTACAGCGCCATCTGGCGGTAGAAATTTCTGTAATCTACTGTTCGATTCCAAATCAACAAAGCTATCTAATGATGTATTACTTATGAAATTATTTTAATTAGTAGCTGAGGTACAAAAGAAAACCGATTCAGGAGACCTCAAAACGTGTAAATGAAGCGAAATCTAGAATCCCACTTTCGATAATATAAAAGTACTTTACAATATCTTTCGAATGATGTATTAAAAATAATTTAATCATAGTTAGAATTTGAAATACGCGTATTAGAATAAAATTTTATTTGCAATTAAATTATACATTTTTTATTTATTCTCGAAACCCGATGAAATTTGAACTGCAACTTCGTCTTGTGATGTTAAAGTGTGTAGCAAGTTTGAAATAATTTCGAAGAAAATTGAAGCATTTTGAAATTTGCAATTTTTATTTACAGTACAAAATCAGTAAAGCAGGAAGTAAAATCTATTTATTCTTTCGCCCGGCGCCATGGTAACCGAAATTTCGAAATTAATAAAACTCTTGTGATTTGTTGCCACCTTTTTTTTCATACTTTAGTTAATTTAAAAAAATCTAATTGTCCGATTGATAAGCCGTTTAAACCATCGGATTAAGAAAAAAAAGTCCTTTCCAATAGTATCTTATTTGTAACGATACGACTGATATTTCTAATTTATTTTTCACTTTTTCCGTAAAAATGTCACTTTTTAAGCATTTAATCATGAATTCTGGGTCATTTTTCGGTAGATATGGGGCGACGTTTTAATTAATATCTCCGCTAATTAGGGTCGCATCGCTTAGCGAATTATCGCGATGTCGAGATGAAGAAATTCTGCGTCTGTCGACACCGGTTTCGAGGCGATGCGACCATTAGCGCCGGAGCTTTAGCGATGACAAGGCATTTCTCACAGACAGACAGACAGACGCGCACAGATTTTAATAATATAAGGAGACTAGCGAGCTTCGCCCGCTAGCGGGTCAGTATTTTCAAATGAATCACTAAAACTAATGAATCACTAACAGTAACTTTTAGTGTTAAGAAAAGAAATAAAAAAAAAAAAAAATCATTTCTGATTGGGTAAAAAGTCGGCCCGGGTCTCCACTGCCTTCGGCAGCGCTGCCCCGTGCGCGCTGCATGCGCGTATTCCTTCCCTGACCCTCCGTGCCCCCCCCCCTAAAAAAAAAAATTCTGATCGGGTAAAAACTCACACCGGGTCCTCACTGCCTTCGGCAGCGCAGACCCATGCGCGCTGCGCACGCACGTGTGAAGGTATACGCGCGCTACGCGCACATATTCCTTCTCAAATGAAATTTTTATTCTTAAGAAAAGAAAAAGAAAAAAAAAATCATTTCTCATCGGTTAAGAAGTCGGACCGGGTCCCCACTGCCTTCGGCAGCGCTGTCCCGTGCACGCGGTGCACGACTATATCTTCCCCACCCTTTCAGCCCTTCCTAATTAACCTACATATACCAATTTTGAACGGTCTAGCTGAATTAGCTGAGATGCAAAAGAAAACTTAATCAGGACACCTCAAAATGTGCAAATCTGGTTAAAACTTTCGATAATATAAAAGAACTTTAATATATCTTTCGAATGATGTATTAAAAACAATTTAATTATAATTAGAAATTGAAATATTTAAATTTTAAAATATTACAGCGCCATCTGGCGGTAGAAATTTCTGTAATCTACTGTTCGATTTCAAACCAACAAAGCTATCTTATGATGTATTACTTATAGAATTATTTTAATTAGTAGCTCAGATACAAAAGAAAACCGATTCAGGAGACCTCAAAACATGTAAATGAAGCGAAATCTTGAATCCCGCTTTCGATAATATAAAAGTACTTTAAAATATCTTTCGAATGATGTACTAAAAATAATTTAATCATTGTTAGAATTTGAAATACGCGTATTATAATAACATTTAATTTGCAATTAAATAGTACATTTTTTATTTATTCTCGAAACCCGATGATATTTGAACTGGAACTTCGTCTTGTGATGTTAAAAGTTTGTAGCAAGTTTGAATTAATTTTGAAGAAAATTGAAGCATTTTGAAATTACAATTTTTATTTCCAGTACAAAATCAGTAAAGCTGGAAGTAAAATCTATTTATTCTTTCGCCCGGCGCCATAGTAACCGAAATACGTCTATTGCGAAATTAATAGAACTGTTGTGATTTGTTGCCACCTTTTTTTTCATACTTTAGTTAATTTTAAAAAATCTAATTGCCCTATAGATAAGCTATTTAAACCGTCGGATTCAGAAAAATCGGACCTTTCATTTGATATCTTATTTGTAGCAATACGACTGATATTTTTATTTATTTTCCACTTTTTCCGTAAAAATGTCGCTTTTTAAGCATTTAATCATGAATTCTGGGTCTTTTTTCGGTAGATATGGGTCGACGTTTTAATTAATATCTCCGCTAATTAGAGTCGCATCGCTTAGCGAATTATCGCGATGTCGAGATGAAGAAATGCTGCGTCTGTCGACACCGGTTTCGAAGCGCTGCGACCATTAGCGCCGGAGCTTTAGCTATGACAAGGCATTTCTCACAGACAGAAAGACAGACAGACAGACAGACAGATGCGCACAGATTTTAATAATATAAGGAGATTTCACTAGCCCATAATGAATCCTAATAATACAAATTAATTTTGTCATTTTGTAACAGTTTCCATTGTTTATTTATGAAATTTAAAAGACAATTCATCAAACGGAAAAACAGGCAGATAATAATTAAATGTTTTTCAATAAGTGAATTGAACAATATTTGATTATTATTATTATTATCAAATATAAAAGCAAGAAATAACTAAACTTTGTACAAGGATTGGAATACCATTTAACGTACAATCATCAATGCGGAATAATCAGTGAGTTATTTCAATTTCAGTAGTAAATTTGGTAAAGAAAAGAAATTTAGTAAAATTTGATAAAGTTGGTAAAGAAAAGAAGAGAAAGGAAAAAGAAACTTCAATATCTATTTAAGATATTTGAAAAATTTGATAAATTCATGAGTTAAAAAAAAAAAAAAAATCAGGTGCGCAACAGTTACACGATTCCCATTACCCACTACTACACATATGCTGATTTTGGGAAATAGTGTGGACGTTGTGAAGGGGATACAAAAGATTATTTACATAGCGAATTAAAAAAGAAAAAAAATCGTTAGATCTGTTTTTTGAAATACTCATTTCTGAGATTTATAACTGGCCTATCTAATCAGAACAACTGGCAGTTTTCCTGTAGTAACCAAGTAACATACACTAAAGGATATATAAATATTAGTTTGTGTAGCAAATTTGAAGAAAATCGTTAGATACGTTTTTGAGAAACCGACTTTTGGTTTTACTGCC
Source organism: Salticus scenicus (assembly GCA_963930645.1). Classification (NCBI taxonomy): domain Eukaryota; kingdom Metazoa; phylum Arthropoda; class Arachnida; order Araneae; family Salticidae; genus Salticus; species Salticus scenicus. The sequence goes on along the minus strand of OZ005650.1, from coordinate 240,438,997 downwards.
GATTTTCACCAAAACTTGGCAAACTGGTCTTCTCACCCAAACCTAACATTTATATACGAAAGGATATATCTATAAAGATGTTAATATGGCAAATTAGAAAAAAATGCGTAAAACTGCTTTTTTTTTTTTTTTTTTTTTTTTAAAAATACACTACCGAGACCTAAAATTTTTTTTTTTTTATATAAAAGACGTTTGTCAGGTGTTCATACAGCAAATTTGAAGAAAATCGTTAAAGCCGTTTTTCAGATACGGACCTCTACGGCAACACTTCTGTTTTTCCAATTTTCACCAAAAGTAAGGAGAACCATACGTACATTATTAAACCTGGCATTATTTATACATGACATTTACATACATTATTTTGAAGTTTCATCGTTCTATCTTTATTATATTTAGAGAAGTGATAGTCAAAATATTCCACACATACACACGTACATACACAACGCACTTACACAACGACATGCACTTATACAACGGCCAATTTGCCAAAATCAACTTTTTTTTCTTCACTCAGGAGATCTTAAAACAGGTGAAAACTCGATATCGAAATTTTTGGCCAAATATAATACCAGTTATAAAATTCAGAATAGTAATTACTTAATTTAATAATTTTAAGTTGTACTCTTTTAGCATTACAACGTTTTGATACATTTATTCCATGCTGTGGCCCGATCATATATATATATATATATATTCAGAAGGCGTACTTTCGTAAATACTCTTACATTACCTACAAATGAAATATTCCATTGTATCTATGCGCTTTTTCTTTCTTTCTTTCTTTCTTTCTTTTTTTTTTTTTTTCTTTTTTTTTTTTTAATGTAGTACAAGGAAGGGGATAACAATCAAAATATAGCGTGGTAATATATTATTATATCAGGAAATCAAAACAATTAAACTAATATATATGTATGTACAATGCCTTTTTCTGATACTAATTAAAAAAAAAAAAAAGAAAAGAAAAGAAAGAAAGGAACACATTTGGCAAAAAATTGAAAAGGATATGCTTTTAGTTTTGGGTTCATTTATGTAGAAATTGGTCGATTATAATCGTTTAATTTATCTCTATATATAATGTAAAATTTGCATCAAGATAGCTTTCGAAATACTGAAATAATTCAAACCATAATTAGACATGTAAATGGACTTACGTTAGAAATATCTCAGACGAGTTCTTTAGCTAGACTGATCCGCCATCTTTGTTTCAAAATGGCAGGCATTTCGAAAATTTGAACCGTATATTTATGAGCAGATATTCTTGAAATTCGATAAATACATAGCTCGTATCAAGATCTAAATTAAGTGTATTAAATCAATTCGATCCGCTACTTTGTTTCAAAATAGCGCTGGCGCCTGCTTGAAAAGGTAACAAAATCATTCTACTCTTTCAACTAAGTTGGAAATACTTTTTTTAAATTTACAGAAAAGTGAGAATTCATAAAAACAGATCTATCAAAGATAATCAAGATTACTGTATATTAAATAACGATATATCAAAATAAATGTAAAAATAATATCTTACCAATCTTGGAATAAGATAAATCTTCTCCCTGTTCATTTTTCTGAAAATATGATTTGTTCCTTTTTTGTTTTTTATGACATATTAAAATATTTAAAACATTAAAATATTAAAACAGTTAAAATCTAAGCAAAAGAATGATTTTAATGAATGTACAAGCACATATTAATCGTAGAATACCAAACCTGTATCTGACAAGCTTTAAATGTAAATGTTTTGCTCGCTGCGGCTGCAGGTGCAAATTTAAACACAAAACGCTGACTTAGTAATTTCTCAGTGATAACAGAAAAGATGGGAGGAAAGAAAGAAAAAACAGGAAATACTTTTATTGTGGTTATTTATTAACTATGTTAGATATTTACTTAAAATCATTTCTTTGAAACTGTTATTCATTCGCTTCGATACGAATTTCAAGAAAAATGACGATTAGCTCAAAATTTTTTAGCGGGGGGGGGGGGGGGGGGGGGGGCGGTGCACTCCTTCCAGATGGTGGGGTGGCGGGGGGGGGCGCCCCCTCTCACCACCACCACCTAGCTACGAAACATCATTCACATTGTTTAGCATTGACATTATAAAAGTTTTTTTTTTTTTTTTTTTAAGTAATTAGTTCTTGGTAGGCGCCTTTAGTTGCCTGGCGCCTGTGTGCGCCGCACACATTGCACACTGGGTCAGCGCGCCCCTGAGTACAAATCTTGCAATCGGTTTTTAACTAACTTTCATGAAAGCTCAGAACACGGTGATAATTCATTTTTTTTATTATTTTTAGCCAACTGTTTCGGGTCCAATGTCAATGTTTTTAACATTATGTATATTTCTAAAAGTGTATAAGGAAGTCATGTGATGCCCACATCAGATTTTTCGATAGTTAATTTTACATTATTCATTATAGACTTTTCAATCTGCATTTCAGTTCTTCTGTTTTATGTTTGTATATCCTCTAATATGCATTATTAATGGGAGTTTTATATAGATAGTTTCCATGTTTATTAAAAATTACAATCTCATTAATTTGACTTGATTTAATTTTTTTTAAAAATCATATTTATATAAATTATGTATACATGTAACAATATAGTGTGCTGTATCCAATAGTTTCTGCCACAATAACTTAGAATCCATCTGGTTATCGAAATATTTTATTACATGCATAAGCAATCAAAGTACATTTTATGCAGCAATAAGCATTCTGTGAGTTATGACGACTAAATGAGAGATGTTATTACCGGACTGTGTTAAAAGACAGTTATTCATGGCCAAGGGAATAAATACAGTCAGATGTGGTTAATATTGCTTACTTTTATGGGCCATAGGTTAATTTGACGATTCATACATGGTAAAAAGTGCTCTGTTTCCTTATTACATCCACTTTTAAAGTCGTAATTTTGGTGCTAATCACCAAAGATCTTAAACTCCTGCTACAGTTTTTATGGGTTATTTTATATAATTATGATTTAATCTTTTTCTAATTGACTAACTCCTTGGGATGGCTTGTCATGAAACTCAGACTAAATCATTAAGAGAAATATTTGACTAACTCAAGTAATTTTAAAACTAATATAATGTTCACTGAACTGATACATTATATATATGTATGTATATATATAAATCCTATAGTATTCCTATAGTCCAAAAATGCCAATAACAAAGAAAAATAGACAAAATCCAAAAATGTATGAAATCATAACAGTAATTAATACTTCATGAGGATCGTACATTTGAATTATTGTATGTAAATATAGGTATACATATATATATTAATCAAAGTAATAAAATATATCATAATATAAGACATATGTTACATTTTTATATTAGATTTTTCAATTTTTGTTCTTTTTTTATTTTTGTATTTAAACAGCTGTCTTGCACAAAAAAATCATATGCAGTGGCTAACATATATAAATAACATTAGAACAAGCTAATTAAATTAATATATGCTAACAATATAGCTTTTAATGATATATTTATTCTTCCTCTTCAAGATTTCTCTTTTATTTATCGTTTTCAGTTTTTAGAACAAGAAAATTCTGATTTATATAAGTTTATTTTCTTGTTTTGAAGGCAAACTTCAAAAAGCTTATTGAAATGAAAATTCAGTTAATAAGTATTTTTGAGAATTTTTTTTGCTATTTAAAATTATTTAATATTTTTTCAGAGATCATGTGAATCAGTTATTTTCTACTTCACGGGGAGTGTTTGGAACTTCAGGAAGCAACACTTTACATGCAGATGGCAGTTCTACTTTAAGACGAAGTTCTAGTATGCGAAGAGCTCAAGGAGTTGCTGCTGCTGGAGTCAAAAGACGGTCTATTCCTTTACAAGTGAAGTATACTGTTGTAAGTATTTTAAAGGTTCAATATATAATTGTTTACTTAATCAATCACCATTTTTTTTTAATGTTTCTCTCTCAAATGTTGCATGATAGAATAGAACCTCTACCATTTGAAGAATCCATATGGAAAGTATTCCACTAGGCCTGAAAATTAAAATTTTAAGCTACTCGCCAGTGACTAGTTCATTCTTTTAGCTTATTCATATTATATTATCAATTTTTTCAGTTTTAAAACTATCCATTTTTGTGAAGTGTTCGTTTTTCAACCTAAATTTATCTTAGATAAACCTCTAAAAATGCCTATAGTTAATTAATGAAAATTATGCTTTTTGTGGCTGACTGACAAATAAAAAGCAATATTTTTACTTCCTGTTACCTATATATGTAGTAGAGAAAATATTGTTTTTTGGGTAAAATTTTCAAAATTGAGTTTTTGTTATATTTACACACTTTGAGGTCTCCTGAATCCAAAAAACAGGTTCTTACCATAAAATAAAATAACAGACCTTACTTAGGCTTCATCTTCTGCAAGAAGCTTTTCTGGGGAGGATCCTCCCCCTTTATCAATTGCAAACTGTGCTTGTGGGCCCTGGCTATTTATAGCTTTACTTCGTTCTTGTAACAGGTAGCGCCACTGCGGATCTATTTTGGCAGATTCGTGGTCATTAATGGCGCTGCTATCGCTGACGATCTCAATGCTCTCCCGGTAAAACGTGTAAGTATGATTATTATAATTAGCCAATTTTTCAACGTCATTAAATTTAATTTCTATTTCATTTTCATAGTATGTACGAGCAAGCGCGGTAGTAGAGCGGGCAAATTTAATATCATTTTCATGTTCCTTGAGGCGTGTTTGCTATAAATAGCCAGGGCCACAAGCACAGTTTGCAATTGATAAAGGGGGAGGATCCTCCCCAGAAAAGCTTCTTGCAGAAGATGAAGCCTAAGGTAAGGTCTGTTATTTTATTTTATAATTATGTTGTGCTTGGTTTAAAATTCAAAGTTAGGTTCTTACTAGTTTGTCTGTATGCCTGTTATCAGTGTATCTCAAGAACAAGTTGTAGCAGGAAGTCCAAACTCAGTATTCTAAATCTGTATCTTATAGTGATGCTACAGTAAACTTTTTGTTAAGATCAAGGTTTGGGAAGCAACTTTGGTTGAGATTCATGTACAGGGCCATCCAAGAGCCAAGAGTCAAATACATTATGTCTACGGTCATGGGCGTCGGCACATAGGGGCAAGGGAGGCACTTGTCCCCTCCTAGAAAATTCTAATAAGTAAAACATTATTAAAAAATTACTATTAAAGCTTTAAAACAATGTCATCAGAATTCAAATGATCAAATAAAATTTATATCACAGAGCCAACAATTAGAGTCAAACCGACCTGGCCACGGCCTGCACTTATAGGTCATCTCGAACTTTTTCCCGAAAACAGATTTTAAATCAACAATAAATTTTTCCGATTAGTATTAGTTTAGAATAAACTATATAATTTTTATAAGTAAAATGTTTTAGCTTAAATTGCACGCATAAAAATTTGTGGTAGTAAATGCTTACACACAGGCTGATTTAATCACCTCGTTCAACCAGCCAACCATTTAAATCTAACTAAATTTTTAAAAATATGCTGAAATTTTGCAATTTTAAGTTTGCCCCCTCCTGAAAAATTTTCTGACAACGCCTCTGTCTACGGTTGAAATTTCTGGTAAGTACAGTGTAACATCTATAGGCTGCCCTAAACAAAGTGGAATGAACATATTTTTTATATGCATAAAAGCATGTTTTGTGTAGATTGTGGTATGGAAATCATTCATTTTCAGGGCTACCTAAAGTATTTGTATATATTGTGACTATACTTGGAAACTGCTGAATCAGATTGTGTTATGTGTTTATCATACAGGACTAAATTTAAGTACTCAATATGATGTGTACATATGTGAAAATACAGGGCTGAAATGTAATTGTAAGCTGAATGTTCTTTTATATTGAATGTAATTGATGGAAGTGCTTTGCTACATTTTACTATGTCGATGAATGCTATGCAGGAAGAAAAATTAATTTCTCATACCCATCCTTGAATCAAAATATTTTTGAAGTTCGATTTTCAGCTCTGGTGTTCTGGTGTAATATAAAGTTTTGAAGTCCTTTGAATATAAAAGTCAAAATTTTAGCAGTTGTTCTGTATGTATGTTTGTTATCTGTATGTATGTTTGTTTGTCATAACTCAAAAACAAATAACTGCAGGAAATTGAAATTTAGTATTTTGAAGTTCGCATGAGGTTGCCACTTGAAAAATTTGATCAAGATTGGTGTGGACGCCCAGTATAGTTTGAAGGCAGCAGACTGTATTATTACTTTTTCAGATTAAATCACTAAATGTATAAAATTATACTTCATTATTAAATAACAATTCATGGACGAGAGTTCGAAATATGCCAAGGGGCTTGAACATAATGCTCTCAAGTTGAGAGTAAAGATAGCTGTACTAGAAAAATACTGTTTACTTGATATATAGGTTAAGATCGCTAAATAACACCAGGAACAATAAACTTTAGGCCATGAGGAAATAAGAATCAATAATTTTGCAGCAATCATCTTTATTTAATCAGCATGAAAATCAAGAAAGTCTATAATAAAAAGTATTTCCAAATGTCTATTATAAAGTTTAACAGACATACAGAGGGTTAGATGAGAGAGAGAGGGCTTCGCGAATTCGTTGTTTTTACACCAGTAGTTAACGAGAGAATCTGCAGTTGACTGACTTGCAATCCTGACCAGACTGCTAAATTACGCCAAGATTATAAAAATATTGCCAAACTTTCCAGCCAAAGCTAATCCATTGTTTCTAGATCAAATTAATATAAATATTTTGAATTTAGCACGTCCGTTAAAGAATCAACGCCAATTATCTATGCCAATTTTATCGCCAGACAACCGTTGAGTCGAAAAGTCTGCAAATTATTGCACAACGTGTCATAAAAAAAATCTAAATTACCCTTTAATGATACTACAACGGAAATTATAGCCTAATTTATTTATAACAAAGTGGACTTGCGCAATTTTAGAAGAATGAAAATGTAATTATGTCTACAACGGTTGATAAATGAAAATAATATTTTTTATATTTTATTTATTAAATGATTTAGGAAAGATTATTATTCTGATAAATGTCATTTAAAAAGAATATGTTTTTGTTCTCAGAAGATTTATTAATAGCATAAGGGCTAAAGTATTATTAGAATTAAGATATCTATTATAGACAAAAGCAATAAATATAAAAGTAATTTAGAATTTCGTTATCTATTTTTATTAGCTATCTAATTTATTGAAAATATAGTAATTAATTATTGCCTTTATCCAAAGCTGTAATTATAATCATATATGTGAAGGAACGATTTCACAATAGCAGTAGTAAAGTTCCAAATGCGCACACACAAGGGCGCAGTAGCTCTCAAGGGAGCAGCCAATCAAATTTGGCATTTAGGAAGTTGCCCACGCAGGAGCAAATAATTGGAGGATATTATTTTTATTACATCTTTTTTTTTTTTTTTTTTTTATGAGGCTTGGAGCCGACATACCGGCCGCCTTGAAATATCTAAATATTTCAAATAAAAGTATAGAACAATTAATTACACAATCATATAACATAAAGTAATTAGTTTTTTTTTATTTTTTTAATGTATATAATATAGCATTTAACCATTAATCCAAATTTTCATTTAGAGGCAATATGCAAACATTAGAGATGCCTCTTTTATAGACATCTGTAGGAGTACAATCAATCACAACCCTAACTTTACCATCTTTCCCAGGAACTACCTGTTTAATCCTACCAATGATTCAAGTATACAAAGGCAGATCCTTTTCTTTTACGAGAACCATCATACCTTCACGCACATTATTTTTGGCAAAATACCATTTTGTGCATTGTTTAAGGTGGCCCAGGTAACTATTTGACCAGTCTTTCCAGATTTGATGGACCATTTTTTGAGTTTTCTACCATCGGTCAAGGAGATTTTCTTTTGTGTTTGTCAAATTTGGCTCAGCGACAGATTTAATTGGCCTACCAATTAAAAAATGGCCAGGCATTAAAGGGCAAAAATCATAAGCATCGGATGGGAATTTGAACTGTTGCATGCCAGCTTCCCACAATCCACCAAATTTTGACAAACACGGTAAAATAAATTTCCAATCTATCTGCTCCGATGTTAGAAAACTTGCAATATTTTCATTTGCTTCTAACTAGGACTGATCGATACATCGCGAAACATCGATTTCATGCATATAATTTGAAACCGATAACAGAATCTTTCAGTTGGCAATATATTGCAACCATCACGATTATCAGGAACTCAGCTGTGAATGTATTGCGAGCGACCATATCTAACTTTTCATCCCGTGCCGTGATAGCTGGTAATCGTTGATACAAAGGAGAGAGGATGATACTCACATAACGCATGCATGATATTTGACATTGGGTTCATCTGAAATTGCTGCTCACGGCTACGATATGAATATTCATTATCTCCTTTAATGATCATGATCTTGCTTTATTAGGAACCGATTATCAGCTGAGCAATAACACATGCGTGATATTCATCTGTTCTCTTTACTCACTGCTACGATATGAATATTCGTAATCGCCATCACAATGTTAATCCAAAATGGTTATTGCCTATAAATATAATTGACAATTGTTGATGTCAATAGTTTTATTCAGAAATAACTGAATAATTTCATCATTCATTTACATCCATATCTCTATATATTAAAAAAAAGTTACTGTTGCTGGCATCAAATTTTTTTGTCTGTAACTGCATCTTCTCGTGAAGGGCAAAGTTCTCTGCTTCATGATAGGTACCAATGTGTGTTGTGTATTCCAAGGAAGAAATTTCAGCTAATTAGAAATGTCTATCTTTTTAATTAAGGAAGTTATTAATTAATAACTTCGGGTTTATAAAGGTACTCTATTTGCCACCTTGAAAAAAGCTTCTTTTATAATGTTGTTTTTCTGTCATGATGTCAAAAGTTGGTTGGTTGGGTTTAACGACGCACTGGTACTGTGCAATGGGTAATTGGCGACAGTCATGGTGTAAAAAAAAAATACATATATATATATATATATATTTTTTTTTTTTTTTCAATGTAAAATAAATTTAGGTATGTAATTTTTTGTCAGCAAATATCTCTTATTCATTTTTTTTTCTACTTTTGGAAAATAATTTTTTTTTGTTTTTTTTTTTGGTAATCTTTCATGTTGTTTATAAATTTTTTAAAAGTTTTTTTTTTTCTTTTGTAAATAATGAAATAATGTCGTATCTGTATTTTTGGCTGCATTTCTTTTTGTCTTTAAAGTGTATTTACCTTTTTTACTTAAAACCTTAAAAAAAAAAAGAAATATATATATATATATATATATGTTGAATATATTTTGGCATAAAATATATTCAAAGTATTTTAAATTTATTGCCAAGAAGAAAATCATCACCTAAAACTTTTATAGAGAATCGAGTACATTTTATCTTTCGTTATTTTAAGAAGTAGGTTTTTCCAAATTAAAATGACAATACTAATAATAAACTTTTCAGATATTTTCAAATGTGTAAAATTATTATATAATTTACATTAGAAGTATATATAGAGTACTATATACTGCCCTAAATTAACTAAAAAAGGCAATAGTAAAAAAATATAGGCATTAAAATAATAGGGGAACAGATTTGATATCTATCGTCATTGGCGATAACAAAAGCTCCAAGTTATGTGGCGAACATATTTAATTCCTTTCAAAAAATCATGGTTATATATTATAAATGTATATTAAGAGAGCAAAGAATAATATGAATTAATATTTCGTATAATATACATTGCAAAAATATACATCTGGCATGTATATTTTCATATTACGTTTTTGATCGCCAAATACAAAAATTGCCAATCATGACAGATATTGCCAAAATGGGTACTATGCATTTTTTTTTTCCTTTAACAAGCAGTTACACCAAAAAGATTCATCGCCAAACAGTAACAAAAAATTAAAAGGAGTCATATAATAAAACTGTAATGCTAAATGGCCTAGATGTTACGAATTTCTATTTTGAAAAAATTACTGATTTTTAGCATATTTCATAAAATATAAATAAACAAATAAAAAATAAAAACGTGGTATTAAATATTATGCACTTGAATTTAACATTGAATACGGCGATTTCTATAACATTTTTCTGCTTTTGTCTTGCGTTATGTTAAGCATTATTAATATTCCTATTCAATGAAAGACAAAGTAGCGAATAAGTGTACAGAGCCCCGCAGGGATTAATAACTGAAGCTAATCTGGGGGATGCAAAGTCTCCATTGGGGGGTTGGTGTACGGAGCGAGCAGGGGGCGAGCCCCCTGTCTCTATATATTAAAGAAAAATTACTGTTGCTGGCGTCAAATTTTTTTTGTCTGCGACTGCATCTTCTTGCAGAGGGCAAAGTTCTCCGCATCATGAGAGGTACCAATGTGTGCTGTGTATTCCAAGGAAGAAATTTCAGCTAATTAAAAATTTCTATCTTTTTAATTAAGGAAGTTATTATTTAAAAACGTTGGGTTTATAAAGGTATTCTATTTGCCACCTTGAAAAAAGTTTCTCTTATGACGTTTTTCTGTCATGATGTCATTTTCTACAGGAAAATCAAAATGTGATCCATGGTGTGAAAAGTTGGTTGGTTGGGTTTAAAAACGCACTGGTACTGCACAATGGGAAATTGGTGACGGTCTGAGACTACCATGGTGTAAAAAAAAAAAATAAATAAATAAATAAATATTTTCAATGTAAAATAAATTTAGGTACGTAATTTTTTTGTTAGCAAATATCTTTTATTCCTTTTTTTTCTACTTTTGGAAAATAAATTTTCTTTTTGGCAATCTTTCGTATTGTTTGTAAATTTTTTTATAAGTTTTTTTTTTCTTTTGTAAATAATGAAATAATGTTGTATATGTATTTTTGGCTGCATTTCTTTTTGTCTTGTGTATTTATCTTTTTTACTTAAAACCTTTTAAAAAAAAATACGTCGAATATATTTTGGCATAAAATGTGTCCAAAGTATTTTAAATTTATGGCCAAGAAGAAAATCATCACCTAAAACTTTTATATAGAATCAAGTACATTTTATCTTTCGTTATTTTAAGAAGTAGATTTTCCAAATTAAAATGGCAATACTAATAATAAACTTTTCAGGTATTTTCAAATGTGTAAAATTATCTAATTGTACATTAGAAATATATATAGAGTATTATATACTGCCCTAAATTAACTAAAAAATGCAATAGTAAAAAATATACGCATTAAAAGAAATAGGGGAACAGATTTGATATCTGTCGTCATTGGCGATAAAAAAGCTCCAATTTATGTGGCGAACATATTTAATTCCTTTCAAAAATCATGGTTATATATTATAAATGTATATTAAGAGAGCAAAGAATAATATGAATTAATATTTCGTATAATATACATTGCGAAAATATATATCTGGCATGTATATTTTCGTATTACGTTTTTGATCGCCAAATACAAAAATCACCAAGGATAACAGATATTGCCAAAATGGGTACTATACATTTTTTTTTTCCTTTAATAAGCAGTTATACCAAAAACATTCATCACCAAACAGTGACAAAAATTAAAAGGGGTCATATAATAAAACTGTAACACTAAATGGCCTAGATGTTATGAATTTCTATTCTGAAAAAATTACTGATTTTTAGCATATTTCATAAAATATAAATAAATAAATAAAAGGTAAAAATGTGGTATTAAATATTATGTATTTGAATTTAACATTGAATACAGCGATTTCTATAACATTTTTCTGCTTTTGTCTTGCATTACGCTATGCACTATTAATATTCCTATTCAATGAAAGGCAAAGTAGCGAATAAGCATACAGAGCACCGCAGGGATTAATAAATGAAGCTTTTTTTGCTTTTAATTTCAGATATCCGGGGGGGGGGGGGGCTTAAAAATAACTGGAATTTCCTGAGAAAAAGCATTGAATTTGTTTTCTTATGGCCTTCTGCATCGATTTTACTTGACGAGATCACAGATTTTGGCAATTTTGTTTTTGCTTTGCAAAATTGAAAGATGATTGGAATGGAGCTATTCTTCAATGGCCTTTTTTTTTTTTTCTTTTAAACTGAGCAAATCATTCTTTTTGTTTTTACTGAGAACATGTTCTTTGTAAGCTTTTTGCATCATCACAACAAATTTTACTGTGTTCTTTCTAAATAAAAAAATATAACTTCACAGCCATAAGTTATTTGTGAGAATATGCCATTTCTTCAGTATTTAATGAGTGTTTTACAGGCATATAAGACATATAGAATTGCCAAAGAAATCACACACATTATTGACGTTTAATACTGCTTGCCATATTGACTCAAGAAGAGAGCTCCTCCCGCAGCATCTTAGAGGCATAACTTTTTACTACAGGTACATTATGGGCAAGAATATGACTGGTTATTTTTTGGATCCTCCATTGTGCATAAATATTTCAGCAAAATTGACTGATTTTGGCATTTTTTTTTTTCATTATTTATTCTTGAGATATGATTTTTTTTACCAAAAAACAGACCAAATTCTGCTTTCTTTTTTTTATGATTGCTCAAACATCCAATTTTTTTTTTTATTTTTATCCATTAATGAAATTGTTTACAATGGTTAGAAGAAATTTAATTAGTGATAAGCAAAATGATTGAAAATAATTGGGAGGCAGCTTAAAACATACAGCTTTTATTTTGTCATCTTTATAATTTTGCTTAAAAAAAAAAAAAAAAAAAATTCTCCTTGGGAAAAAAAAATATACCGGGTGATTCAAAATAGATGTTACAGCGATTATCTCGTAAACTAAGAAAGATAGAAACAAACTTCCAATTACAAAATTAGAGCAAATTAAGAGTAGATTTCAGATATGGAATTTATTTTGTACAAGGGGCTGTATACATATTAAATACGAAATTTAATTTTTATACGGCCCCTCCTATCATGTGACTTATATTTAGAAAAATATTCTCCTCGCTGTAACAATCAAAATAAAAAAAAAATCATCTCTCTAAGTCAAAATCTCGCTGAGTTATTGCAATTTGAAAATGATGACTTACACCACTTTTTTTTCAATTTTGGCATCTATTTTTCTACGCCAACGAGCTCACTTTAGGGGGTTATCTATGAGATGAGAAAAAATTAAAAAAGATCCTTTATTTTAAAACAGCAACTAAAATCGTTCAAACGCGTGAAATCAACAGATTTAAGAACTTAATGCAAATTTACATTATTTTGTATAGTTAAAAAATTTAATACTTAAATTTCTTAGGGGGGTCACCTGCAAATTAAAACACGTTAAGAGAGGGGAAAAATTAAAAGACTAGCAAAACCGTGTAAAATTTCCGTGCTTTATTTTTACCACTTTCCATCATGGTTGAAAAATTTAATGACTTCGGCTCTTCAACAATTCCAGCAAGATTGGAAAGTGTTAATGACTTCGATTTGTCTGTCTGTCCATCCGTCTTTCTGTGTGTCCGCGCTCTAACTCCCGTGAATATTCATAGAATTCCCTGAAACTGATATATGTTATTTGAGTTCACGATCGGATGTTCCTTATAGAAAATGGAGTGAATACCTCTGCTAGCTTGTGCACAGGGACACCCGAAAGTATTCCAAGGCATTGTGTTCTATGAGAGGTATTTTTATAAACCATATTTTAATACCTTTAATTTATGCATATATTAATAAAATTTAAATACGTTATTATAGTTTTCTATCGGATATTTTCTATAGAAAATGGAATAAACACCATCACTGGTTTGTATACAGAGACACCCGAAAGTATTCCAAAGCACTGCGTTCAATGTGAAGATATTTCTATAAACCAAAATTTAATTACTTTGCATAAATCTTAATGAAGTTGAAATATGTTATTCATATGCGCAAAAGGGTGCTTTCAATACTGTACAGTACGATTAGCATTAGATTTACAGGGCACACAAAAATATTCAGTTACGTTAAGGGTTATTATTGAACATTTGCTGGAATTGCATTTGCGTTTACATTAAACATTTTCAACAATTTTTAACTGTAAATAAAATTTCAATTTGCATTTTTTTTTTTTTTTTTTTTTTTTTGTCTGACTGTCCATCTGTCCGTCTGCCCGTCCCCAGCGGCTATAAATATTTTGAGAAATGACATATGTTATTCAGGTTTACTATATGATATTCCCTATTTAAAATGGCATTAATTAATTCACTACAATTGGTTTATGTACAGGAACGCACAAAAAATGCGTTTTGGGACAGATATTCTTATAAGTTACATTTAAATAACTTTATACTGTAAAAACCATAAGGAAATTCATATTTATTGTTAATATTCTAAAATAATGTTTTGTATAGAATATAATATGGTATAGATGTATAATTCTATGTCAAGGGGGTTGCCGCCCTTCTCAACCCCTGTTTAATTATAGTGCCTACACTTATCAAAACATAAATCAAGTCTGTTATCAATTTCCTTAAAACTTGCAAACCTTGATCAACTTTTCAAGTGGCAACTAGATATGGAATCCAAAGTATCAAATTCGCATTTCCTGTAGTTATAACTTTCTCATACCCATAAGGTAGAGAAAGTATTGTTTTGGGACCAAATTTTCGAAAGTGTGTTTTTGTTATATTTACACGTTTTGAGGTCCCCTGAATATGAAAATCGTGTTTTTAGCGGTTGGTCTCTGTGTGTGTCTGTCTGTTATCAGCATATCTCAAGAACAAATAGCAGCAGATATTCCAAACTTGGTATTTTTAATATGTATCATATAGGGATGCTACACTAAGCTTTTCATTGAGATGAAGCAAATGGTTCGTGTACATGCACACTCAAGAATATTCAAATACATTACGTCTATGGAGAAAATTGCAGGTAAGTAGAGTTTAACACCTATAGACTGCACTAAACCAAATAAAATGAATATATATTTTTTATATGCATAAAAACATGCCTCATGTAGAATATGGCAGGGAAATTATTCTCAGTTCATTTACAGGGCTACACAAAATAATTAGATTATAATGCGACAATAGCTGAAAATTGATGGAAGTGCATTTTATGTTGTTCCGTATATTAATACTATAGGTTTATATTTAGGTGCACTTTGTGGTTTGTACATATTTTTCAAAAGATATACAGGGTTGCAAATATTTAAGCTATAATATTCTTTTTTATTGCTAGTGAAAGTGCTTTAATATAATATTTTACCATGTCCAGGAAAGCTGCTCAGGAATGGAAATGAATTCCTCATAGACATATGATAAGTAATGTATGTTTTTAAGCTAAATATGCAACGCTTGTGCTTTGTGTATTTACACGTTTTGAGGCTTCCTTATTACCAAAGTCAAGTTTTTTAAAGTTTGATTATTGCCTGCGTCGAATAATTTCAGGAGTTTCCCCCCTCACACAGAACTAATTATCATATAAAACTCTTCCGAAGCCTAATTTGAATTATTTTAACATAGGTTTACATAACAGTACTCTTTATGTTACCTCTTAATTTCCAACCTGTATTTAAGGTATTAAATTTCAGGGTAAGAGAAAGTCATGTGAGTGGCACACCAGATTATTTGTTGTTAAATTAGGCTGATAATTCATATATATACAGATCAACGAATAAAAATTTACCTTTCGTATTCAGGAGGCCTTAAAATGTGATATTATACAGAAAAAAAATCGCTCTCCAAAAGCTACTTTGTTTACAGTATGGGTATGAGAAATTAATTTTTCGTTCTGTGTCAGCAGTGTTCTTCGAAAAAAAAAAAAAAAAGCAGCAAACGCTTACACCAATTACATTTAATAATAATAATAAAAAAAAATTACCTTAATTTTAGGTAGCCCTGTATATTGTCTATAAACTATATACACATGACTTTGTATACGTAAATTTAGTGTTATATGTAAAATGGGTAACACAAAATGAAATACACTTCCTGCAATTCCCAAGTATAGCTCCAATATATCGAAATACTCTGGGTAACCCTGTAAATGAATGATGAATGGTTGCTATACCACAATCTACATAAAACATGCTTTTATGCGTATAAAAAATTTGTTCTTTTCATTTTGTTTAGGGCAGTCTATACATGTCACACTGTACATATGAGAAATTTCGCTCACAGACGTAATGTATTTGAATTCTTTTGGATGACCCTGTAAACAAACAATTGTCTGATCGTAACGTATACTTTAGTGTAGCACCGTAATATGATACGGATTTAGAATATCGAATTTAGATTTTCTGCTACTATTTGTTCTTGAGATATTCTAATATTACACAGACACACTTACACAAGGAGAGAGAGAGAGAGACCAACCGCTAAAAACATGATTTTTGAATTCAGAGGACCTGAAAACGTGCTAATATAACAAAAACTAATTTTCGGAAATTTGACTCAAAGACATTTCTTTCTCTACACCTTGTATATGAGTAAGAGAATGTATATAGAAAAAGAAAAAAAAATGAATTTGAAAATTCCCTTTTAGTACATAAATTATTCATAAATTTTATTTGTTAAATTATCAGTGAGTATTCTCTTGTGTATTCACTAGGAGAAAGAGAGACATTACAGGTTAAAATAGCCGTCTTTCCCTGAATGATTTCTTTTTTTTCCCCCCCGAAACGCTGATCAACGTGTGTCATATTACAAAAGCAATAGTAATTACAATTTCTCACTTTTGATACAACCCCTTAAGACTTGGCGAAAAATGCTAGAATTTTCAAATTGCAATAACTCAGCGAGAATTTGACTTAGAGAGATGATTTTTTTTTTATTTTGATTGTTAGAGCGAGGAGAATATTTTTCTAAATATAAGTCATATGATAGGAGGGGCGGTATAAAAATTAAATTTCGTATTTAATATGTATACAGTCCCTTGTACAAATGAATGCCATATCTGAAATCTATTCTTAATTTGCACCAATTTTGTAATTGGAAGTTTGTTTCTATCGTTCTTAGTTTACGAGATATTCGCTGTAACATCTATTTTGAATCACCCGGTATATATATATATATTTTCTTCCTTAAAATTGTGCAAAATTTCCTGTTTTTCACCACTCCTCCACCACCACTAGCATGTTTTTTTTTTTTTTTTTTTTTTTTTTTTAAGAGCTATCCATAAATTCAGAGTTATTGTAAATAATTTTCAGTAACATTTATGTATTGTTTGGTATTAATCTAAAAATTTATTTGAATTTTTTTCCCTATTCTTATAAAAAAAAATATCAGTTTTTAATTTTCTGAGCAATTTACTTATTTAATTTATATTTTTTTACATATTTTATTAGCTGATAAATTTTAAATTGTTTTAAAATATACATTATAGAATAAAATTGTTTTAACTGTAGAATTTTATTTATTGTTTTATTTTCTGAAATTGGTCACTATTTAAAAAAAAAAAAAAAAATCAGTATTTGGTCAGTATTTTTCTAGTTTTAGTAAAACCAGTATTTTAAGCTTTTAGCCTTCTAATTTTCACCCCTGCAATTAGTAATAGGAGAAAATAAACTTTTGCAATCATATAAAAAAACAATTGGTATTTTGTAGTAAACATAATTTTAGCCAATAAAGTCTTTTTTTTTTTTTTTTTTTTTTTTTTTAAGTATAAAATTATTTTATATATTTTGCTTGAAATATTTAAACTTCGTTTATTTAACAGTTAGAAATGAAGAAAAGCTTGCTTTTCAATTGTATGATTTGGTATTATATATTTGAAAATGATCTTCAAAACATTTCAACTTCATCCCAGATTAGTTTAAGACTATATTATACATAATTTCTTTGCATCATTTTAGGAAATTCTTTTGCTTTAAAAATATTGATTTTTAAAGTATTCAAATAATAAAGTATGGACAAATGTTCTGATGAAAATGTTAATTATATTGATTTATTGAAGCAAGGTATGTGGCAGTATGCATATTGATTTAATAATTGAATAGTTATTTAATATCTGATGGATATACATTTAAATATACTTAGATGGAATCTCAAAGGAACAAAGGAAATTTCTGTTCTTACTTCTTGTCTTACTAGTTTTTTTTTATTATCTATTTATATAATTTGCAATTGTCTTTAATTGCATTATTGTCTTTAATTTTTTTCAGGATGGTCTTATAGATCTATTAAGACGGACCAATGTCTATTTTATCCATTGCCTATTACCTCGCCACAATGCTGGTCTTGCAGAATGCAGAATTTCACCTAGCTCTAACAAAAATTCTTCAATGGAAGACATGCTAAATATACCACTATTACGCTCTCAGTTAAGAGGATTCCAAGTATTGGACACTATTCGAGTTCATAAGCAAGGTATGTGACAGTATGCATAATGATTTAATAATTGAATAGTTATTTAACACGTTAATCGCCATGATAATATCGGAAAAATTTTCACATGGGTCATGGTAACTTTATTAGACAATTTAGTTAAAAATGCATGTTAAAAATGCATCAGGCACATATGACTGACATGGCGATTAACGTGTTAATAATTACTCTGCGTATATCATATTCCTTTTAGGGTTATTTCCTAGTTAAAAATGCGTGTTAAAAATGCGTCAGACACATATGACTGACATGGCGATTAACGTGTTAATATCCGATGGATATACATTTAAGTATACTAAGATGGAATCTCAAAGGAACAAAGGAAATTTCTGTTCTTACTACTTCTTGTCTTACTAGTTTTTTTTTATTATTATCTATTTATATAATTTGCAAGAGAGGTGACGATTCCGATTCGTACTCATCTATATAGCAAGTTGCCTTTCATACTTCAATTAATTTTTAAAAATCTAATTGTCCGATCGATAAATTCTTTAGTCCGACGAATTTAGAAAAATCGCCCCTTTCATTTGGTATCTTATTTGTAACAGAGTTTTGATTAGATTTTTTTTAAATTAATTAAAATATGAAAATAATAACCTGGTAATAACTTCAAAATTGGACATTTAATTTTATAATTGTTTCCAAAAAAAATATACCATTTATTTTATTTATTTATTTTTTAGCATAAAATGAAATATGCTTTCACGCAAAAAATAAAAAATGATAAAAAATTAAATTTGCTCCTGCATGTGAAAAAATAAAATTATGAAAATGGAGCAAAAAAAACCAACCATAATCATTTTTAATATACTTCAATTTTAGATTTTTTTTCTTTTGTTTAAATAGTATGTTTTTGGCACAGATGAATCGCGCTTGGCATGAAGCTAATTCATTGATAATCTTAGGTAATATTTTAAAATTTTAATGCTGAAATAGATCTGACATTTCTCGCCAAGGACTCTACTTTTGTGAAAGCCACTTTAAGCAAAGTAGCACATCAAAAATATAAATAATTTATAAAATATTGAAAAACAGAAAAGAAAGAAAAGGAAAGGAAAAAGAAAAGAAAGAAACAGAAAAATTAATCACATAAATTATGTATTTATGTCTAAAATGGCGATAAAAATTCAAAAGTCAACAAGGGGAGCTACATTAAGGCTGTACTATGATCAGATTTACATATTTAATTATTTAAATATTTATTTTTCTATATACTAACTACTATTAACTAACTCAACTACTATTATAACCACAAAAAAATTGTCTCATTCGATAGATGTAGCCAATCATAGCATATTGTAATATTATACACTGATGGAAAAAAAAATCCCAACACCAATAAAAAATTATTGTACAGTAATGAAATTTCAGCAATACATTTGTCTAGGTAACATATTTAATTGATTAAAGTTTCAAGATCACAGGTAGAGCCATTGGCGAGAAGAGCCATTTCAAATGTGAAATGTTGGTACATTAGTAACTGGTGTAACCGCCAGAATTTTGAATGCAAGCATGCAAACGTGCATGCATTGTGTCGTACAGGTGTCGGATATCAGTTTGTGGGATTGAGTTCCATGCCTGTTGCACTTGGGCGGTCAATGCAGGGACGATTAATGCTGGTTTTGGATGACGCTGGAGTTGTCGTTCAATGATGTCCCATACGTGCTCGATTGGAGAAAGATCTGGTGATCTAGCAGGCCAAGGCAACATGTCGACACTCTGTAGAGCATGTTGGGTTACAACAGCGGTATGAGGGCGAGCGTTATCCTGTTGGAAAACACCCCCTTGAATGCTGTTCATGAATGGCAGCACAACAGGTTGTATCACTAGACTGACATACAAATTTGCAGTCAGGGTGCGTGGGATAACCACGAGAGTGCTCCTGCTGTCATACGAAATTGCTCCCAAAACCATAACTCCAGGAGTAGGCCCTGTGTGTCTAGGCCACAGACAGGTCGCTAGCAGGCATTCACCTGGCCTCCTTCTAACCAACACACGGCTATCACTGCGACCAAGTCAGAACCGGCTTTCATCAGAAAACACAACAGATCTCCACTCCGTCCTCCAATGAGCTCTAGCTTGACACCACTCACTTCGCAAACGGCAGTGGTTTGGAGTCAGTGGAATGCACGCTACAGGGCGTCTGGCTCGGAGCTGTCCTTGAAGTAACCAATTTGTAACAGTTCTTTGTGTCACTGTGGTGCCAACTGCAGCTCTAATTTCAGCTGCAGACGCAGTACGATTAGCTACAGCCATACGCCGAACACAGCGGTCTTCCCTCTCAGTAGTGCCACGTTGCCGCCCGGAACCCGGTCTTTTTGAGGCAGTACCTTCCCTTGACCACTGCTGCCAACACTCATGACAGTGGATACATTCCTGCCAAGTCTTTCTGCAATATCGCAGAAAGAAAACCCACCTTCTCGTAGCCCTACTACACGACCTCGTTCAAACTCAGTGAGCTGTTGATAATGGCTTCTTCGTCTTCTTAGAGGCATCCTTGACTAACATTAACCCACTACGTCAAATCTCAACTGTAAATAACGATCACGAACCTTACAGCGCTTATTTAAAGCAAACCTCATTTGCATGTTCATAGTGTCGCTACTAGCGCCACACTTATGCGCATAGCTCGAAATTTGAATCGACGTCATCTTTCAGATGTATAAACACGCCTACCAAATTTCGTTTATCTAGCACAGCTCCTTCCTGGTGTTGGGATTTTTTTTTCCATCAGTGTATTTGGTGTGAAGTTGTTGTCATTTTATAGTTGATCGAATAAATCAAATAAATATAGAAAAACACGTGAAAGAAAATATTATGTACACCACATATAGTGTTGTTCATATGTAACTGGGATTCAAATATAAAATTGCTTCTTCAATTTTTTCGATACTGTCCGTTTCAAAACTGTCATCTGATAAGCAACCAAATGGAAGCCCACTGGTAAGCTATTGTCACAGGCAATAGGGACAGGCACCCAAAAGTCTGCAAATGAATGGGTTGCTGTCGAAGGCAGTCGGGACAAGAAGCTGGCTTTTGAGCAATTTCATGATTTTTTTTTATTTATTTATTTATTTTTGGTTTATAAAGCAATATAGAAAAGAGTTTCCTTTAAATATAGTGACCAGCAAAGCAGACAAAGCCTTTGTTGATTCACTACCTTAATTGATTTCACATTCCATCATTTTTGACGGGGTTATATACTAGTTATTATTATTTATTTATTTATTTATTTTTTGATGACGTTTAAAGGTTTTTCTTTGTGTTCTATCTTTTTATTAAGGAAAAAAAAAATATATTTAAATAAGGGTTTTAATTTTTATGTATGAAGTAAAATATGAAATATAATTTTAAGTTAAACATTGAGTGTTTAATAAATAATAATACAGTGGAGCACCGTTTATACGTTTTTCAAGGGACCGTTCCTAAAAAACGTATAACTGAAAAAAACGTACAACTGAAAATTCGTTTTAACATTAATACACAATAAAGTGTCATATTAGTAATTATTATTATAGATAAAAGTCTAATCAATTTTCATGATTTCTTTTATATTTATTCGAATAAGATATACTTTTAATTAAATTAAAAATATTTTTAAAAGGTAGAACAAAAATTAAATGATAATTAAAAATACAGAAATTCAGAAAATTTTCTCAAGATTTCGATTTTAACCTTTAAAGACAAAGCCTTTTGTTCTCTAAATGAAGATGGCAGTTTTGCAAACAATTAAAAGAAAGGGAAAAAGAAAATCCTTGTTTCTGCAATTGTATTCGCCCAACGGAATCAGTCAACGGTCAGTAATAAATCTTCAAGTTTACAAAATGCCTATAAAGTTGTGTTTTTTTATCCCTTTGATATCCCATTCCTGGAGTCAATTAAAAGAGTAAGTGGGAGGTCTTCAAGTGGTCACTGGCTACTTGTATACCTACCATTTCACCCAGTCGCCAACTGCTGAAAAACACCCCCCTTGACCCAGGCTATCGACGCCATAGATCGATGCAGGTCGCAATTTGTTCTATAGCCACATTTTGTTACCATAAATTTAAGAAAAAATAATTGAAAAAGATAAGAATAAAACATAAAGAGCATTCATCTTTTTTTTTTTATCCTGGAATGAAACTCAAACTTGGGATTCTACAAGGAGAAAAAAAAACGTATAAGTGAAATTAAGAATTTATTCGTGACGTATAAACGAAATATTTTAACATTAGAATTCAATGGAATGATTTGGGACCAAAGTCGAAAAACGTATAAATGAGAAAAACGTATAAATGAGAAACGTATAAAAGGTGCTCCACTGTAATAATTTTGTGCTTAGTCGATTTAAAAAAAAAAAAAAAGCAAGATTATTTACTAAACAATAAAATGCTAATATTAAGACAACTTAATATTATTTAGTATTAAGAAATATTAAATAATTTATTCTTTCAAAATAATATATTTTTTTTAAATTTTATTTTTTGTTAATATTGAGACACAATAATATAATTTAATGTTAAGAAATGTTAAATAGTATTGTTCTCATCAGTGGTAAAAACTGGGTGCAAATTTCTCACTCTTTCTGAGAAACAAAATAAGATTTCTAAAAAGAATGTGAGAGCAGAAAACTATTAAAAAAAAAAAAAAAAAAAAAAAAAAAAAAAACTGAATTAATGTAAATTTCTAATTATGTCTAATTTTACTGCTCATTGGTAAAATTTGAGCTTAATTGCATTTAATTTCTTAAACATTCATTTATTTATTTATTTTTCACTGCTGATCACTAAAATAGGCAATTATTACACTGCAAATTGCTGAAACTTTTTTTTTTTTTTTTTTTTTTTTTTGTGTAGTTAAACATTGTTTACCTAAAGGTAAAAAAATTCTTGTTTATCTGGTATTTCATTGTAGAAATATAATGTGTTTATTTTTTCACCTGATCAGCAAAATATATAATTTTTGTATCCAAGTTTTTTGAAAATTTTTTTAAATCATTCAACTTTTGTGAATAAATTTGCTGAATTTTGTGAAGGCTTTTCATTTCAAGATTTTTGGTTTTTTATTGACCTGTTTTTAGACCAAAAATATTTTCTAATTGGCTCTGAAGAGTGTGCTTATTCTCTCGATGTTAACAAAAAATTATGTGGGAAAAAAAAATAATAATAAATAAGTAAATAAATAAAATGAAAAATAAACCATGCAAGATACTCGCGATCTTTCACTTTAATAGATGCCCTAAATAATATTTTTATTCCTTCAAAATAACATATATATTTTAAATATTTTTATTTAAAGAATAGCAGCATAAAACTGTATTTAAATAATTTTTAAAAATGTATTTAAAAAATGTTTTATCTTTCAAAAACATTAGTAAAAAATAAATTTGAAACTGAAAAGTCATATTCTTTTTTTATTATTATTTGGGGGGGGGGGGGGAAGGAAATAAATAATAATCTATAATAATAAATAGAAAGGAAATCAGATCTCAAATTGAGACATTTAATAAACACGTGCACAATTGTAAAAACAACTAATTTGTTAAAAAATAACACTTTAAAATACGTAAAAAATATCTTTAAAATATGTATTTAATTAAAATCATTTTAAAAATTACATAAATTGTTTATTCAAAGCTTTTCGCTCTGCTTGCTTTGTTATGCATCATCAGGAACAAATTCAAGACATAGTCTAACAAGTGCAGCAACACATTCATTATATATCACAAGAAAAAACACCCGACAGTTACGATCAAGCTTGATAAGTCAGTCCAAAATCACAAATTGTAGAGATTTAGTTGGACCTTTACTGGGTCAACATGGAGCAACTTGAAATCTGGAAAAGTTAAGGAACTTGCATTTAGTTGGAGCTTTACTGTGATAACATTGAAAAACTTGAAAACTGTAAATGTTGAGGGACTTCGTTGGGTAGGGTCTGGAGAGGCATACTGGCAGTAACAGAATAGATGACAGAGGAAAACAAGAAGTCAGCTCGAAGATACAATCTTGAAATTAGTTGGTGCTATTTTAGGGTAACCTGGAGTTACCTTGAAAACTTCAATAACCGAAGAATTTTCTTAGAGAAGTTGAATTAGAAACTGGACTAGCAGTAACAGTAACAGGAAGTCAAGACTGGTTAAAGGCTTGCTGGGAGTATTCAAAAAAACTTTAGCTGTTTGAACATATTGAGACATACAGTCCACTGAAAAGATAAATTTGAATTAAATATGTGGTTGTATAAGGAAATGCCATATTTTTGTAGGAAAGCAGCATTTTTTGAATTAATTGAATTATATTTTATTATATTGATTGCTTCTGAAATTAATTATTCTGCTATAATTGGTGGAAAAGAGATAATTGCTGCTTGATCCTAAAGAGGTGTAGCTGAGTTATCGTAAATAAAGTTAAGTAAAGCTGAACTTTTCCCTTCTTTGACATTGCGGATATGCTCTTGAATTCTTTTACTTAAGTTTTTTTTTAGCTTGACCAATATAGAAAAAAACATCATTATTCAGTTTTATTATTCAGTTAATAATAAAGAAAATAAATCTTACAAGACTGAAAAAAAGTTTTTGAATTTATCCAATTATGATTTTTTACCAAATGAATTGCAAGTTTTAAACAAAAAGTCTAACTTTGCTTTTAAACCTAAAATAAAACTGAATAATGATATTTTTTTCTATATTGGTCAAACTAAAAGAAACTTAAATAAAAGAATTCAAGAGCATATCAGCAATGTCAAAGAAGATGTATAATTAAAAATAAAATTTTTGGTGCTATAAAATTTAATTAGAATATCTCCAAGTGATTTTTAAAGGTGAACTCTAAATTAAAATTAGTGGATTTAAATTTGTAAACTTAGGCCATAATGTCCGTGATCTTAATAATAAGAAAATTTGGATCCATCTAAAAAAAATTGGAAAATAACTTAAATAATGCTAAATAAGTCAAATAAATAGAATTTTGGGAAATTACTCTTAAATAATTGGATTTCAAAATCTCACGTAGTGGTTAGTACATGATATCAAAGTATGATCCGATCATAGCATGCATTGAGCTGAAAAAAAAAAAAAAAAATTAAATAAATAAAAAAGAATGAACTTACCAATTTTGCAAAGAAGACATATTTTATAACAAACACATCACTGATACACAATAAAACATTTAACACTGGCCAGCGGAGTATACTAATAAAATAAGTAAAATGTAAGATCTTTCATATCATTTTCACATACCATTTTAGCAGATGTTTTTTTTTAAATTATTATTTCATTTACTGGATTCACATTAGTAATTTTATTTTTGAATTTCATTAGTTATTTAATAAAACGTGAAATTTGCTACGAGTTCAACAAGCCTGTTATGCGGATGTAAAAATTGTCCAAATTCGGCGGTTGGTATTATGCACGTCGCATAGTCTATTGCTACCCATTAAAAGGGTGATACTTGTATATGATGATTTTTTGTCTTGATAAACCACATAAAATTTTCCTTTTTGTCAAATTATGAAAAGAAGTCATGCTCGTTGATATCAGCACGGTGGATTATCACTACTAAATTGCAAAAACGGATTTGTGCTTGTTGATGTTAGCACTGTGGATTATCACTATTAAATTGTGTAAGAATGGATTCGTGCTTGTTAATATTAGCACTGTGCATTATCACTTTTCTATATCATCCTTCTCATAACAGTGCTTCTAAACGGTGATGAGATTAATTCTAGGTGATAACCATCAGCAAATTGTCACTACTTTAGATGGTGGTGATTTGTTTCATTTTCCAGTGAAGTCCAGCAGAACTCAATCCTTACGTTTCAGATATGCTTGATAGCATAGGTTTTGATCAATTGCCTTAATCAAATTATTTAGAATTCTTACCCCCTAATCCAGGACAGGGATAAGATGTTGCGTAAACAAAGGCAATATATAAGCCACCATTGTTTCAAAAAACATCTAAGTGTCACTGGGGCTGACTGCGGCAAAAAATGGTGAAAGGCTGAAAAAAAATGGCAAAAGATGCTGTGGCCTCAGCAACCACGTCAAGGAATGCCGAGTCCCGCAAACCACATCCGCTGCTACTTGGCTTTTCTCTGGAACTCCACTAAACCGTCTTTTCTCGCTCCCGAATTTTGAAGTGCCGCACCGCTTACAGACAATCAGAGTTCGCACACGGTACTCAAGCCTTCTGGAAGATGAGCGCTTCATCACTTCCGATGAACATCCGAGATTGTTCTAATGAATCTTTCCCAGCTACATCCCCTCTTGGCCATGCGAGGAGAATGAAAAAAATGGCTAACTTAGCAAATAGACGAAAAAACACTGGCACACATATATAAATCTTCTAAATTTGCTGCAATAAAAATTTGAAGATAAAAACCTTAATTTTTGGTGTATTTAAAAAAGAGAGGTACCATTTTAAAGTTTATCACTTGTAGAATCGCCCCGTAACAACGGAATCTTCGAAATACTTACCAATAAAATTTTATGACCATAATTAACTGGGAGGAAAATAAAGCAAAATGGTTAAAATTAACGAATGTTTCTTTTCATTAAATTGTATAATTTACTTTTTAGATGATCGGAGCTTTATGCTAACTGTTGTAGCTAATCTGAAAAAGGAATTTTATTCACGCAATTCATGTTTTAACTACTTAAATTATTAAAATTGATTTTAATTAAGTCTGATTAAGCTGTATGTTAATTACTTTCTGTAAAATCATTTGTTTAAACGATGTTTTTGGTTATTTTATTTTAAGTAACGTTGTTTTTGGCTATTTTCATTTTAAAATTGGGATGTTACGAAAAAGTAAAGTGTAACAGAAGGGAAAAGTTCAGCTTTAGTTAACTTTATTTACAATAACTCAGCTACACCTCTTTGGGATCAAGCAGCAATTATCTCTTCTCCACCAATTATATCAGAATTAATAATTTCAGAAGCAATCAATATAATAAAATACCATAATTCAATTAATTCTAAAGATGCTGCTTTCCTACGAAAAATATTGCATTTTTTTATACAACCACATGTTTAATTCAAGTTCATCTTTCCAGTGAACTGTATGTCTCAATATGTTCAAACAGCTAAAGTTTTTTTGAAAACTCCCAGCAAGCCTTTAACCTGTCTTGACTTCCTGTTACTGTTACTGCTAGTCCAACCTCTAAGGTTCCTAATTCAACTTCTCTAAGAAAATTCTTTGGTTATTGAAGTTTTCAAGGTGACTCCAGGTTTCCCTAAAAAAGCATCAATTAACTTCAAGATTGTAGCTCCGAGCTGACTTCTTGTTTTTCTCCATCATCTATCCTGTTACTGTCAGTATGCCTCTCCAGACCCTACCCAATGAAGTTTCCATACAAGTTCCTCAACATTTACAGTTTTTAAGTTGCTCCATGTTATCACAGTAAAGCTCCAACTAAATGCAAGTTCCTTAACTTTTCCAGATTTCAGGTTGCTCCATGTTGACCCAGTAAAGGTTTAACTAAATCTCTATAATTTGTGATTTCAGACTGACTTATCAAGCTTGACCATAACTGCCATGTTTTTTTTCTTGTGATAATGAACGTGTTGCTGCATTTGTTGTCAGACTGTCTTGAATTTGTTCATGATGATGCCCTGACAAGCAGTGCAAAAAGATTTGAATAAATGATTTATATAATTTTTAAAATGATTTTAATTAAATATGTCTTTTAAAGAAATTTTTTACATGTTTTAAAGTGTTATTTTTTAACAAATTAGATTTTTTTTTTTTTTTTAAATAAAAGGAAAGGTTTGTCTGTCTGTCTGTACTTCTATATGTTCAGTCCTTATTGAACACAGAAGTACAAAAATTGACATGCTGATACTCAGGAGTCTTACCCCGAGGGGCTCCTGAAAACAGAATTTAAAAATTTTAATTAGCTGTTGAGATATTAATTAAAACATCGACCTATTTCAATTAATAAACCAGTCAATTTTGAGCTTAAGATGTATTTAAGGAGCGTTAAATGGCTAAATAAATTAGAAATACTGATCTAATCGTTACAAATTTGGTACCAAATGAAAGGGGCAATTTTTCTGAATCCAGAAGTGCAAACAGAATTTCAACATGACAATTAGATTTTTAAAAATTAACTAAAGTATGAAATTTAGGTGGCAACACTTGATTATTTCATTTATCAATTCTTAGTGCCAGATATATTGGCTGACTACTCTTCTGGTCCAGAATAAATTGCTTTTCGATCATGTGACAAGGTACTGTAAATAAAAAAAAAACAGTTTTTGAATTTTTTGAATTTGAAATTGATAATCATGTGTCTTTACTGTTCACCTGTCTGCAGTTAAAAATTCTAAAAAATCTGTAAAAAAAAAAAAAAAAAAAAAAAAGAAGACAGATTTATATTTATATAAATTATTATTTTTTTTTTTTTTTTTTCATCTGTTTATGTAAAGAGACAAAAGTTACTTTTAACAGAATAATAATGCTTTTTTTTTTTCTAAAGAAAATTTTAAAAATTTTAAAGAAAAATTTTAAAAATTTTTAATTATAATTTTATAATTTTAAAAATTTTAAAGAAATTTTTCTAAAGAAAAATTTTTTTTTTCTGAACTGGGATGTAAAAAAGTAGTTTTGGAATTTCTTAAATTCTAGACGGATTTCAACAGAAATTGCTAATCGCTCTTGATAGATTGGCCATTTTCAGTGAAAAATATATCACATGTATTCATTAATATTATATGTAATACATCATTCGAAAGATATTTTAAAGTACTTTTATTACGGCCTGCTAAAGTGATATAAACTGTTTAAATTCCACATGAAACGTTCAGAGTAAACTACGGAAAACCCAGAACGTTTTTATTCTTTTACATTTTACAGAGTTTTGAATTCCAATTTCCACTCACATTTCGTGCTAAGGATTTTTGGTGTTATATCGCCTGGAATTACACAAGTTTCGATGAAAACCATGGATAAGTCAGACACAAAACTTTTTGTAAAAATGTTTATTACCTTTGTATCTCAGCTTCTAATTAGCATAATTTCATAAGTAATATATCATTTTAAAAGTAATTTAAATTGGAATTGAAGAGTATATGTTGAAAACCACTGTTGCGAGAGGGCACTTTGTATTTTAATAATTCAATATCTGGAATTCTAATTATGATTAAATTACTTATAATACATCATTTGAAATATTGCGGACTTTTAAACTGATATGAGCCGTTAAATTACGTATGGGAGTTTCAGAGAAAAGCTAGAACACAATTATTGCAATATCTCCAATTCTAATTATGATGCAGGCTTTCAAATTCTGATACTCCGTTCACATTTCGTATTAAGAATTTTTAACACTATTTAGCCCACAGTTACACAAGTTTCAGAGAAAAACCACAAAAAATCAGACAAAAATAGCTACATTCAGCATCTAGTGCCATGGAGTGGGATTAAAGTGAGGTATATACATTCTATTTTACTTACTTTTGACATTTCTTTCATAGATTCAGTTTTATGCACTCTTTAAACTAATGGTACTTTATAGTACCATCAGTAGGTAAAGGGCTAAAGCAGTCAGAGGGATAATGTTGTAACAAAATCATCGGTAACTAAAGTTCATATACATAATTTTCACAATCCTATCATCCTTTTTCTAAGTTGTTTTTCCTCTATACAAGGAAAATCTATGAGTAGCAAATACTTGTGAAATATTCTAACAGCATTTTATAAATAACAGTAGAACCTCTATTATCCGACCCTCGTTTAACCGGAACTCTCCATTAACCAACGTCAGTTTCCTGACTTTGCTTTCAGCATCGGTTATCTGAAACTCTTATAAACAACACATTCTGTTAACCAAAATTCATTTTTTTATTTACCTTTCACATTCCTTGTGTATGCAAGCGTTCTTTCCAAACTATGAGTACAGATAAATATTTTGGAATTCCTTTCTTAGAATTTCTTTGAAATTAGCTCGAGCTCCTGCCATCCCCTGTGCACACATCCCTATCCTAAGCAAAAACACTCCCCATTTCTAAATTTTTTCAGAAAATGTTAGACATTGTGGAAGATGGTGCTGCCAAATTTTCAAACATTTTTAGCATGATGCCAGGTTTTGAAAATTGTGGGATCAAAGAAATCTGAGATTGGTTAAATTGTGACCTGGAAGATGCAGACTTCTAGTTGCTTAATGATGAGGAAATTATCACAGAAGTCCGACACTCTCCAAAGAAAGATAAAGATGATGATGATGATGAAGGCAAGAATGACTCTCAAGTAAAGATTTGCAGCACTGATTCCTTTGAGTATTTTTCAAAAGAAACTAAGGCCTGACTATTGCACGGGCACTTTCTCAGGGGTACAAAATTTTACTAATGATTAAAAATATCTGATCTAAATCCCTCTTTTTTTTTTTTTTTTTTAATCTAACTCAACTGTGTTTTATTTATATGAATAAAATTTTAAAATAAAATCTATCATGTGATAGAATGGAGTAATTTTATTATAAAGCCGAAAACAGAAACAGATTAATTTTTTGCCCAGATACTTTTTCCAGTCAGTCGGCTTTTACACCTGCTATATATTGTAGTATAATAATAACAGCCTTTTTCTTGGGGAGGGGGAGAGGGGGAAGTTTGAATCATCAAAGGATGGTATGGAAAACTGAAAGTGCCCTGGGCACAAATATTTGTTAATCAGGCTCTGGTTGGAACAAGAGTTGTGCGATTCCTCCAAACTAATGTTTTAAAAAAATCTTTGTGACTGAGCTGCACGACAAAGGATGACCAATTTATGCCAAATGAAGCTTCCATTTAAATCATTGTAAGTTTTTTGCTTCAAAATAAATTTTCATGTACAATTTAAATTTAGATATTCATTTTTTATTTAGCAGTTTTAATAGTCATAATACCAGTTTAATGACGATTTTACATATTAAACTAATACACGATTATTAAAAATTCTCTGTTATCCAGAAATTTCGGTTATCCGATGTAGATTCAGTTCCATTTATGTCGAATAATGGAGGTTCTACTGTATACTATTGAATATTAAATGTTCTTGTTATTATTAAAA
The DNA here is from genome assembly GCA_963930645.1 of Salticus scenicus. Classification (NCBI taxonomy): domain Eukaryota; kingdom Metazoa; phylum Arthropoda; class Arachnida; order Araneae; family Salticidae; genus Salticus; species Salticus scenicus. The sequence continues at coordinate 240,407,723 of OZ005650.1, read as the reverse complement.
TATTATCTAAATATTTCATTCATTATGTTGTTATACATTGTACATTGAAATTTGTTTTTTAAACTTATTTTTTTACTTAATTATATGCAGGTTTTCCAGAGAATTTAATGTATTCTGAATTCAGGCGTAGGTTTGAAATATTAGCTCCATCTGAACATAGAATTCCTTCTCCTGTTTATGATGAAAGGCTTGCTGTAGAAAGCCTTCTAGAACATATAGATATAGAAAAAACTAGCTACCGCATGGGTCTTAGTCAAGTATGTTGCTTTTGTGTTTCCCTCTCTTTTACCCTTCAGAAGCTTTATTATGCTTATCCCAAATTTTACTGAAATCATACTTTTTCAGAAAAATATGCTTTTAAAATTCTTATCCTTTATTTAGATTAGACTACTGTAATTCAACAGATTCCTCTATCCATTATTATTGTGATTGTTTGGTTACATTTAAATTTTAATATTTACCTACCTATCCTCAAAATGTGCTTTAATGAATTAATCATAAACTTATGTGCTTTACTGAATTATTAGTACCTCTTCATTTCTTTGGAAGTGTTTCCCCCCCCCCCCCCCCATCCATTCTGTCTCTGTGTGAGGATGAAAGTATGTATCCATCTATTTCTCATCACTTATTCCATCTGATTCACTCCTTCCACCCCGCTGTACTTAAGCTTTTTAGCAATGCACATTCATGACAGTCCTCAATTCAGTCCCTTCCCGTTGTCACGAGGAAAGTATACATCTATCTGTTCCTCTTCACTATCTGTGATATGGAAACATCTAATTCATCTGTAATGAAAAAATTCGAAGTATCAGGTTACACTGACAGTATTCTGTGATGCAAAGGTATCATTTTGATTGATTCACTTCAGGGACCACCATATTTATATACCTATTGCCATATTTTCACCTAACTTAAATCAGCTATTCAACGCAAGTTTTCAGACCAGGGCTCTTGAATCAAGATGTTTTATGCTAGACCATATGCAGCAAGGGACCCTTACACACAAAGAAAAAAAAAAAACATGTTTGTTGCCAGGAATGGGAGAGATAGGATCACCCAGCCTCTAGTTCTAATCTAACCCCATCAGATTTTTCCCACTTTTACAGCGCAGTCAGCATATTGGGATGTCACTTCTGAAGTAGTGAAAAGGTGCAGCAGGCTGTGAAAAACCTCCTTAAATATCTGAGCACTAATTTTTGCTAGGATGTTTTTTAAATTGATTTCACAGACAACAAATGTATCAATATCAGTGGCTGGCATCTATGTGGAAAAATAGTCAAAAGTTTGGATTTTGTTACACCATCATTGTACTAGAGCACTTTCATATTAGGGCATAGAAATCAGGTTCAAATTCTGACCTGTTTTCACTCTTATAAAAATTATTTCAAATTTTCCATGAAAAATACTATATATATATACATAAATATGGTCAAAATCTTTTCACTAATTATTTAAAGAAGTATCACAAAATTTTAATTAATTTAGAAAGATATGGTTAACCCTTTGCACTTGAGAGGTAATTCCCAGTTACCATTTGATTTGATACCATAATGTTTGATATGTTTAACAAATGTCCTTCTTTGAGGTGTAAAGTTACATAAGATGGTAAAATAAAGTGTTTTGAATGTTAAATTATGTGTGAAATCATTTTACAGTGGTGGTCCAAATTATAAGGATAAGAAAAATCTCCAAATCTTGACTACAGTTGACCAGAAAATTATGCAAATTTTATGGCTGGAAATCAATGATAAATGAAGAATTTTTTTTTTTTTTTTTTTTAATTAATTTTTATGGAAACATATGAGAAGTCGATATTCATAAAATGTATTTTGGATTTAGACAGCCATGTGATATGGACAAAATTATAAGGACAATTGTATTTGTATTCAAAAAGACAAAGTTTGCTTGTTTTTGTTTTGCACATGGCACTCCTAGACTATATAAATGCTTAGTAAGCAATTGGGAATGTCATATTCTATTTTTGCAGTCATGGCACTAAGTACTGAATATGGAGTTTGAAAAAGGTAAAATGGTTGCTTTTAAAAATTCATGGTTTACTGTATGTCAAATGGCTACAAAGCTGAATAGATCAAGAACTGTTATTTATAATTTTCTTAAAAATCCCAACAAATATGGACAACAAAGACATACAGATGTGCCATTTTTTGTTTCTGTGCGTGAGAAAAGAATAAGGTGAATTTGCTCCAAAAATTAAACATTGACCAAAATTAAACTTACGATTCAATGCTCAAATTGTTTGACATGTTTTGAAAAAAGAAAAAAAGGTTTGTTCTGGAAAACTTATGTCATGACTACCTCTTACAAAAATTCATAAGAGACTGAGGGGGGAGTTTGCCAAAGAATGCATTACTATGGGGGGAAAAGTGAAATGATATATTTTCCGATTAGAAAAAATTTAATTTGGATAGACCAGATGGTTTTTATTACTTCTGGTATGATCTCTGTAAAGAGAAAATAAGCGTAAATTTGGAGGGGGACTCAGTAATGGTCTGGGAAGGTTTCGCAACTGACAGAACTATTTTCTGTAGTGTTTGTGCAGGGTAGAATGAATTCTGAGAGTTATTTTAATACATTGAATGATAATCTTTTATCACAAGCACTGTTAATTATGAGTGGAGACTATTTGTTCCAGTGGGATAATGTCTCCGTACATGTTTCACAAGTTTCAATATCATGGTTTGATGCTAATTTCATGAAACTACTTGACTGGCTGACTAGAAGCCTTGATCTAAATCCAGTGGAAAATTTGTGAGGTATTTTGATGCACAAAGTATACAAAATGGTATTCAATATTCAAATAAGTATTGGGAGTACAAATTAATTCGGTCCGTTTTTTTTCGTTAAAAAAACATTTTATTTATTATCAAAATGAAAAAACATGTTATTCAAAGTATTGTCCATCGGTAGCCACAACTTTTGTCCACCTTTCTGGCAATTTTCGGATTCCATCTCTGAAAAATGAGTCCTCTCTGGACGCAAACCATGAATCGAGCCATTCTTGAATTTCTTCGAAAGAAGTGAAGCGGTGTCCAGCCAAATCGTGATGCATCCGTCGGAACAACCAATAATCAGAAGGAGCAAGGTCTGGCGAATACGGCGGGTAGGGTAGGACCTCCCATTTCAACGTTTCCAAGTAATTTTTAACGACAATTGCCACATCGCTTTTCAACGTCGCGCGGTTTCAACTCGTATGGGACCCAATTTCCTTGCTTTTGAACCATTCCCATTTTTTTAAGCGCACGGAAATTGCTTGCTGAGTGACTCCCAACGATCCTGCAAGCTCTTGTTGCGTTTGGCACGGATCTTGATCGAGCAATTCCTCCAATTCGGCGTCTTCGAACTTTTTCGGCTGGCCCGGGCGCTCATTGTCTTCGACACTAAAATCACCATTTTTGAAGCATCGAAACCACTCTCTACATGATTTATCAGATGGCGCAGATTCACCATAAAATTCCACAAGCGATCGATGCGCTTCAGCGGCACTTTTCTTCCAATTAAAAAAGAAAATCAAAACTTCCCGCAAATGTTGTTTCTTTAGCACAAAACTCGACATATTGAATGCTCAAAAAACCAATGTTGTTGTATAAAACTCGAAGCTTCGTTGACTGAATATGGTTGACAAAGGTCAAACCTTTCTAACAATGCCAAAAACATCTATCATTATTCAGTAAACAAATCAGCCAGAGCCATCTATTGAAAACGGACCGAATTAATTTGTACTCCCAATAAGAAATTTTAATGTTCTCCATCGAAATGCCTAGATTAAGGAACATTTCTAAGGAACTATCAACACCATGACATCTCAAGACTGATAAAAGTGATTGAGAAGGAGATTATTAATTATCAGTGTGTTTCAGGCCAATACATTCATTGACCTTATAATTTTGTCTAGTTTTTACAATAAAATTTTTTGTTAATTATGGCAAAAGATTCATATTTTGCATTTTAGAAACGTTTTGCATTTTACAAGGATTTTTTAGCATAAAAAGCATTTTATGTATACATTTCATTTTATTTATTTCAGAAATAAACTATTTCTGTGCAATTCTTTGTTGTCTTATAATTCTGACCACCACTGTATGCTTATAATAAGTAATATACCAAGTATGCAGAAAAATATCTCAAGCTTCTGGTTTGTCAGAATAAAAAAGATCTTGAGTGCAAAGCATAATATATGTGTTCTTTGTGTGTGTTTTTAAAAGTCAAGTTAATAAGAAACATAATGTAATCCACATGATGCTGCCATCTTGAAAATTTTAGGAGATGAAATTAATATTCACATTCTCATGTAAGAAATTCTTAAGGTTTATTAAGAAGCCTGATAGTTAATAATTTTCTTTGCTGTGAATTAAGCATCACACGACTATTTATTTTAATTTTTTTTTGACAATTTATAAAAATGTTTTTTAAATAAACTTCTGTGTTTCTGAATAGTAAATTTTTATAATTTTTGATGATTAAAAAAAAGAAAATATTACAAAATGTAAATAAGGCTATTAAAAAATTAAGAAACTAATATTCCATGGGCATCACCAAACATTCTTCTATATTTTTATATGCAAATTCACTCAGTACATATTATTTATTAAAATTATTTTCCGTCGAAAATGCAGATGGTTTTCATCTTGGAGAAGTGACTAAATGGGGTTGGACTAAATGTCCAATAAAAATTAATTTTATGCTATACAGAAAATAATTTAATTTATTTTTTATTTTTTTTTTAAGTTTGTTTCAAGTTGTCACTGATCTATGTTTCAACTATTCATTTTAAAAATATTGGCTAGTTCGTTTGGAAGATAGATACCCAGGTGGTAATAAACTACATGTACAAAAAAAGTAAAAAAAAAAAAAAAAAAAAAAGATTCTGGTTGACTATTATTAATTTAATTATTATTATTTTTAAAATTTTGCATTAAAAAATTAAAAATAATTCTCATTATGTACATTTATAAAAAATGTTATCCTGCACTGTTGTATTAAAAAATATGAAAAAATGGGGTGACAGCACCACCTGTTAAATGATTGATCCCCAAATGCAATCAGCACCAGTTTAGGTCAAAATTCAACTAAATACCAAGTTTGGTTAAATTTCATTCATTGCTTTATGAATTATAGTGTTCTCAAAATTTTTTATGTTACAGACATGCAAACAGACATTTTCTAAGAAATGATGAAATCATGTTCAGGACATCTCAAAACATGTAAACCCATTTAAAACTGGAGGAGGTGAAAAAGTTTCATAAATCCAATATTTTCTTCTTGTCTTATGCATATAGAAGAAAGTAAGAGTTAGAACATTGACATTGGAATATATGAGTAAATATGAGTACTTAATTGACTGAATATTGAGTATTTGACCAAACAGTTACTATTCTGCTAGTTAAAATTTGATTGCCTGAATATTTTTCATCCAGTCAAAACTGCTATTTGGTGCATCTTTGGTATGCATGTCAAACTTTGTTCATACAATCCCCCCCCCCCCCCCCCCAAAAAAAAAAAAAAAAAAAAAAAAAGGTATCATTGAATAGCCTAATGTAGTTGTGTGTGAATCACAGAATAAAAAATCAACAATACAGCAATTGGTGCATGTATGTATATATATATATATATAAACTGATAAGCCACAATTTTAATGTATGAATTACAAAAAGCATAAATTTTATAATTCTGTAACATAAAATAAAAATATATTCATTGACCTTTTCCTTAAAAAAAAAAAAAAAAATTACAATTTTGTTCCTCAGTTTTAATTTTTAGACACCAGTGTATAATGCTTTGAAATTTATATTACAGTCTTGGAGGAAAACTTTGAGACCACATGTAAAACTGTCATAACTTAAATTTTAATAAAAATAAATAATGGTATAATAATAATGACATAATAAATCATTGTAAATCTTGATATAGTTTTATAACTGAAAATAATTAATAATAATATTCAATTAATAGTTTTTTTCCAATGTTCTTTTAATAATATATATGAAAAAAAAAAAAAAAAAAAAAATCTTTCAAATCTGACGTTATCTTATTGTGCAAACAATTGCTTTTAAAACTGGTCTCAAAGTTTTTTCCATTTCATTACATTGCACATTTTTTCTAATACATCTCTTTTAAATTAGTTAAAATTAAAAATCTATTTTTTTTTTTTTTTAACATATCTCTTGTGTTTGATCCAAAACTTTAATTTAAAAAATATCTATATATTCTAATTTTTAATGGAAAGAAAGAAAATCAATGGTGGTTTGAAAGTTATACGAAATTTATACAGATATTTTACTAATATTTTATGTAAATCTGAAATTTATACAAATTTTTACGAATATTTTCTTCTAGCACTTTATGAGATATATTAAACATTTTAGTAATAAATTGTATGCTGAAATTTCACATCAGTGTCTAAAAATACATATACTTGTTGAAATCTTTTTTGTATATTTGGAGATTTTCTAAAATCTTGGCCTGTTTGTCTAATTTTTTCTTTTTTTCTTTTTAAAGATTTTTTTAAGGTCTGGAACTTTAGCTGTGTTAGAATTGAAACGGGACCAAAAATTAAATGGAGTTATAACATCATTTCAAGCTTATTGTCGTGGTTATCTGGCTCGATCAAAAATTAATAAATTAAAAGTAAGTACTCTTTATCTTGCTACTTGATAATAGTTATTCTAACAGATTTTTATCTTAATTTGAAACTGTCATTTTCAAGTAAAAATACTGATATTTTTCATATTTCTCCTGCTACCGCAAAAAGATCAGTAAGCGTTCTCAGACACCAATGTGTTATAACAGATTTGCTGTCATTTACATCACCTTCATTAAGGAATGCCAATAATTTTCAGTGTAAAATAAATCATTAATGATAAATTATTTAAATTTTTGTTGCATTGCTCTTTGGGATTTTTTTAAGATGTAAAATAGATATTGAGCTAAAAATAACAACTTATTGAGCACAAGTAAAAATATATCAAAGAAACATTTTGAATAGTGAAGAGTATGACTTCCGTATAATACAGGGGATACGTTCTATGTAATAGGAAATCACGTTATATAGGACTTACATTATCAGACAAATTTAGGTAACTCCAAATCATCAGATACAGATGTAAATCATGCAATAACTGCTGGATAAAATACTGTCCTAAAGGGTTTTGTTAACATGAATGAGACAAATATCACTGAATTAATTACAATACAGACATTGATGAAATCGAATTAACCTTTGAAACATGCCTTTAATTCTAGTAATGGTTTATTAAAATACTTTTGGGATTAAGAAATGGAATTCATTTAGCTTAATTAGATAAAATTTATTTAAATTTTAATCCTTTATAAGGCCATGAGAAATATACTTACCACCCAATTCATTAATTTTAAATAAAAAAAAGGCATGGTAAGTTACTTGTTCATACCTGCTGTTTTTAGTCTAAGCAGCCATTTTTGTGGGAAAATTACTAACTACGGCCTTTAGAAAAAGAATTTTAGAAAAAAAAGAGTCAACACAAATGTGACACTTTGTTAATTTATTTTGTTCTTTCATGTATTTCATCAGTATAGTGAAAAATGACAATTGTGTTGTAAAATTGCTTACCACACCTTCCTCATTTAAAAATTGATTATTTTGGTTTTAAGTATACTTACCACAGCCTGTTAAAGGAATGATAGAATTAAAAAGTTCTCATTCTAGTAATGAGGAGGAAAACTCAGTCTAGCCATTTAATAAGCCAAAACTACTTTTGAGTCTAGAAGATGTAAATAAAGGATTACAAATAACCAAAATGTTAGAAACACATTTTATGAAAATTGATTCATCAATAGAGTGGTTTTCAGAATTTAAAAGAAAACTGAATAACTGTCCATCTCCATGTTTTCAATCTAAAAGTCATCTGGACAAAGAACTGTTTTTGAAATAACAATAAGACCATGTTGTTGGAACTTATTTGTTAGATATTTCCAATGGTAAATAAAAGTTAAATTGGGAAGTGCATATTTTTATTTTTGCTAAAATTTGAATTAATTTATCTCCCATATCTTTAAATGTGTATGTATTATTATTTTTATAAATCACTACTTTTTTAAACTGTCAACTTCATTATTCAAATGCAAATAACAGGTAATTGTATATGTTTGCTTTTCCAAACAAAACTAGAAAAAAGAAAAACTAGGGGTGGGAATCGATTAAGAGTTTTAATTGGGTTAATCATAGTTCATTAATCGATTAATCGAATTTTTAATCGGTTTTCATTTTTCTTTATATAATTTTATTTCAATGATGAATAAAACTCTCATATTGTGTATATATATACATATTATTCATAAGTTTGATTGAAAAAAAAATTTTTTTTTTTTTTCAAAAATTTTTGTCTAACCAATTATATCTGTTTCATAGCTGAAATTTAAATCAATTTTCAGAATAATAATTGGTGACTTTAAGTGTTAATTTTATATAAATATTTTCACTTGTTTATTTTATTTATTTATTTTTTTTTAAGTAAATTATTTTTTAAATTCATTTTGAAAGAAACATTAAATGAATTTACAGATATTTTCATTTTATATTTGCAGGCCTTGTCCATCTCGCTTGTCACTATTTTTAAATGAATTCTCAAAATTTCATATCATTATCATAGTATCTCAAATTCTTGTATTTTAGTTTTCTTTGTCACTTCGGACTAGGACACAGAATGTTATTTTCTGTATCTACTTCAATAGTTAATATCAGCAATTCTGAACAGACAATAAACGCTTGAAGATATTGTGAAACTCTGTTGACATTTCCCCCATCAGAGGGATAGTGGAAATCTCAATGCCTTCTTTTCTTTTATCTTTAACATTTCCATTTTTTGAAAGCTTCTTATTTCTGAGAATACTATTACCCTAGCCAACACTTTCTGTAGAAGGCTAAAGACAGGTGGTGTTGCTCCAGAATGCACATGGAGCGGCATTTTGTTTAATAACTGTCTTCTCCTCCCCCTTTTCTCTATCAACAAAAGTGCAATAACTTCTTTTGAGAGGTTTTATTTTCATTTATTTCCTTTCCTTTTTTTCTTTTTCTTTTTCATTATTTGATGGATGTTTCTTAGAATGTTAGTTAGCAAAATATGTGAAAAAATATTTTGTAGGCAGAAAAGCATTTTTACTTTAATTCGTAGTTTGAAAATTTTAATCGAATTTTCAAAATTTTTAATCGAATTAATCGATTAGATTAACTCGATTAAAAAAATTGATCAGGACTAAGCATTGATCGATTAACCGAACCGATTAATCAATTAATTGGCACAGCCCTAATGAAAACTAGATGTGTGAAATGTTCAATTTATCTTACTCATTATAGAGATTGTTTATCGTGCTGTATTGGTTACTAGCCGCAATTTTTTTTACTGAATTATAGGAAATCACATTTTGGGGGAATGTCTTATATGAGAGTCCACTGTAGTTCATATTTAATTTAAATTAAATTAAATCAGTGAATGAATTTAATTTATATGTTAAAAACGACAATCTGAGAGCAACAGAGTGACAAGTAGTGTTTTGTTTTTTGTTATTTTTTAATATGTGTACATTGTACTAATTTTGTATTATTATCTAATTAAATATGTATTATCTTTATTTAAATTTCTGAAAAATAAAATATTCACTATAGTTTTCTGCCAGTCAAAAGGATAAGAATTTTAATTATTCAGAAATGGTTATATAATGTTTTTATTGTTAGAATAATAATAATCTCGTGTATAATCATAATTTTGTATTTCCATAAAATAAAATAATAAATAAATAAAAATAAAATTACATATATATATTTTTTTATTTTAATCTTAATTCAATTGTTTTCTATGGCTATAATTTTCAAGTTTAAGTGTTAGTTTTAAAGTCTAGTTTTTCCTTTTATTCTTTTTACTAGGTGCAAGATTTAGCCATTCGTTGTATTCAGAGGAATGTTAGAAAATTTCTAGCTATTAAAAGTTGGCCTTGGTGGCGATTGTATGTCAAAGTTTTACCTTTATTAGATGTTCATCGAACTGAGGAAGAATTGAGATTAAAAACTGTAAGTTGCATTCATATTTTCATTTATTCGTGGAATCATTAAAAATTATTTATAGCTTATAAATTTTAATTTGTTGTTCAATAAATATATATGTACTTTTAGGAAGAATTGGATGTTATAAAAGCGAAGTTGGATAAGGTTGAAAGGGAAAGAAATGAATTAAAAGTGATAAATGATAAATTAGAAGCAAAGGTAATTTTAAATCTTTTCTATTTTGTTAAATTTAATATTTTTTAACTAGTAATGACTATTGCAAAAATTGCGATTAGCACTATGCATCTTGATATATAGCGTTTAATCAAAAAAAAAAAAAAAAATCATAAAGAAACTAGTTTGAGAAATTCCGCTGAAACCTTTTATACATATTTTAATAATTCTAAAAACTGAACTTAGATAGAATTTTTTCTTTTTTTAATTTGAAATAAAATATATAATAGAAAAGAAAAAAAAAAAAAAAAAAAAAAAAAAACATATACAGTTCTCGCCGCTTATTAAAATCACATTTGTTCTGAGTCAAAGTGATTTTAATAACTGGCTGATTTGTATATCCGGCGAGCGTTCCTGCACTTAAGAAAAAAGTATTACTTCCCTGAATTTGGGGAAACTTCAAAAGTTAGCATATAATGGAATTAGTAAACAATATTAATTCATTTTTGAAAGATAATTGTTTCTTCAATGTAAGTAAATTAAACGCATTCTAAGTGTCCATGCACTTTCGTTTTGAGGAAAATCATCATTACTTTTCCAAAAGTTCATGCTGTTCTTATAAATTTAAAATATTTCCATTTAAATCGCATTAATTATAGTAATTTCAAAATAAAAACTAGAAATTGCCTTTTAATAATTAGAAATTAAAAAAAATATATCTTTTCAAATCAAATTTGTAACTTATTACTGCGCTTAAGAATACATTCTTTGAAATTATTGCGGAGATAAGTTATGGGGTGTGTTTAATTTGTAACTGTGCTCCAAGTGTAAAGTCTTCGACAATGAATGATAACGGAGGGTTTGCTGTGCATTAATTTTTTTTTCTATTTAAAAAAAAACAAAACAAAAATCACAATGAAAAAAAAAAAAAAAAAAAATTGATATTTTTGGCTGCTGATGAGATATTTTTAAGTTTATTAACCGGTGATGCTGATTTTATTAGACAGCGTCTATAAAAGTAGCTTGTATTGATTTGATTCCGGTCCTGGCAATTTGATTGGATTAAGTGGCTGATTTTATTAACCAGTGAATTTATTAAGCGGCGGTTACTGTATTTTAATATACATAATACTGGGAAACGTTTAATGAAGTTCTTGCTTATAGAAAAAAGCTTTCCTGTTTAAGAAATTTCATATCTGTAGTTCTGATTGCTTTTCTGTTTTTTTTTTTTTTTTTATTATTTATTTATTTTTATAATTTCCCATTAAGAAGTGAAGTTTTTATTTAGAACGCTTGCCATTTAAAAAAAATTTTATACACATTAAATCTCATTTTTAGCTGTATGAAGGCAATAGTTTTAGGGTTTTATACTTTTTCTGAATTTTTATATTTTTCTAAAAGTATATTTTTTTTCTCAGAAAACAAAAATAGAGAATAAAATAAAAAAACAAACTTTAATTATTTGAGGCATAGTAAGTACAGACAAGATAATTGGAGAAGGGAGTGGTGTGTATAATATGGCTGGTTTATTGTATAATATCTGTCAACCGTGTCATTCAATTTTTTTTTTCTCAGTATTATCTTTCAACTTCAGAAAACTGCTGTGGTGATTCCTATAGATTTTTAAAATAAAGCTTTAAGTTTGATGGGCAACAATTGCCCAGATGTGTTCATTATGAATGCTATCTTTGCTTTCATAAAATGCAAACACATACACTAAGTGACCAAAAAAAAAAGCTGCACTGCAGAAAAAATGACTTATACTTTTTTTATTTGTAATAGCTTTAAAATTAATGGTTGAAACAAACAAACAAACAAAAAAAAAACTCTCTTGTTTGCATAATACCAAAGGGATAAAATGATACCTATGTATATTTCCAATTTAATAATTTGCTTTATTACACTCTACGAAGTACTTTATAAAAATCTGCATAAAACTTTCTTTTTAAACATAATGCAATAACCATACACTTTGTATTTTATTGTGATTTATTATAATATAAACAAGTTATATTTTAATATATGAAATAAAACTATTTATTTGTTAGATCTAAGCAATTTTTTATTAAAAATACATATTCTGCATTGGGTTAATTCCACCTTTATATGGAATTACTCCTTTAATATGCAATGGCATAGTATTATACAGTGTTTTAATATGAATCTCAGAAATTTCAATGTGCCAAATATCACAAATAATTTTTTTTCGTTCTGGCAGAGTTATAGGCTGCAAATTTTGAATCCTCTCCCCCCTCCCCCGCCTTTTTATAGACAAAACATTTTCGAGCAGATCGCGATTAGGACTATTTCCATGTCTGGTAAAGAAGAAATTCTACTATCCTTTGTGGGATTTAACTTAAAGTGAAAAAAGGTATGTTTACGTACAGAATTATAGGTTCTCATGGGAATAGATAGGAAATTTTGACAATCTGAAGTGAATAAACTTACCACAGATGCCATGTAGTAAGGTGCATTATCATCTTGAAATGCTGTTTGCGGAAATGTCCAAGATACCTCCAAAATAGTCGGTCAGGCACAGTGGTGGGGCTAGGGGCTGAATCCCCTCCCCCCTCAAAAAAGCATTAACATTCCCAATTGCATGTTACAATTGTAAATTTTTCATTGGCCTGGAATAACATCTTGAAAACTCTTAGCCCCCCCCCCCCGCCCCAAAGTTAAGTTCTGGATCCGCCACTGGTCAGGCACCACTTTTATAAAAACTGTGTTTTATTTCGAGTTAATTGATCCGTTGAGCATAAAAATTTGCCCGACTGTTTGAAAAGTTATGCACTTCCATACCATAATGTAGGAGAATGTGTGTCACTGTTTTAAAAGCGTGATTTTTATTAAGTTGGTCATATTTTCGTTGTCAGATCTGATTGTTTCTTTAGCTCAAAATAAGTTAAACTTGACTCATCAGAGAGAACCAGTTCAGCCCAATAATTAACTAATCATTTTTTAATTTTTTAGCTTTCTGAGGTTTTGTTTTCCTAATTCTCTTCACTAAGAACTGGATTCTTTCAAATTTTCTACCATTTAAATCTGCTTTGTTTAATAGTTGCTGCACTGTAGTTAAAGAAATTGTGCTTCTAAACACTTTTTCTGAATGTCTTTTATGTTCTAAATGTAATACAAACCAATTTCATAAGCAATGACTTTTTAACTTATGGTCATCTCGCTTGGATGAGCAACATGACTGCCTAAAGCCAAATTTCCAGTTTAAATGGCCAAAAATTTTTATATCTTGCTAAAAAACATCCCTAACAACACACTTGTTCATAAAACCTCCTGAAGATGTCCATAGACGTCCTTTTCATCCATAGGATATCCTGAGGATGTCATTTGGAGAATGTGTGTTGTTACGGATTTTACCAATATTTCGTTAACATTTAATTATTTTGCCATCTCGTGTATTAAAATATTTTTTGATTTTCATTCAAAAATTAATACTTTTTGTGGCATCATTAACTGCCTTATTTTTACCATTTTTGAAATAATTTCTAAAATTTCAATTTTCCTGACGATTGCATTTTGATTTTAACACTGGACTCAATGCTAAAGTGTATGTGGAGGACAACATAATAAAATCTGATCAAAAATTTGCTTTTTAAACGATAAAATTGGCGGTTGTAGAATGTAAAAAGGAAAATATCCAAGTGCGGCTTTTTTTTTTTTTTTTTTTGTCGCTTACGTGTATAAGGTTTTATGTTGAATGTGTTTCAGAAGACCAAAAGAAGGTGTAGCTTAATAATTAGTTTCTTTTTTTCAAGAAAATTGAAAAAGAAATTTTTTAATTTTATGTCAATTTGAAATCAAATAATGTCTACAAAAGAAATAAAAAGAAAAGCATTATCAAAAGAGAAAAGAGCAAGAATGAAAAATCATGCAGTATGTATTAATTATTAACACTTTCCCGAACTGTATGTATTTGTTGTATCATATAACTTTCAATATTCTTTGCCTACACTATCACACAGCAAACAGACAGAATGGCTGAAAAGTATACAGATAGACTAATTGAATTTAAAATCACTCTTAGACATTGCTGGAAAGTATTAAAAAGGCTTAATGCAAGATATAATTTAAGTCCTTAATGTATCTGAATATTTTAGTGTAGCCCTGTAAATCTGAAGGTTAATCATATCATATTCTATACAAAACATTATTTTAGAATATTAACAATACATGTCAATTTCTTTATGATTTTTACAGTAGAAAGCTATTTAAATGCAATTTTTAAAACACAGCTGTCCTAAAACACAATGTATTGGCTTTTTTTTTTTTTTTTGTCCCTGTACACAAACTAGTTATACAGGACCTATTAATGTCATTTTAAATAGGGAGCATTCCATAGTGAACTTGATTAATATATATCATTTTTTAAAAATTCTGAAAATATTTACGAACACTGGGGGTGGGAGACAGATAGATAGATAGACAATCACACAGACAGATAAACAAATTAAAATTATATTCACACTTAAAAATTGCTAGAAAGTGTTAAAAACGCTTAATGTAAACGAAAGTGCAATTCCAGCAAATTTTTATTAATGGCTCTTAATATAACTGAATATTTATGTGTGGCCCTGTAAATCTAATACTAATCATACTATATTCTATAGAAAGTATTCTTTTGTGCATGTGAATAATATATTTAAATTTCATTAAGCTTTGTTCAAAGTAAAGTTATTAAAATTTGGTTTATAGAAACGTATAGATGTATACATATTCATTTAAATAAAAATTACTTATTTTAAGGAAAAAGACAAAAATAAATATATAAAAATAATAAGGTAACATGATGCACTTTTTCAAGATATTTTGTAAAATTAGTTAACTATGCTTTGGAATACTTTCGAGTGTCCCTGTTCACAAACCAGTGGTGGTATTTATTCCATTTTGCATCTGATAGTGAACATCTGATAGTGAACTTGAATAACATATTTCAATTTTATTAAGATTTGTGTAAAGTAAAGGTATTAAAATATGGTTTATAGAAATACCTCTCATAGAACACAATGCTTTGGAATACTTTTGGATGTCCCTGTACGCAAACCAGTAGAGGTAGTCACTCCATTTTCAATAGGGAACATCCGATACTTGAATAACATATATCAGTTTCAAGAAATTCCATAAATATATACGGGAATTAGAGTGCAGTGCAGATAGACACACAAATTGAAATCATATTTACACTTAAAAATTGTTAGAAAGTGGTAAAAACACTTAATGTAAACGAAAGTGCAATTCCAGCAAATTTTTATTAATAGCTCTTAATGTAACTGAATATTTTTGTGTGGTCTTGTAAATCTAATGCTAATCCTACTATATTCTATAGAAAGCATTCTTTTGTGCACATGAATTACATGTGCACAATAACATGCGCACATGTGTATTTCAATTTCATTAAGCTTTGTGCAAAGTAAAGTTATTAAAATTTGATTTATAGAAATACATCTCATAGAATACAATGCTTTGGAATACTTTCGAGAGTTGTTATTTAAGCGTACAAAAAGAGTTATTTTAACTCTCTAGCTTACTAGATATAATTGCGGACGCAAATAAACTTAAAGCATACAAAAGAAGTTATATTAAACTCCTAAGCTTTCTGAAAAACTAAATAAATTCTAACAACAACAAAATCTATTTGCTGCTTTTATTCCACTTAAAAATTTGAATACCCAGAAAAAAAAACTAGATGTACGCACACGAGCATCATCTCAATAATCTTTCTCTTTTTTTTACAATAACAAAAATACATCACGAGAGTTAAAAATATATAAATGAGAGAATAAAATAACACATGGACAATATTTAACATCCTCCCACCTTTTGATTATATCTTATAATCAAAACTCTACATTTTGACATCTCTAGAAGATTTCATAAACTTCATAAAATCAGTCTATCTGGCATTTTTATTAGTCTTCCAGATCTAGTCTTTCTAATTTCCCTGCAGGACTTATCTTCCAAAGGCTTTTCAATTTGTGCTTCCTTCACAGCTGGATTAGGAAATGTATTTTCAGCACCGTCACTAGATGATACTTCTAGAGGATAGATTCTTTGTATTGGTCGAAGTATCTCTGAATGAGATGTTTGTAACTTTACGAGGTGCACTTTTCCATCTTTGCCATCAATAAGCTCTATGATGTGTCCCAATAGCCAGTGCATCCTTTTTTTATTGTTCGCTCCCACCAATACAATGTCTCCTACAGAAACTGTTTGTTGGCTTCTTCTCACATTCAGTCACTGAATAAGTAAACACAAATACTCTGATCTAAATCAATTTCTTAAACTTTTCTGCAGTGCTTGTCTGTATTTAAGCCTTCGTTTGAAAGAGTTTCCCTCGACTGCATCAATGTCTGGTGCAATATATTCATGAATATCTTTCAAAAACATGGCAGGAGAAATTGGTTTAATAGATTCTTGCTCTGACATGTAAGTCAAAGGTCGAGAATTTATAATGCTTTCGCAATCAGCCAATACCGTAATCATTTCTCCATAATTCAAGCACGCTCGCCCAAGGACTCTTTTTAATAGATCTTTCATCAGTCTGATGAGCCTCTCCCACCATCCGCCCCACCACACTGCAGTTGGCGGATTGAATTTCCATTCAATTGAATTGGTTGCTCCATCCTTTTGTATATGATTCCAGTTCAGTCGTTTCAAATAGTTGGCTGCACCAACAAAATTAGAGCCATTGTCGCAATATATAATGGAACATCTTCCTCTACGAGATATAAATCTTCTTAAAGCCATCAAAAAAACCTCTGCAGATGCTGATGTAACAAGTTCAAAATGTACTGCCCGATAGATAGCACATGTGAACAAGATAACCCAACTCTTTTGATTGTCTTTCAGAAACAAAGGACCAGCCATATCAATATCAATGATCTGAAACACAGCTGCATCTTTTACTCCATTTTCTGGTAGAGAAATAGGCGAAGATTCCACGTTCTTAGAGTTGAATCTTTTACAAGTAGTACATTTAGATAAAACACATGTCACAGTTCTTCCATTCAAAATCCAATATTTTTCTCTAATCAAATTTAAAAGAATCTGAGGACTTGCGTGACAATTTTTCAGATGAAAATATGAAGTTAGTCGTTTAACAACTTCATGATTAGATGTTAGAACGATAGGTGTGAGAAAATCCTTCTTGTCTTGTCTATACAAAATTTTAGTTTTCACGCGTATTATATCTTCCCCATCTTTGAAAGTCTCAAGAGTTTTCAATTTCTCATAATCTTCAGAGGAAAAAGCTTCCTTCTGAATCATTCAAGCTATTTTCATTTCTGCTTTGTGAAATTCCTGACTTGTCAATTCTTCTTTCACTTTATCCTTTGGATTACAAGTATTATGTTCAAAACAGCGAATCCATCCAACAAGGCGCACGATTTTCTCATAACATGAAAAATATTGATAGTACCAAGTATTCTGTGAATTTTCATCTACATTTATCAGTAATTTTGTTGATTTTAACTTTTCTCTTTCAACGTCTTCTTCATTTATATTCTGGCAGATGAAATTCATATGTTTATTATACTCATATGGATTCTTAAGCCACGATGGACCCTCCCACCATTTGAGAGAGACAAGTTGAACCTCTAGAGGGTAGATCCGATGGGTTAATTTCACTGGGAATATATTTCCATAAAGAATCATCAGTCAAACTCCTGATTTCTTGAACTCGGTTCCTAACGAAAACTGACCAGTTCTCTTCTCTGATTATCCATGCAAGAACTGTCGTGGAATCACTCCAAAAATATCTTTCCATATTTTCCCAACTGAATGCATCTGTTACTGATTTCGATAATCTAGCACCAATCAAAGCCGCTAAAAGCTCCATTTCAGGTGTAGGTGAGCACTTTAAAGGACTGATGTGGGATTTGGCAGCCAGAAGGAATAATTTCACTTGATCAGCTTTTTCTATTCTCAAAAATACAACAGCAGCATAAGCCTGATTACTAGCATCACAAAATGTATGAAGAGTACATTTTTTTAAATTATCTGGAGTGACTTGAATGTATTGTGGAATCTCAATTTCTTCCAATATATTTAATTCACAAAACCATCCGATAAACTCGTTTTTTAGATCCCCGGTAATTTCTTCATCCCAGGTTAAACCAATTTTCCAGGTTTTCTGTAACATCATCTTGGGGCAAATCATGACTGGTGAAGTAAAACCAATTGGATCAAAAATTTTATGTGCCACTGATAGCATAGTACGTTTTATTATTTTTTCCAGACTTACATCTTTCGTCCAGGATACATTGACCTTTAAAATGTCCGAAAATCTGTTCCAGTGTAATCCAAGTACAACAGCTTCTTTACCGTGTTCCATGTCCTTTCTCTCTTCTGTATGTTCCCATCCTCTTAGGTCGAATCCGCCTTTAGACATTAGGTTTTTAGAGCAAGTAATAAATCTCTTTAACTCTTCCTCCGTACGGACACTCGTAACAACATTGTCAACATAGAAGCTTCTCAACAATCTTTGCTTAAGTTCTGTGTCGTATTCTTCATCATTTTTAATATGGTATTCTATTACTGAAGCTAGCAAAAAAGGTGAACTCTTGACTCCAAAAACGACTCTAGCACGACGAAATATTCTAAGCTCACTTTGTTCTGGATTGCTTCATCAGAGGAAACGTAAAAAAATCCCGATCTTCTTTTCGGATACTTATTTGCAAAAACACTTTCTTGATATCAGCTAAGACACCGAATTTATTTTCTCTAAATCGCAAAAGTATGTCCTGGAATTAATTCAATGAGATTTGGATCGCACTGTAGACATTGATTCAAAGATGGATGGTTTTGGATTCTTGCTGATGCATCAAATACTGGACGAATTGGAGTAGTGCTATTCTCCTTTATAACTGGTCGATGAGGTAAGTAGTGTCCATAAAAGGACCTTTCCCATTGAGGAACCTCTTCAATAACTTTGTCGCCAAGCCATCCTAAGAGTACTTCTTCTTATTTTTCATAAATATTACTCGCAAGTAGTTTTTGTGTGACATTGGTTAACCATTTCTTGGCTAAACACAAATTATCAGGCAAAAGTGGTTTATCTTCAGCCCATGGCAAGGATATTTCATAACGACCGTCTTTATTCCATGTTACTGTCTGTATAAAGTGTTCTTTTACTTGACGATCTATTTCCATCTTAGACAGCTTTTCGATTGGATCACTTATTCCAAGTAAATCTAATCTCCATAAGTCAGAAATTTCTGCTTCTTTTACAAACATGGAAGTAACTGATAGAGCTACATTTTTTTTAGATGAACTTTCTTGAGGAACTTTTCCCATTAATGTCCAGCTAAAAAGTGTTTCCATTGCAACTAGCCCAGAAGACAACACTTCTAGTCGACCTGTCAATAGTTTACCGATTATATCGGCTCCAATCAGTACTTGAATAGATTCATCTGCATTGCCAACATCTGTCAAAACAATGTCTTTCTCGGCCAATTCTTTCAGCCAAGAACCTTTTCCCACAGGTTTAACATTTTCACATATAATATTTTGATCCAAAACTTCAAAATTGCATCTGAATTTCCTTGTCAAATCTCTTAATCTTATTTTATAAAAGTTATATTCATATTCTTTGGTTGAGACTCTGCCAAAAAGTGAATGTACAACCTTTTCTTTTTTAATGGCTGCATATTTCATTTCTTCTGCTAATTTCTTCAAAATATACGATCTTTGTGAACCAGTATCCAAAATTAGACGAATATCCTTTTCTTTATTATCAGAGACGACTTTTGCTTTGAGAGTTTGAAGAAATACCCTTGGATTTTTATTGAAATTTGCCATATTTACTTCACTTTCATTTGACTTTTCTTTCTCTTCCCTTTCATTTGTTTTGCCTTTATCAAGACTTTGGCACATCACGGTGGAATGTTTTCTATCACAGATAAAACACTTCAGGACAACTTTACACTGTTTGGTAGTGTGACCTGACCCCAAACAGAGGAAACAGCACTTCTTATCCTTTAGGACATTCTGCTTCTCATTAAAACTCATCTTTCGTGCCATAAAACAGTCTGAACTCATATGCTTTCCATCGCAAAACATGCAATTTTTCTTTAGATCCTGTTTAAAAGAAGTCGTTAATAAAGTAGAGGCAGTACGTATAGGCTTAACAAAATCAGTGTAAGTCCTTCTTTTCCTATAATTTCGGTCATCATTTTTCTTCGCCAGACCAAAACTGGTGACTGCCAAATTTATTCTTTCATCTCCTTCAACTTCACATTTAAAAAATTGCATCAAATTGTCCAACCGTTCTTTCGCATCAGAACTAGTAGAAACAATGTTACTTCTATTCCAAGCTTTCAAAAATTCAGGTGGAAAACAGGATTCTACCATAGGATATAATATAGAAGCGCATTTATCAGTAGTGACACCCAACGTTTCAAGAGCCCTTAAATAGGATTCAAGTTTATCGTACAATGAAGTAAGAGAAAATTTTTCTTTTGTATGCACAACTATAATTAATTTTAATAATTCTCTAACGTACACTTCAAGTAGAAGATCATCTTTTCCAAAACAAGCTTTTAGACTTTATAACTTTGGCATAGTTGGCGGAAAACTATCTACAACTTCTCGTGCTCTGGAACTAGCGGCCGTTGCTTGAATGAGGTACTGGAATTTGTTTTCTGGAGGAATATCATTATCTTTATCTATCTGCTCAAACTGACTCCAGAAGGGTAGCCATTCTTTTAAATCCCCATCAAATTGGTGGAATTGTAACTTGGGTAAGGAAAATTTTCGTCTAGATGCATTATTTTCACTAACAGTTAAAATTGATTCCCCCTGAATGTGTGCCTGGGACTGTATTCTAGCCAATTCCAACTGTTGGTCTAATTCCATCTTCTTTATCTCTACTTCTTGATTAAGCTTTTCTAATTGAATTTTTCCTTCTTGTTCAAGTTTAAGTTTTTGTTATTCAAGCTTAAGTTTCTCCTCTTGTTCAAATTTAAATTTTTGTTGCTGTAGATCTTTTTCTTGCTCTAGTTTCAATTTTTCTCTTTCTTGCCTCTCAACAACAGCTGTTGATAAAATTTCTTGCACAAAAGTGGGATCATTTTTATATTCGTTGCTATTCAAGATAATTTCCTTTAAAGTAGCAATGGTACATTCAGGAGGAATTATTTCGCCAAGCTCTTCCGCTACAAACTTCAGATCGGCTTTTCTAAAACCTTTAATTGCTTGAAACATATTGTTTTACTTCGTCCTGTCACGGACGCCACAAAATGTTATTTAAGCATACAAAAAGAGTTATTTTAACTCTCTAGTTTACTAGATATAATTGCGGACGCCAAATAAACTTAAAGTATACAAAAGAAGTTATATTAAACTCCTAAGCTTTCTGAAAAACTAAATAAATTCTAACAACAACAAAATCTATTTGCTGCTTTTATTCCACTTAAAAATTTGAATACTCAGAAAAAAAACTAGATGCACGCACACGAGCTTCATCTCAATAATCGTTCTCGTTTTTTTACAATAACAAAAATACATCACGAGAGTTAAAAATATATAGATGAGAGAATAAAATAACGCATGGACAATATCTAACAAGTGTCCCTGTACACAAACCAGTGTTGGTATTTACTCTATTTTATATATGAAATATCTGATAGTAAACTTGAATAACATATTTCAATTTTATTAAGATTTATGTACAGTAAAGGTATTGAAATATGGTTGAAAGAATAGAAATATCGCTCATACAACACAATGCTTTGGAATACTTTGGGTGTCTCTGTACACAAATCAGTAGATAACTTCATTTTCAATGGGGAATATCCGATAGAAAACTTGAATGATCTATATCAGTTTCAAGAAATTCCATAAATGTTTATGGGAGTTAAAGTGTGGACAGACAGACAGACAAACAAACCAAAGTCATTAACACTTTTCAACTTTGTTGGAAAGTTTTAAAAAATGTAATGAAGTTAATATACATTCTCACTTAAGTGTTATGTTTACTCAATGAGCAAAATGATTGGATATTCTTGTGTCTACTCGCAATGGAATTGCTGCTAAATAAGGAACAATATTTAATAATTCATTGCAAACAACCAAAACTAACTAAACAAAGTATAAAGATTTAAAAAATAATAATAATAATAAACATTAAAATTCATAGAACTATTTTAAGAAAAAAGATAGAAAAAAATTACAAAAATTTTATTAGTTTATAAAGCAGTAAATGAAGAAAGCAAAAGCAGATTTATTGAAAGTAGAACAATGAAAAATTTCTTTACTACACTACGCTTAATAGATGACTATAAAGAAAAAGGGCATTTTTATCATAGACTAATGTAAACTCTTCTATAACCTCATGCTGAATAAAACATTTTTAATTAAAGGAGAAAGTTTTTATGGTAGATAAGTTCAGTAAGGAATGTTTAACAATTCAGTTCTGCTCAGTAGAAACATGGATGAAATTCAAACGGTACCATTTTTAGTTACTGGGAAATCAAAAAAAGTCTTTATTGTTTCAATAACATACAATCATTTCCTTGCTCATATAAGATTAATAATGTGTATTTGAGGACTACTGCAAATTTTACGAATACGTTCTTTCAGCCAGAGCCTGATTAAGGGGGAAGCACACATTATTTATACTTACACCGTTATTTTTTAACAAATACTTTCCTCCTATGATAAACAGAAAATTCTCATTAAAAATTATTTTAAAAGAATTCTGGTGTCTAATAACGGTGAGTAAATTGGATTGTTTTACACCGTTCATTTTTTATAAAAAATATTTCCTCATCAAAGCGTGGAATTTCTATGAATTGAAGTAAAAAATAATTGGAAAAATATTCTGGTGAGAGCGGAGATAATGTGTGCTTCCCCCTTAATCAGGCTCTGCTTTCAGCCAATTCAAAGTTTTGTACTTATTATTTTTAAATGCCAGTTCTTTGGTGCTTTTTTATATTTTTTATAATTTCACATCTGTTTTATAGTGGGCTGAGGGTTTATATAGACCCTAGTAGATAGATCAGGTTTATATAGGCCTTCAAACAACATTTTAGGAATTGCTTGTCAAATGAATGATTCTGAATATAGAAGCAGCTGAAATTCATATAAAAAGTGAGATATTTTAGGCGGTTGTTGATATACTTAAAAGTTAATTACAAGTTAAATAAAGGTGTCGTTTAGAAAGGTTAAAAAAATTAAATCTGAAATATTGCCAAATTTCAAATTCTTGTCATAAGAGCTAAAATGAAAAAGGAAAAATTATTTTTTTCTTTTTTAAATTAAAGTTAAGGCTCAAGTGATCGTTACTTCTATTAAGAAATAGTGGAGTACCAGAAAAAAAGAAAAATCGTTGTGAGCTGGAATGATTTAGCTAAAATAGATATTTCTTGAAGGAAAATACATGCACAACACAAAAAAGGAGAAAATACCTTACCACTTAGTTGTGAAGAAACTTTTTTTTATTTAGTAAGCAATAATGAAGTAAGCCAAACAAAGGGGCTAGTGGTACTACGGACTATAAAGGAACACATTCTTTCACATAGACACAAATTTCCTGACTAGTGAATAGAAAAACACATATAATTCACACTTAAAACGCCGAAATCGTGAAATTGATTGTATAGAAATTACGAAAATAAGTTCAGTCGGTATTCAGACGTTTATAGGATCATGGTAGAATACACAAATAAAAAGTTCCTTTGGAAAAAATATGAGATCTTGGTCGTTATATATTTTAAGTATCTTGAAGATTAGCTAAAGGATTTCTCGTTCAGGTCCCTTTGAAGAAAATTCTGAATTATTAGTGTTTTCATCATGTTGCAACATCGATGCGTAATTTTAGTTAGATGCCTGTAGGTTCTATTTCTGCACAAAAGTAGTTTCATCCCTTTGAAGAAAATTCCAAATTATTATGCATTTCAGTTATCTAGCAACATCAATGAGTGATTTCAATTGTATGCCAGTAGGTTGTCTCAGCACCGGACCTTTTCCTTTAATTTTTGCCGAGCGACGTTGGAAGGGATCAGGAACTTTGTAAGGTTATGATGTGGCTAGCAGCCACTTAGCACGTATGAAAAACTTGGTGAAGTACAGCTTACATTGACACAGTTTTTACTCAGTCTCCTCATACGGTAGATAGGCAGAAACAAAGACAAAATCAGCATTAGTAACCTGTCCTTCTGTTTAACCTTAACTGCAACCAGATCCTTATTCAGGAAGTTGACAAGGTTAAGGACATTAAGTTCAGACCTAGCAATAATGCAAGCCCTGAGCGTATCACAGAAGGTGTCATAGAAAAAATTAAAACCCTTAGTGCTAAGACCAATGGCTTTACCATTGAATTCTCCATCAGCCAGCCTCTTAGAGAGAAGGGCAGAAGCAGCCTTGCTGTGATGGAGATTCAACTGTCCAACTTAATCTGACACGTAATAAGAGAAAGAAAAGAGTGAAAAGCCAGGCAGTGTTACCCATCATGGCCCATCTCAGGAGAATCCTCCTGCAAAAGCTCTAAAGTCTTATCAATCTCACACACAGACAAAGGTGAGTCAGGTCGCATTAAGCCCTCTGACTCAGAATCCAGTGCAAGGTCAGACAAACCCAGAGCAGTACCCAAGGAGCTTACCTGAGAGGAAGCGGAAGCCGATGGGGAAGGCACCACTTCAACATCAGGAGACACCTCAGAAGCAGGGAGATCCATGTGAACATGGGGCCCAGCAGAGTCCGAGGCAACCAAAGTATCAGAAGGGACCACAGAAACAGTAGACACTGCCTCCTTAGGTTCTCTTTTGTTTGGATCATGAAGAATCCACGATCCAGACCAGTAAGTGCACAATAACCAGCCCTGCATATTACCTCGACATCCTCAGAATCAACCTCAAGAATCCATCTAGCAGAGCTTGGTCCCGCAGAGAACTGCAAGACCTGCCACTCCGTAGATTTCAGCTCAGGATTGAAACGCTGAAGACATCTCAGAAACGAACTAGGGTCTGAGAACTTATCTCTG
Source organism: Salticus scenicus (assembly GCA_963930645.1). Classification (NCBI taxonomy): domain Eukaryota; kingdom Metazoa; phylum Arthropoda; class Arachnida; order Araneae; family Salticidae; genus Salticus; species Salticus scenicus. The sequence continues at coordinate 240,382,524 of OZ005650.1, read as the reverse complement.
GTCTTGAAGGCGACCTTAACAGGCCTGGGCAAGTCATCCGCATTTAGAACCCTGAGCACCAAATCACCAAAACCTTCTTGTCAAAGTTGTAGTTGATCCAATCCAGAGTAGCCACATTACCACATTGCAGAATCAAAGCTGCCTTGACCAAGTTTATTGCCGAGAATTTCAGGCAGACTGTCTCCAAAAGGAATAGAGTCAATCAGCACCAAAATCTCATGCTGAATACTGTCAGAATAATCCAGAGACAACTTGTCAGAAGGAAAATCCCTGTTAACAATGGTTATCCTAGTTGTCTTAAAAATAAATATTGTTATACTACAAAAATTATGCAAAACATACCTGTTATAAATACATTTTTAAATTTTTAATTTAATATACTTAATTTTTTCTATTGTATTAACTATTTTATTTTCAATAAATATAATAAATTAAAAAGATAAAGAAGATTTCGCCTTCAAATGAATGTATTAAATAAAAAATAAATGGCATAATAACCGTTGCTAAGATACGCAGACTGTTACAAAAGAATAAATTCATAGAAAATGAAACATAAAAACCAATATTTAAAAAAAAAAAAAAAAAAAATTAATGTAAAAAATTCATATTCCAAAAAAATTTCGATAAGGTGCACACCTGCAGGGTTCCAGGTACCTATATGGCAAATTTGGAAGCTCTGTGATCAGTAGTGTGAGCACTACTGATCACAGAGCGTCTGTGTGTGTGCAGAGACATTCACACACACAGACACTTCTCTTTATTTATATAGATTTTTAGGATAGAGTCTAATAACATTCTTTACATGGAAATTTTAAATTTCTATATTTATTATTTAAATTTTTTCTTAAAATATTGTTCGAGTTTCGACCACTGGGCATTACTATAGTAAAGTATAATTACACTGCAAGTACTTTACTACATAAATTCTTGGCGACCATTCTTTGTATGAATTTCATAAAGATTTTAAATCTTGATAAACATTGGTGTTGTGCCAGTTATATTTTGGCCTGTATGGCCCTAAGTGGCACTATTATGCTGCAGTTTTCCCCGTTTACGAGAAAACTATATTTCAGCTTCTATAGTGTGTGAGTAAACCAAACTTGATATATGAGGTGATTATTTTGAAAATCTATGTCGATTGAATTCCAGTGGATATCGGCCAACAAGTGGCACTGTTCAGAGTGGTTTTTCACTATATATTTCATAGCTGTATATTAGCTTCTACGACAAATAATTACATGTAAGATAATCAAGCATAAACGGTCATTTTGCCAAGCCAAGCTAAAAGAAAAAAAAAAGCTAGCAGAACGCACCAATAATAAAATCGCCAGAAATAACAAAGACCGTAAGATGCTTATTATACAGAAACTAACTTCTCTTTGTTAAATCGGCAAACTTCTTTTCCGTAAAGTTTTAAATATTGGAAGAACCAAATATCACAGAAAAATGAAACAAAAAGTAAAATATTCGTATCAACGAGAGCTTTAATTTGAGATAAAAACGAAGTTTCTAAGTTAATAAGCAAGAAAATGAGAGCATTTTCAATATAGTGTAAAATTAGATGTTTTGACAACTTTTTGAAAAAAATTTCGTCGTCAATAATTTTTTTTTTCAAACAAGCTGGAGCATTTATAGATGTTCAGAATTCTTTGAAAACGGGTTTTTCAGATAGATAATTACTTAATCTAAGAACTTTTATAAAATTTAACTTTTTAAAATCAAAATTTCGTATCTTAATTGCTGAAAAACTGTTAATTAACAGTTTTTCAGCAAAATATCGCCAAAGAGACATAAATAGCCAAATATGTAATTATTTCATCTCAGTTTGACTGAAAAGTATTGCCAACGTATATTATGTGAGAAGTGCCAAGCTGGTTATTGTGGTGTTACTTTATCTACTACCTGCTCTTGAATAGAGACTTTTCTTAATTTTATTTAATAAAGATGACTAGAGGCTGCACTTAATCCAAAACAAAAGATTTTAAACTTTGTGATCGTATAAAAATAGTGATGAGTGAACCCGAGGTATCGACTTGGTCATGCATGGGTACTTACCAAGCATAAGATAGATTCAAATTTTATTTTATTTTATTATTTTTACTTATAAGATATTTTTAAATTCAGAATTAAAATTTAAAGACAAACATACCCAGTCTTGAAAAAAGAAAGACAGCATTCAATTGCACAAAATTAGAAGTCTTTATTAATTGGTTTCTTCATTTTCAAGAATGTCGAATATGTACATGTACACACATTACAAATCTCAAATCTATGATAACATAACCATTTTCTTTAAAAGAAATGCAAGATACTTCACAAAAATATTTAAATAAATCGTCTCCGGTCATTTTCACAATTTAATTTCAAGTCATAATAACCGTTAATAATAAAAATCTTTCGATGGAAAAAGATTTAAAAATGTATCAGGGTGTGGACCACATATAAAAAAATAACGCACAGACGCAAGTGCCCGGCCATTCTTCTCAGGACCGAGGTGGAACACAAACTGAACTGATTTTTAAATTTTAAAAATCGCTCCTAAAGAAAAAAACAGGTCCGCACACCTAAAATCACGGATACACGATTTTGATTCGTTAATCGGACCGCAAAGGTAACCAATGAACAGTTCACGCACGCAAGAGAAACAATCGCGGATTCTCCCGTTGACAAGTGTCGCGGGAAGCAAACTTTACAGGGTGCGTTGAGCCAGGAACGAACGGCTGCGATGAGATGCCAGCAAAACGATGTATTTTGGCATAGGAATTAAACAAGAGGTGATATATTTATATCACAGTTATCAGCCAGGGTAGCTCAGTGGTTTAGAGCAATCGTGCATCAAGCGGAAAGCCCGTGTTCGATTACCGGCTCTGGTATTTTTCACTTTGTTGGTAAAAAATTAGCCCTCTAATTCATTCTATTCAAAATGAATATTCAAGCTTGTTAAAAAATTTCTAAATTGAAAAGTATTAATTTCAACTTTCTTTCTTTTTCTTTCTTACAAGCTATTTTTTTAACCAAAGAATATTTGCTTTTATTATGTTGTACAATTTTAAATTTTACATCACTGAAAACAAAAAAGGAAACATTTTTGAATAACATTTGTTCCAAATCTGTAGCTTGAACTGCTGAACAATTTTCTCTTCTTGATTTTACCATGGAATAAAAAAAAAAATAATAATAATAATATATAAAATAACAGACGGTAAGTGCAGTTTTAATATCTTTCAATGTTCAATCTCGCTTTAATAATTATAATGCATTAAAAATCTATTGATTTTCAAAAACAACGAAACAAGCAAAAGTAAAGAGGGAAAGAAACTTAAAATCTAAAAATGTTTTTCATTGTTATAATCTATTCACATGCACATCTGTATATATATAAAAATTTCATGTCACGATGTTTGTCCGCCATAAACTCCTAAACTAATGATCCGATTTTAACAAAATTTTGTACACTGTGTGCAGTTTGGTCCAACTTGAGAGATAGGACAGTTTTTATCTCAATTTATAGTCACAATATTTTTTCATTGCAAATTATTTGTTAATTATAGCCCTTTGTTATAGTTGCTCCAAAATATCTGCGAGTTCCATAAGTTTAATTGTTGCCAAAAAGGGGAAAAAAAAAAAAAAGAGTTCACTTTCTTTCGACATAAAAATAAATACATTTAATCAAACATGAATGTTAAAAAATTATAAAAAGTTAAATTATGCATCTCGCGAAAATTGACGTCATAATCACTTTAAAAATTTTATACACATTGATAAAGTGCTAATGTAGTTATACACAAGCGAAGTGTGACGTCACTGACCGTCTGTGAAGTCAAGAAAAAGATTTCTTATGTTAATAGCCCATTGGATTTTTTGTAAAAAATTATTAAAAATCGAGGAAAATTATTTCCCAATTTTAATCTCCATATTTTTGTATAGATATGTATTAGTTATCATACATTAGATTGAGTTATTTTGCTGCCAAATTAACAAAAATTTAATTTTAAATTTCAAAACTCTGTCATCCTTGGAGTTTTTTTGTATTTGGCGATAAAAAATGTAACACTAAAATATACAAGCCAGATGTATATTTTTGTAATATGTATTGTGCAAAATATTGTTTCATGTTATTCATTACTCTCTTAATATAAATTGTTAAAATAACCATGATTTTTGAAAGGAATTAAATATGTTCGCCAGATAATTTGGCGATATACTTTTTTTCCACCAAGCATGACAGATATGAAATTTATTCTGCTGCAACATAATATCTTAAATCAGATACATTATGTATGTGCTACAATTTATTTCATGTGACACATGTGTAAAAAATTTACTTACGACATAACCTTGCTTTTTCAATTTTTGTTGCATTATTGTAATCTGTATCACTTCGTTTTCTTTAAGAAATTCGTGATCTATACATATAATGTTTTAAATAAAAAGTAATCATTTCAATATTTTAAAACTTATTTAAAAGTCTGTTTTATTTAACATTAAATTTTAAATAAATTTAAAACTTATTTAAAAGTCTGGAAGATTTTAAGTCTGTTTATTTGTTTTGTAATGCTAATCTATATGATCAATGTTTGAAACTTTAAATAATTATTTCTCTTAATCTTCTTTCACTTTTCTTTAATAACTTATCAATTTACTGTTCCTTATTAAGTTTGTGATTTATACAAGTATTTAACTTTAAAGTTTGACTCATATTTTTTGCTAAAAAATTATCTTAAAATCTTGCTATTTTCTTATCTTAATCCTCAATGTTTCCCATCTTGATTAACTTGAATTTGCTATTAAAACTTTAACATACTCAAAATCTTCTCATCACTTCTTTAAAGTATATTAATCTTTTCCAAAATCCCTTTGTATTTAAAATGATACCTTTATTTACTTTAAAGGCCCAATATTTCATAAGATATCCTATATTAAAGTTTTAAAATATTTAAATTTACTTATTTTTCTGATTTAGCCATATTGCTTTCCTTTTTATAACTACAGTTGTTGCCATCTTTAAAATATTTAAAATGATGAGATCATTTTATAATAAAATTATCCGTAATAGCATTATATTTCACTCTCCCATAAAAATTGATTTTAAAATCGTCTGCTCCTTTTATACTTTTATTTTAAAAGAATTTTAATAAAAATTAAATTACATATTAGTCTCTTTAGCATTTTAATCCAAAATAGCTTATGAAAATAGCTTATAAGTCGCAAGGCTAAACAATGTCCATTTGCAGCTTAGACTTGGAAAATCCATGCTTTTCCCATGGGCAATTATATGTTGCATGCTCACGTGTGGAAAACCATCAAATCTATTTGTGTTAGCAAGAGACAGGTTAACCAAGAATATTGTGCATCGATTAGCGCTGATATAAATTAAAATTGAAAATTTTTATAATTCAAAATGATGAATATAATTATTATAAATAATGAATAATATACGCTACCTACCTCATTTATAAATTAATTGTTATATGTTATCAACTAAGAACTTTGTAAATTACACATTTGTTACAAACTAGGTATACTTGAATATATGAGATGAATAAAACATAAAACTTTGTTTTTTTTTTGTGCTTAATATCAATTCTATGAAAATTTTTATCACTCGCTTCCAAATTTCGACCTAAGGTTCAAATCTCAATCCCATGGGTTTTTTACATCGGCTACAACATTTTCTTCTTTATTTGTAAATAATAATTTGACTGTATTGAATAGTTTACTACAATATAATTCAACGTATAACTTAGCCACAGCAGGGTCTGCTAGTTTATATATCTATCTTTATACATAAAAATTACGTGCCACAATGTTTGTCCGAGATGAACTCCTAAACTAATGAGCTGATTTTAATGAAATTTGGACACTATGTGCAGTTTGATTCAACTTGTGAGATAGGATAGTTTTTATTACAAAATTCGCCACCCAAGGAGGGAGGGGGGGGGGGGGGCAAAACGTGATTGCACAAAAAAAAAAAAAAAAATAGAAATGCTGTTAGACCGTTCAAAATTGGTACGGATAGGTTTTAGAGGCTTGCAAATCAAATGAGGTTATTTTCGAAAGTGCAAAGTTATCAGGAAGGACGAGAAAGGGGACGGAGGAGCAAAAAAATAAAAATAGAATTAGATTGTTCAAAATTGGTACATTAGAGGTTTTTGATACCTGCAAATCAATTGCAGATATTTTCAAATTTGTAAAATTATTTGGAGGGACGGGAAGCGGGGGGCAGAGGGGCAAAAAAATAATAATGGAGTTAGATCATTCAAAATTGGTGCATAGAGGTATTTGATACCTACAAATCGATTGAGGATATTTTCGAATTTGCAAAATTATTAGGAAGGGTGGGAAGGGGGAGGGAAGAGCAAAAAACTAAAAATAGAGTTAGATCGTTCAAAACTGGTGCATAGTGGTTTTTGGTATCTACAAAATAATTGCGAATATTTTCGATTTTGTAAAATCATTAGGAGGGGCGGGAAGGGGGGGACAGAGTGGCAAAAAAAATTAAAAATAGAGTGAGACTGTTCAAAATTGGTAAAGCAGGGCCGGCCCTAACGTTTTTGTCGCTGTAGGCAAACCTCAAAAGTGCGCCCTCCACGCTTTAAAAACTTTAAAATTAAAAGAGAATATATTTTAAAAAAGATGATAATCATAAAAATGTGGACTAATTGAATTGAATTAAAACAATTGCACTCATACAATATTTATAATGCTTTTCCTTTATTATTATTATTATTATTATTTTATTATTATTATTTTTTGATAGATGTATTATCATCTCCATAAACTTTTCATTTATTTACTGTCATTTATTTCAGAACTATAAACAAAGTAATATCAACTATAATTAAATTTGACCTTGAACACCGCGAGTGAAAGATTTATAGACTCATAATGACTTTCTCTTCTCTAAATAAACATTTTCAAACCATTATTTATTTTACAGAACTATTAAATTCAAACTTTATGGGAAATCATGTTATTCTAAATTACTGTTTTATTTATTTCAACAATGTAATTTAATGATAGTATAAACAAAATAAGATATTAATTTTTCCTTTCAAATGTCATAATATAATATAATATAACAATTTATGATCCATAATGATATACTTAAAAATTGTAATTTAAAAATTCTTCTTGCAGTCTGTAACATTTCCTCAACTAGTAAGGATGCATAAAAATGCATCCCTTAAACTTTATCCAAATAAAAAGACATTTATAGATCAAATTATTTGCAGTATTATTTTAGCTAATTTGAATGAACATTCTTTTCATTATTAGTCAAACCTCGTTAGAATAATAAGTTACAAATGAAATTAGGATTAATTCACCAGTTTGAAGATGACCCTTTTTTGGACTACAATATTAATTGCCGGAGACAGAAGCTCCTACTGCACTACTAAATACAAGGTAAGTGAAGAACTTATTATTTTTCTTTAAAGTCTTACCTTGTTGTGATTTTTCAATAATGATTTACTCAACATTGATTATGAAGACCGACTTAAAAATCTCTGGCATACAATAATTAAATTCATATTACATAGGCTATTAGTGGTGGAAGTTATTACTGTAAATTAAATTAAAATTAACAATGGCGTCTTATAAAGACAATGCAATTATTGAGAAGCTCAATGCTTCTAATTATGCTACGTGGTCTTTTAAGCTAGAAATGTTATTGATAAAAGAAGATCTTTTTGACGCCATAACTGAAACTCCACCAGAGCCTATCACTTCAGATTGGTCCAAAAAAGACAAAAAAGCCAAAGCCATGATAAACCTATTTATTAGTGATGATCAGATAGTATATGTAAAGGGTTTGTCCACGTCAAAAGAGACATGGGTCAAACTAAAAAATTTACACGAACGTACAAACCTTTCAAGCAAGTTATACTTACTAAAAAATTTGTATAGCTGCAAATTAGCCGAAGGAGGCAACATGATTAAACACATCACAAACATTTTAGAAATCAAAGAGAAACTTACTGCCATCGGCGAAAATATAAATGATTCTCATCTATCAGCACTTTTACTGTGTTCGCTACCTCCGTCATATGATCCTCTTATTACTGCTTTAGAAGCAAAATCTGAAGAGGATCTTACACCTAGTTATATCCAAAGTAAGCTGATGGATGAATATAACAGAAGATCTTGTAATAACAAAGCGTTGCAAGTTGATGATAATGCCGTAGCTTATCAAATTAAAAGACACAAACAAAACTTTCCGAAAAAACAAGTGAATAAATTCTGCACATACTGCAAGATGAAAAATCATAATACCAACGACTGTTGGTACAGAAAAGACAAAAACAAAAAACAAAACTATTCATCAAGTGGCTATAACAATAAAAATAAAAACTTTAATTCATCTTTATGTTTTGAAAATAGTGAACCAAAAATGAAACATGACAGGGATGAATCAAATGCATCCGACGATGAAACTCATACAAGAAATAAATTAAAAAATTTAGCATTCATCGCCTGTAAAGAAAACAAAAACAATTGGATCGTAGATAGCGGCTCCTCCTCGCATATCACAAATAACAAAAATTTATTTAGTGAAATAAAAAATTATGACAATTCAAATGTTGTCATAGCAAACGGAAATATTTTAACATCACAGGGCTCAGGTGATGTAGTTATTACTACCGAAACATCTGAGGGGGAAATAAACAAAATAAAGTTACTCGACGTACTTTTTGTACCAGACCTCGAAACAAATTTAATTTCTGTTAGTAAAGCCACCAAAAATGGCTGCACGTTAATTTTCAAAAATGATAAATGTATACTACAAAAATTCGGAAAAACCTTCCTTGAGGGGGAACTAAAGGGTAACTTATATGAAGTAAAACAACCCCAAAACAGTTCAAATGAACATATTAATTTAACTCACGAATGTAACAATAAGAATTGTATCACGCTTTGGCACAAGCGGCTCGGTCATAGAAATTATGCTGACATAAAACACATTATGGATAAGGAACTAGCAGTGGGAATTAATATAAATTTCTGCAAACATGACAAAACATGCGAAACATGCATTAAAGAAAAACTGACAGATTTACCATATCCACAGCAATCTAAATACAGGACTAATAGAGTACTTGAATTAATACATACAGACATCTGTGGGCCATTTCAAACACCCACCATAGGGGGGAAAACATATTTTTTAACGTTCATCGATGATTACACCAGATTCTGCATGATTTATCTCTTGAAACATAGAAGCGAGGTATTAACCATGCTCAAACAATATATAGCATTAGTCAAAAATAAGTTTGGTAAATTACCTGAAAGAGTCAGATCTGATAACGGGAGAGAATATGTGGGAAGTGAAATAGAAAATTACCTAAATCAAATGGGAATTAAACACGAACTTACAGTTCCTTATTGCCCAGCACAAAACGGAGTGGCTGAAAGGAAAAACAGAACACTGGTAGAAATGGTGAGAAGTATGCTATCAGAAGCAAATCTAGATAAGCAATTTTGGGGGGAAGCTGTCAACACAGCAAACTATATTATTAATAGACTCCCCACAAAAGGAAATAATAAAAGTCCCTACGAATTATGGAATGGAATTAAACCTGATTTATCTCATTTGAGAGTATTCGGGTGTAAAGCTTTTGCGTACATAAATAAACAAATAAGAAGAAAATTAGACAATAAAGCGCAAGAGGGAATCTTCGTAGGTTATGACTATAGATCAAAGGGATACAGGATTTACACGGGAGGAAAAGGTATTATTATCGCAAGAACGGTTAAATTTATAGAAAATCAAAACTCTAAACTCTCATCACAAGAAAAACCAGAAAATGATATTAGTCAAAAGGAAACTGTAAATGTAGAACTTAATGACACACCTGAAAATAACACCGAACAAACACTTGAAATAAACAATGAACCTAGAAGATCCTCGAGATCTAATATCGGTGTACCTCCAGATCGACTAATTTACATGGTAAAACATGATCCAATACATGAACCGCAAAGTTGGGCGGAAGTTCAAAATCTCACAAATCCCGTTGAGAAAAATAATTGGATAAAAGCAGCAGAGGATGAAATATCATCGTTAAAAGAACACAACACGTGGACATTAGTAGATCCACCACAAGGAAAGAAAATTATCGGTTCAAAGTGGACCTTTAAAACAAAATATGATGACTCCGGGAAAATACAAAAATTTAAAGCACGACTGGTAGCTCAGGGATTTCTCCAAAAATTTGGGGAAGATTATGATGAAACATTTGCACCGGTGGTGTCCTATACTACAATACGTTCTTTCCTAAACTCTGCAGCTTACCACAAATTAAATGTAAGACACATAGACATTAAAACAGCATTCCTACACGGTGACTTAAACGAAGAACTGTATATGCAACAACCCGACGGTTTTATTAATCCAGGGGAAGAAAATAAAGTGTGTAGGTTGAACAAATCAATTTATGGGCTTAAACAAGCTGCTAGAGCTTGGTACTTAAAAATTGGGAGTTTCCTAAAAACCCTAAATTATGTCGAGAGCAAAGCTGATTCATGCCTCTATGTAAACAATACGTCAGACAACATTTCATTTATTATAGTATATGTCGATGACATATTAATTGCCGGAAATAACGGGCAAATTAATGAAATAATAAGGAAATTAAGCAAAGAATTCGAAGTTAAGGATTTAGGAGAGGTTAGTTTCTATTTGGGCATGAAAATAACTAGAAATGATAGAGGGGATTTCGAAATAAATCAAAAACTCAAAATCGAAGAGTTAGTACGTAAATTAAATTTAGAAATCTCTAAACCAACATATACACCAATGGAAATAAATTACTTAAAATTTGATGATAATGATAACCCATTAGAAAACAACACTAAATACCGACAAACAATAGGAAGCTTGCTATATTTGGCTACAGTTAGCCGTCCTGACATATTAGCTGCCGTAAACATATTAAGTAGGAGAAATGAAAGTCCAAGAAAAAAGGACTGGGAAACAGTAAAAAGAGTTGTCAGGTATTTAAATACCACAAAAAATCTAAATTTCGTTATCAGTGCCAATGAAAAACCTAAACTGGTAGTTTACGCAGATGCGGACTGGGGAGGAGACAAGTCCAACAGAAAATCAACATCAGGCAGTGTTTTCATGATAGGAGATAATCCTATTCAATGGATCACAAAACGGCAAAATTGTGTCGCTCTTTCGTCGGCTGAGGCCGAATTTATTTCTGCCACGACTGCTGCGAAAGAAATCATGTGGATACTAAAATTATTAAAAGACTTGCACTTGCCTCAAGAGTTACCTATCAAAGTTTTTCAAGACAATATTTCGTGTATAAAACTGATAGACATCGGTTTTACTGGAAAACTGAAACATGTTGACCTGCAATTCAACTACTTAAAGGATTTAAAAGAAAAAGGTGTGATAGAACCCGAATATTGTCCAAGTGACAAAATGACTGGTGATATCTTCACCAAGGCACTTCCAAGACAGATTCACGAAAAACACCGAGAGAAATTGAAACTGATTAGTGGAACTTAAAAGATTTATGGAGCTGAAGGGGGAATTGATAGATGTATTATCATCTCCATAAACTTTTCATTTATTTACTGTCATTTATTTCAGAACTATAAACAAAGTAATATCAACTATAATTAAATTTGACCTTGAACACCGCGAGTGAAAGATTTATAGACTCATAATGACTTTCTCTTCTCTAAATAAACATTTTCAAACCATTATTTATTTTACAGAACTATTAAATTCAAACTTTATGGGAAATCATGTTATTCTAAATTACTGTTTTATTTATTTCAACAATGTAATTTAATGATAGTATAAACAAAATAAGATATTAATTTTTCCTTTCAAATGTCATAATATAATATAATATAACAATTTATGATCCATAATGATATACTTAAAAATTGTAATTTAAAAATTCTTCTTGCAGTCTGTAACATTTCCTCAACTAGTAAGGATGCATAAAAATGCATCCCTTAAACTTTATCCAAATAAAAAGACATTTATAGATCAAATTATTTGCAGTATTATTTTAGCTAATTTGAATGAACATTCTTTTCATTATTAGTCAAACCTCGTTAGAATAATAAGTTACAAATGAAATTAGGATTAATTCACCAGTTTGAAGATGACCCTTTTTTGGACTACAATATTAATTGCCGGAGACAGAAGCTCCTACTGCACTACTAAATACAAGGTAAGTGAAGAACTTATTATTTTTCTTTAAAGTCTTACCTTGTTGTGATTTTTCAATAATGATTTACTCAACATTTTTTTTAATTAAATACACAAAATCTTTGGAACTAAAGCTAGTACAGATAATAAATTAATGTAATCTCTTTCAAACCTTTTCTAGTTATCAGCAAAACCTCGAGTAACTTCTTGCACATCTAATATGTTACTCAATTCGTGTTCAATGGCCAACATTGCTAACCCATTAGGGTGATTTTGAGTAGACATTGTTCTTAAGCAATATATTATTTTTAGTTTAGAAAAAGATCTTTCTCTGGTTATACCAGTTATGGGCAAATTCAACAAATTTTTTAAAGGAATGCGTAAATTTGGCATGGTGGTAATGTGTGTGTGTGGTGGTGTGGGGGAGGGGGGGGGGTATGTATTTAAGAACGTCAACTGGCCCTTCGGCCTTTTTTCAAAGCTGAAGAAATAAGGTCTATTTTATCAGCCAAATCTAAAACGTTAAGATCAGAGGAATCAACATCTGTTAAGATGTTTTCCAGATCTTTACAGTGTGCCAGTAATTGAGTTTTACACATGTATTTAAGTTTGTGGACATTGTATAAATATTCAAAACAGTCGTTATGACCATTCAGTAAATTTACTCTCAGCTCCAGTGCACTGATCACTGTAAAGAAAAAAAAATTGTATTTCTCTTTTGAATCTTGTATAGGTTCATCGACACTTTCATAAAAAAAATTTCATTTTTTAAATCGAATGCAATGGCTTAGTGCAGTCAAATCAAAGTTTTTTTCTACGTCTATTTCATTAGCTAATTTTTCAGCTTCTAAAATAACATTGTCATAGGATTCCTCTGATCTTAATTCTTTAAAAAAAGTTAATCAGCTGTTTAATAAATCTATGGTTTGGAATAAATGAAAAACTTTTGATTGAAGAAGCTTACTTGTTGGATTAATATGATTTAAAATTTTGTACCATAGGACAATCGAACATAAAAACTTTTAAATTGATTTTTGTCATCAATACATCACTGGCCTCAACGCGAATCATAGTATGTATTTCTACAGTTTGATAAATACTAAAAAAAGTACCGTGAATATTGTCTATTTCAAGAAGTAAAGATATTTAGGATATCTATATGACTTTCCCAATGAGTGTCGCTCAGTGATTTCAATGCAAGAGTTTTAAGGTGTTTTCTTAATATGGTTCACCGAAAAGTCGACGATGAAAAAATGTATATAGCTTTTGTACCATATTAAAAAATTTGCTGCTTCCAAAGAAGATTTTCTCATATCATTAACTACTAAGTTTAATGAATAGCTGCTGCAAGTCACGTAAAAGGCTAAAGTTTTAATTCTTGATTGTACTCCCAATTTGTCACCTCTCATATTTGAGCCATTGTCGTAAGATTGACTTTTCATATTTTCTAATTTTAATCTTTTTTTCTCCAATTCTTTTAATAAAACTTGAAATAATTCCTTACCTGTATCTTTCAATAGGAAGAGAACCCAGAAAATGCTCATTAATGTTGCATTCATATTCTGTTTCTGATTGGACACTGGTAACATATCTTAGTACATAATCTTTATTGCTACCCTAATCCAAGTGAATCCGACTAACGTTATTGCATAAATAAAGCATTGTTTTAAATTTGACATCAATTGCCAATACAAACTCAAATTCTGCAATGTTTCTATGGACAGCTCAAAATGCCCATATGTTATAGCTGAGGATATTCGTAGGACATATTTCATCTTTAGGATATACTGAGAATATCCTGGGGAGAAAGGGTACCTGCAAAAAGTCCCTGCATGATGACGAGCACTGCTAAAAGTTCCTACGCATAGGGATAAATTCCTACAGTTGGCAAAACTCTTATTCTCTTTTATTAGAGGGTAAAAAAAAAAACTTGTTAAGGTTCTCTATCAGTGAGCTACAAGGTCACTCAAATCCCATGTTAACCTATGGGAAAATAAACCTCATTATTACATATTACGTAATATATATTTTTAAATTCTGTTTTCACATTCGGAAAATCCAGGACCTTTAAATGGTGCCTCATTTTTCATTTTTTTTTTTTTTTTTTAAGCTGTAAAATGCGAATTTTTACTTGATTTTTTTTATCACTCTTAAATAATTTACAAATTGTGGCATCAAAATCTGAAATGCTACAGTATTCTAAATAGTGCAATTTATTATTATTAAATTTTCTAATATTTAAGTTTTAAAACTTATTAATAATTTTGAGGATTAAAGCAATTTTTAGCTGAAAAACTTAAATTTCCCCCTTTCCATGTCTGCTGTTATTAGTCACATCTAGGTATGGTGGAGGTCATTTACGATGACAGTCCAAGTAGTACAAATGGTGGAGGCATCGTTAGCAAATTGTTCACTCCAGTGGCGTATCCAGGATTTTTCCAAGGGAGGGGTTCGTCCTTCCAAATTTTTAATTAAGTTTATCTAAGTTTAATTAGGTTTATTTAAGTTTAATTAGGTTTAATTAAGTTTATTTTTAATTAAGTTTAACAATCTTTTAAAATATCATAATTACTTGCCGAAAATAAGAGTAAGAAAATGAAAAATATTAAAACAAACTCACCAATTAGAAGATCAAACTAAAAAATCTTTAATTAGCGACGAATAACGTAGAGCCTGTACAAACTGCTACACAAAACATAATATTCAATACATAGTTACGCAAAATATTTCATTGAATTTTCTTATTTACAGAGCGAAGTCTAATCGACGAGAAGTTTTCGCTAGTTCATTTAAAATGTCTTCTACTGTTGTGGTTTTGTTTGGGTCACTCCTTCAAGGTCACTACTTCAATGGTCACCCCTTCCCCATTTGGTCGACCCCTCTTGTCCTTGAGTACAGGGCCGGCGCTAGATATTTTGCCGCCTGAGGCAAGCATGAATCTGCCGCCCATATGACGTCATCAATACTCAAATGTTTATTAGCAAAAGAAAATCAACATGCTAACTATAATTACTTTCTCTTACCCATATATATGGTAGAGAAAGTTTTTTTGGGGGGTGAAATTTTCGAAATTGAGTTTTTCTTATATTTACATGTTTTGAGGTTTCCAGAATCTGAAAATCATGTTTTTAGTGGTTGATCTGTGTGTGTCTGTGTCTGTCTGCTTGTCTGTGTGTCTTATCAGCATATCTCAAGAAAAAATATAGTAGGAATTCCACATTCGGTATTCTATATCTGTATCATGTAGTGAGTGATGCTACACTAAACATTTTGTTGGGATCAAGCAAATGGTTAGTGTACAAGGTCATCCAAGAGAATTTAAATATATTACGTCTATGGGATGGGGAATGGGGGAAATTTCTGGTAAGACCAGGGCAGGGTAATATAGCCTGCCCTAAAGAAAATGAAATGAACTTTTATGTATATACACTGCATAAAAAAAGCAGACGGACACTTCTTTACAATTTTTTAAAACCCCGTCTTTGTTTAATAGGAAATGTCAATTAAAATTCTTTAACATGTTTATACTTATCAATCTTCATATTTTTGACAGACAAATAAAAATATTCAATTATTTATAATTTTAATGCAGGAAAATGCAGAAAAGAGAAAAGATATGCATTTGCACAATACTTTTTTTTTTAAAAATGTAGACGGACACTGGTCAAAAACTGCAATTACCTAAGTGGGTGTTTTTTGCGGAATACCAGTTTTGCATGTACATGTACATTTCGCATTTTGCCAATTGCTAACGTGCTTGACAAGATGTTTTTATGTAGTTAAATTTCTTGGAGATCAATGCGCCATGCCACGAGGAATTCCTCTAACTGATTACCAGAAAGGACAGATTATAGCGCTGAAAAATGTTAATAGAGGAGTCAGATAAATTAGTAGGCTACTTCTAATAAGCAAAAGTAGCATCAGCGATTTTCTACGTGCTCCTGAAGCCCATGGCGTAAGGAAAAAGAGTGACCGGCCAAAGAAACTTTCGCTTAGAGACCAAAGAAAAATTTTACTGAACTGAAAAACACTGGAGCATCAATTGCCAGAGTTCGAATAAGCACAGGAATTACTAACGTAACTTCTCAGACAATTTATAACTACATTAAGCACTCAGAGCTCTTTCAATATAAGAAGAGAAAACATCATCCATGCTGGAAGGATTACCACGTGACAGAACGCCTACAGTGGGCTCAAAACCATATGTCTTGGACTACAGAATGGATATCTGTAGTTTTTTCAAATGCGAAAAAATTTAATTTAGACGGCCCAGATGGATATCAATATTATTGGCACAGTTTGGAGAAAGAAGACGAAGTGTACTCTACTCGACAAGTTGGTGGTGGTGGCGTGATGATGTGGCTAGCGGTTGGCTATGGTGGGAGGACAAATTTAGTGTTCCTAAGTAAGAAGCAGACTCACAAACATTATATTGAAACACTAAGCAGTGAGCTTTTGCCATTTGCGTGTGATCTTGGAGGAGAAAACTGGATTTTCCAACAAGATGGAGCGCCAATACACACCGCTAACAACGTTAAAAAATGGTTTCACGAGAACAACTTCAATGTTTTACCCTGGCTAGCCAAGAGTCCGGATATGAATCCTGTAGAAAACATTTGGGCTATGCTTGTTCATAAAATTTATGAGGGTGGACGCCAGTATGAATCAATGCACCAGCTCAAAGAAGCTCTTACAAACATTTGGGAAATTTTCTGTCAAAAAAGATTCAGAATCTCATTGATTCGATGCGTAACAGAGTATACGAACTTATTAAAGCAAATGGGAGACGAACCCCTTACTAAAAACGTTTTATTTTAAAGATACAAGATGTGTCCGTCTACTTTTTTTAAGAAAAATTACAGTGCAAATATGCACCATTTTTGTTTCCTGAATTTTTCCACTACATAATTCAAAAGGATTGAATATATATCCAAAAAATAATAATAAATGATGTCTCAAGAATATAATTGTATTAGAGAAATGAACCTCATATCTCTACATAAAGAAATAAACGGCTTTAAAGTATTACAAGTAAGTGTCCGTCTACTTTTTTTATGCAGTGTATATATGCATAAAAACATGTTTTGTGTAGATTGTGGTATGGAAATCATTAAACATTCGTTCGCAGTGTTTTTCGTATAGAACTAATTTTAAGTAAACAATATGATGTGCATATACTTTATAGAAAATATGTAGATTACTCAAAATATCTAAACATTCTTTTTTATTAATTGTAATTGAGGGAACTGCTTTACCTGCGATTTATCTTCATAGCATTGAAATGGAGGATAATGAAAGTTGTGTGAGCGACAAACCAGATTGTTTATTTTTAAAAAGAAAATCTCAATGACTTAACATTTGGTGAAAGTTATTTATTTATTGCATCGATAATATAAATGTAAAAAATAAATAATAAATAAAAGAATAAATAAAAAACTTAAGTCTGATAAAAAAAAAAAAGTTTCTAAAAGGCATTAATGGAAAAACATTATGTTGGTGCATTAAAAAGCAGTCCTACTTCGCTGTAAAATTTTAAATAACAAATCACTATTATAAAAAAAGCAAGTTATAGAGCTTTTTAAAATCTTGTAGTAGGCATAAATAGAAACTTTTTTGATAACCTTTTAATAATAAAAGCCAAAGTTTTTCGAAAGTAACGCTCGAAACTGATGCCATTACTAAGCAATAAATTGAAATAAAGAAAAGAAAGTTTTTATACTTGTTTTTGAGGAATTGTTCAAAAAATTTGTTTAATTAAGAAAATAAATATTTATTCTTGGTTTGGAGGAATGAATAAAATAATGGAAGAAGGATGATTTAGCAAAATAATTTATATATATATATATATATTTATGCTACTGTGTGTTTTATTAAACAATATTTTTAACCCAGACTTCCTCGTACTGAATGTCTGATGCTATAAAATCTAAATGCTAATTTGAAGGACTAGTGTAATTCTATGTAAGGACTGCCAATTGGCGATTTTCTTTCTTGGCCACAATGTAAATGATAATAAATTACAACCGAAAACAATTATGGTTGTAACTCTGTAATGGGCATCGAATTCAGGTAAACTAAAAAAAAAAAAAAAAAAAAAAAAAAGGGGGGGGGGGCATTATACCCTCGGTCAAATAAAAACTAACAATGATATTGATGAATTTTTGCTCATATTTATTTTCACAAATAATTAAATTTAAATTGCATATGACTCGAATTCTATTATTTTTATAAAAAAAAGTTAAATTTCAAATAATCGTTTTGTTTTAGATTTAGTGAATATGACAAATTTGAAAATAGGTTAATTTGAAAATGTCAACTGCTGGGGGTGCGAAGATCGACTAGTATAAAGAATGAAATAAAAGTTTATTTATTTTGCATAGATTTCCTTTGACAAAATCATTTATTACAATATCAAAGTAAACATTATCAAGCATTCATATTTTAAAATCAGAAAAAAATAATAAATGTGCAAAAACGAACTACATATGGAATTTTTGCTATGATATGAAGAGAAATATTTGAAATTTTACTCATAGAATTTTTTTTCAGATACTTAATATTTACAAGACCACAGATATGAAGAGTGAAATAAAAAATTCAGTATCTAACTTCTCTTTAATTTTCTTGATCAAAATCGTTCTATTACCACAAACAATACTTAAAAATGCGATTGTATTTTCATTTGCTAGATAGAATATAATATATATTTAATAAGCATTCTCTGGAAAAAATAAAAATAAAAAAAACAATATTACTAATTTTTAGAAAATAATTATATTGTCAAACCGTATGCACTGTGGTATAATGGTTCACTAATGTATAATTATAGTTACACTGTTAATAATACTTACAAAAACAAAAAGTCAAACATAAAACAAAATATTTTTTGAAAAAATTAAATTACATGCTTTTCTTTACAAAGTTCAATATTGTAATGCCATAAATATCATTATATGCTAATTTTCAGATTGAAAATTTTGAAATATGAAAAATAAGTGCTTTTCAGCGAAACACATGAAGGAAAGTGGTATCCATTTACGCTTTATAAAAGTTTCAAATTATAAAATCAATAAAGAAGTTTATTATAATTAAATAATACACACAAATATAATTAGACAGAAACCATGATAATAAGAAGTAACTAACAAAGGGCCTATTATAGTCTTCAGAATTTCTATGAAATTGTCACCACTTTATTGGTTGGATTCCTTTATTTTCATATTTAAATTACAAAAAATAAACTTACATTATATAATGAAGGAAAGAATATGGTAAAACTCTCCAGAATTTGCACATATCCGTTTGAAATGAGGAAAATTGCTGTCATTTACGTATTTTTATTATTTACAAGAACATGTACAAAACAAGTAAAAAACATAAACAAGCCAACATGTTTTTAGAAGTTTTTATAAATTAAAGTAGTAAATATAATCGTATTTTAAAATTACGCGTTCATTTACTGTTAAATATACATATGCATTAAATATACGTATTTATTATTAATCATATTTACAAAAATTTAATACGACAAGAATTAAACATCTTCTTTTAAATTTTGAAACGCCTTGCCTTTAATTTTGCAAAATCATTAATTATATCATTAGAATCAATATCAAAAGCAATTTCATTTTCAATTGCCAGTATTGCTAAATTTGAATGACGCTTTTGAGCCATCGTAGTTCTTAAGCAGTTTTTTTTTTTTTTTCTTTTAATAATTTTTACTTTCTTCTATATGTATATATAGAGAAAGTATTGGATTCGTGAAAATTTTCGAACTCCAGTTTTCGATGGATTTACACTTTTGGGATGTCCTGAACACGATTTGAGTGTTTTTAGAAAATGTCTCTCTGTCAGTCTGTGTGTGTGTATCACAAATCTCACGAACCATTGAACAAAATTTAATCAAACTTGGTATTTAGTTGGAGCCTGACATAAACTGGTGCTTATTAGATTTGGGGATCAATCGCTCAACAAGAGGCGCTGTAATCGCATTTTTTCTAAATTTTTAACATGGCAGTGTAGGACAAAGTTTAGTATAAATGCACATAATGAGAGTTATTTTAAACGTGTGACTATAAAATTGATATGAATTATTGATAATAGTAGTAGATAACTCGGAAAAAAATTTTGTGCATGTGGGAGCAATGCTTCCCTCCCCCTGGGGGACGTACACCCCCGGGGGGAGTAAATTTTCTATTTGGGTATCATTCGAAAGATCTCGTCAATACCTTTAAAACGAATAGTTGAACAAAAAATCTGGGATAATTTAAAACAAAGTTATTGATTTTTTACTTTCTTCTATATGTAATATAGAGAAAGTATTGGATTCGCGAAAATTTTCGACCTCCGTTTTTTGACGGATCTACACGTTTTGGGATGTCCTGAACACGAATTGATAGTTTTTAGAAAATGTCTGTCTGTGTGTCTGTCTGTCTGTCTGTCTGTGTGTCTGTCTGTCTGTCTGTATCATTTTTTTGTGGACGCTGTATCTCACGAACATATGAATGAAATTTAACCAAACTTGGTATTTAGTTGCACCCTGACATGAACTGGTGCCCATTAGATTTGGGGATCAATAGCTCAACAGGTGGCGCTGTAATCGCATTTTATGCAAATTTTTAACATGGCAGCATAGGACAAAATTCCGTATAAATGGGCATAATGAGAGTTATTTTAAACTTGTGATTGTAAAATTAATTTGAATTATTGATGATAGTAGTAGTTAACTAGGAAAAAAAAATTGTGCATGGGGGGGCATCGGTTCCCCCCCTGGGGGGGAAGTACCCCCCCGGGGGGGTTAAATTTTGAAGATGGGTATCATTCGAAAGATCTCGTCAATACCTTTAAAACGAATGGTTGAACCATAAATCTGTGATAATTTAAAACAAAGTTATCGATTTTTTTTTACTTTTAACAAAAAAAAAAAAAAAAAAAAAAAAAACTTAGAAAAAAATTCGATTTTTTTTTTTTTTTTTTTTTTTTGTTAGTGATTGAATATGAATTAATTTTCACACAAAAAAAAAAAAAAAGAAAGAAAAAGAAAAAAAAAAAAATCTTTTTTTTTTTTTTTTTTTGTTAGTGATTGAATATGAATTAATTTTCACAAAAAAAAAAAAAAAAAGAAAAGAAAAAGAAAAAAAAAAATCTTTTTTTTTTTTTTTTTTTTTAACCCGTTAGTAGTCGCTAGTTGGTCGATTTGCCGCCCATCCTTCAGTTTTTCCAGATTTTTTTATTCAACAGCCACCAAAAATTTTTAGAAGTTGCATTTGATATACATAAAACACGAATAAAATTGAAGAAACGTCGATCACATCACTTCTTAAAATTATTGGTGACAGTTAAATAAAAAATGTGCAATCTGTAATAGGTGGCGCTGTCTCTAGCGACTACTCACGGGTTAATATTGTTACTGATTGAATATGTATAGGAAAATATAGAAGAAAGTCTTGTGGTGGCCACAACATACTAGTTTTTTTTATCTTTTAACGAAAAAAAAAAAAAAAAAAACACAGAAAAAAAATCGTATTTCTTCTGATAATTGCAAAGAATTGACTTTCTTTCGGCATTTAGTGATATGTATAACTCTGTCAGATAAAACTCGTCTGCATTTATAATGGAAAATAATTTAATAAATAATATGTATTGAATGAATTTTGTGTAATTGTGTGAAGAAAGTCATGTGGGGCCACATCATACTAGTTAATTGTGAAAACGAGCGTTCACTACTAGCAACTGTTATTGCTAAAGTTAAAAGAATTCTTAAACAGATATAGATATTTGGAAACACTTCAACTAAGTTATTCTTATGCATGTGATTTAAAATCAACAGCTTTCATCCCCTTTTTTACGGTATTCCTAAAAATTAACAATTCGTTAAATAAATTATTTAACTCGATATCATCGGTTAAATGATTATGCAAGACATTGCACTAGTTAAAGATAGTGCTTGAGTTTACTTCAGTTAAAGAAACGAATATCATACAAAAATTGAGAAACATTGTATGGTCGTTTAATTGTTTAAACCTCTCGATAACTGAATTTTCACATATATTGAATTATCGAGAAGATCAACACCTCAATTTAAAATTTTTTTGATGGGTCTTCGATAGGAGTGCCGGTTCCTTCATAAGCGAATAGTTTACTTTTGCGTCTCATTCTTACCAAACACGATGGCTCAAAATCATTACTTATTTCTATTTCATCTGCAATTTGTTTTGCGGAAGTCATAAGCTGTTGGAAGCGATTCTAAACCTTACGTAGGTTTGATCAAACCTACGACTGCCAGCCGCGAAGTGCGGACGACACTGAAGACGGAAGGGGCCCCCGTCCGAAAAGAGCTCTTCTGCAACGCACGAAGTCAAATAATAAGGTATTTTGTTTAATATTTATATATGTTCAAATGACTTCGTTTAAATCATAAAGTTATAACAAAAAATATTTTTTCAGTTTTTTTTTTTTTTTTTTAGTTTATCCGGTTTTGCCGTCGTAGGCAGTTGCCTACCTTGCCTACCGCCTAGAGCCGGCCCTGGGTACAGATAGGTTTTAGAGGCTTGGAAATCAAATGAGGATATTTTCGAAAGTGTAAAGATATTAGGAGGGGCGGGAAGGAGGGCGGAGGGTAAAAAATATAAAAATAGTGTTAGATTGTTCAAAATTGGTTCATGGAAGTTTTTGATACTTAAAAATCGATAACGGATATTTTCGAATTAGCAAGATTATTAGGAGGGGCGGGAAGGGGGGGGGGGCAGAGAGGCAAAAAAATAAAAAGACTGTTCAAAATTGGTACAGATAGGTTTTAGATGCTTGGAAATCGAATGAGGGTATTTTCGAAAGTGTAAAGATATTAGGAGGGGCGGGGAGAAGAGCGGAGGGTAAAAAAAATAAAATAGTGTTAGATCGCTCAAAATTGGTTCATAGAAGTTTTTGATACCTAAAAATTGATTGCGGATATTTTCGAATTTGTAAAATTATTAGGAGCAGCGGAAACGGGGGGGGGGAGGGGGAGAGGGAAAAAAATAAAAATGGAGTTAGTTAGTTCAAAATTGGTGCATAGAATTTTTGATACCTACAAATCGATTGCGGATATTTTCGAATTTGTAAATTTAGTAGGAGGGACGGAAAGGGGGGGCAGAGAGGCAAAAAATTAAAATAGAGTTAGATAGTTCGAATTGGTGCATAGAGGTTTTTTGATACGTACAAATAAATTCCAGATGTTTTCGAATTTGTAAAATTATTAGAATAGACTGGAGGGGGAGGGCAAAATAATAGAAATAAGAGTTAGAGCGTTGAAAATTAGTATTATTAAGTTTTAAGGCCCGATAAATCGATTGCGGATATTTTCGAAAGTATAGAACTATTAAGAAGGGCGGGAACGGTGGGCGAAGGAACTCGCGTGCTGTGCGCACATGTATACGCTGCCTCAGGCAGTGGGGGTCCGGGCAAATTATTCCACCGATGAGAGATGAATTTTTCGTATTTTATATCATTTCACTTTCGATAATATCATTCATCATGAGTGTCAAACATAAATGCGCGCGCGCAGAGCACAATGGCCTGCGCTGCCGAAGGCAGTGGGAACCCGATGCGATATTTTTCCCGATCAGATTTTTTTATTTCACATGATAAAAAATTTATGCAATTTTGAGAATTCTTTAATTATAGTGAATCATTTAAAAATAGGGACCAGTGAAGCGGGCTAAGTCTGGTAGGATCAAAGATGTTATCAAGGATGGTCTTTATTCGTAAGTGATAATTTGAATGTATTGAAAATTTTACTACAATATAATTCAACGTATAACACAGCCACAGCAACGCATGGCCGGGTCTGCTAGTATATATATTCATATACAGAGATTACGCATGACTAAAAATTTTAACTTCTGGCATGTTTTCTAACATTTATCACCTGAGTTGGAAATATTACAGATAAAAAACAACCATAATGGCTTGATTGAAATTTTACTATTTGTAGAAAATGTCTGTCATTTGCTTTTATTTGTGTGAGACACAAATTATGTTATTTCTCTAGCTCAAAAACTAATACGAGGTATTTCATTAAATTTATATTTAGTTGAGCCTTTATTCGGCGATGATTTGATTTTGGTGTTTATCACTCAACAGATGGTATCCCTATTTATTTATTTATTTATTATTATTATTATTATTTTTTTTTTTTTTGCATAATTTTCGAACTCCAGTTTTCAACGGATTTACAGGTTTTGAAATGTCCTGAACACTATTTGACTCCTTTCAAAAAAGTTTGTCTGTATGTGTAAGTAGCATCACAAATTTTGTGACAGCTTTATCTCACGAACCGAACCATTGAATGAAATTTAACCAAACTTGGTATTTAGTAGACGTTGACGTAAATTGGTGCTAATTACGTCAAAGTTCAATCGCTTCACAGGTTGCGTTGTCGTCCGATTTTTGTGAAATTTTAATGTGGCAGTATAATATAAAATTTCGAATGCGAATAAATGAAAGTTATTTTTTTATGCTTGATTGTAAAATTAATATGAATTTCTAATAATAGTCCTAGTAAACTAGAAAAAAAAAAGTGTGTGCAAGTAGGAGCATCGGTCTCCACTCTGGGGCAGTACCTCCGAGGGTTGTAATATTTTCATTATGGATATCTTTCGAAAAACCTTGTCGATACCTTTAAAACAAAGTTATCAATTTCTTTCTTTCTTTCTTTTCTTTTTTTTTCTTTTTTTTTTTTTTTTTTATAATTTTTAATGAAATAAAAATTTAAAAATTCTTTTTGTATATTTAGTGTTATACTTCTGTCTAATTTAGATAAATAATCGTCTGTATTTATCATGGAAAATAATTTTAATAAATAATAATTAATAAAATAATTTGTACTACATAAATTTGTATAATATTATATAGAGAAAGCCTTATAGGCGACGACAACATATTAGTTTTCTTTCTTTTGCAAAAAATCTAGATTAAAAATTCATATTTATTTCCAAAAACGAGAAAATAAGCAAAAATATAAGGTGGAAACAAACTTAAAATCTAAAAATGTCTTTCATCGTTGTGATCCATCCATAAAAAATATTGTATGCATGAAAGAGATTATGCGTGACTGAACTTCTATAATTCAATACAAGAAAGTATTGGATTGGTAAAAATTTTCTACTTTCGGTTTTTAATGGATTTACACGTTATAAGAACTCCAGAAAACAATTTGACTATTAAAAAAAAAAAAAAAAAATTCTGTTCGTATGTGTGCGTGTACTATGTGTGTGACAAAAATTTTCTCCGAACTTTATCTCAGGAACTACTGCTATGAAAAGACTCTGGTTAATTCAAGTAAATATAAAGATAGTTAAAAAAGAAATAAATTATATCTAAAAAAAAAGCCATTTAAAAAGTACGAAAAAGCCAAACTCAAAGAAAGAGAATAGATTAAAGTTGTGTCTAAAAATGGTGCGATATCAAATTCCCTAGCTTACATTCTAATACTTATTTAATATTCCTTTTTAACTAAGTTTTCACACGTAAATCAAATGCCTTAAGATACGCTTATAGAAATCCTTCTTTCCTGTACTAAATACATTATAGCATGTTTCTGAAAATTATTTTTTTTAATTTATGCATGATGGGCTTGGCGGCCATTTTACAAAATATGAATAAACATAAACATTCATATAATTTGATGGGAAGCTTCTTAAAATAAATATCTCGTATAAAATTAATTTGGTTATTCCATTAAACAGAAACTGAAATATTCCGATAACAAAAATTGCGAGTGAAAACATCGCAAAAGTGCCCGGTACACAAGTTCAATCAACTTGATATCTTATTATAAGTATTTAGTATTAAGTTTGGTGCACTTCCATCCTATAAATGCCGGGAATAAAAGAATATGAGAATTCAAATTAACGTAAAAAAAAAAAAAATAATAATAAAATAAAATATCTCCCCCCTCCCCTCCTCTCTGTTATAAATACCCAATTTGAATGTAGCTTCTTAGAATAGAATAAATATCTCGTAAAAATATGGTTATTCCATTCAACAGAAACTGAAGTATTCAGATTGAAACAGAAAAATTAAATTAAATACGAGAAAAACTTCGCAAAAGCTTCCATAATGCACACAAGTTGAATCGATTTAAGTTTTAATAGTGTTTATTATAGTGCATTCTCATCTATAATTGGTGAGATTTATAAAATAATTCAAATTAACGTAAAATTTTGTAAGATGGTCGCCAAGTCCATCATGCATAAATTAAAAAAAATAATAATTTTCAGACACATGCTATAATGTATTTAGTACAGGAAAAAAGGATTTCTATAAACGTATCTTAAGGCATTTGATTTACGTGTGAAAATTTAGTTAAAAAGGAATATTAAATAAGTATTAGAATGTAAGCTTGGGAAATTGATATCACACCCTTTTTAGACACAACTTTAATCTATTCTCTTTCTTTGAGCTTGGCTTTTTCGTTCTTTTTAATTGTCTTTTTCTTAGATCAAAATATATAAGATGCATATTATGCAAGACTGCGATATACCATGGTTAAATCTCAACATCTACTAATCAAAATTATACCAAGCTGCATATAGGTAGCATTAATATAATTGATATAAAAGAAAGTTAAATTGAAATCCTGTATTTTTCCCTTACGAATTTGTCATATTGTCTGAACTTGATTACATTTAGAAAATAAAAAGGTAATTCTTAAAATAAATTACGTTTTTTTAAAAATTAAAGCAATTTAAGGGACCCCAAAACTGGCCCTAAACATGCGCTTATTGTTATTTATTTATTTATCTTATTCCACCATTGCGTATGCAGAAAGGGAAGAAGATTTGCGACGATTTTTTTCCTTCCTAATTATTTAAAACTAGCCGCCTTCGGCGATCAGCTGGTTCGCAATCCTTGAAAAATCCTACTTTACGAAACTCCCGCTCGGTGGTGCCGCTTCTGCGTCTTTCGTCCCCCTTCCCGCCCCCTAATAATTTTACACTTTCAAAAATATCTTCATTCAACTTGTAGGCCCCAAAAATCTATATTTACCAAATTTTGAACGGTCTAACTCAATTTCTAATTTTTTGCCCCCTTCGCCTCCCTTCCCACCCCCCTAATAACACTTTCAAAAATGTCCTCATTCGACTTGTGTGCCCCAAAAACCTGTATATACCAATTTTGATCGGTTTAAACTCAATTTCTAATTTTTTTGCCCCCTTCGTCCTCCCCTTAATAATTTTACACTTTTGAAAATATCCTCAATCCACTTGTAGGCCTCTAAAACCTATACATACCAATTTTGAACGGTCTAACTCAAGTTCTAATTTTTTGCCCCCTTCCCAATAATTTTACAGTTTTGAAAATATCCTCAATCCACTTGTAGGCCCTTAAAACCTAATGCATACCAATTTTGAACGGTTTAAAATACTCTGAAATAAAAAAAGAAAAAGAATTATTTTTACATTCAAATGTATTCGTTGCAATGGAAACTCACATCGTCTTTCGAGAGAAAGACGTGTGTTTGAGTAAAATTTAATTTGCAAGAAAAAAATGTAACTTTTTTGTTTATTAACCAAAATTGATGAAATTTGAACTACGAGTTGGTCTTGTGTTGTACAGGCTGTATGTTATTTTTTTGTGTTCTTGAGAGAAAATTTGAAAAAAAATTGAAAACTGCAATTTTTAATCCCATTTCAAAAACACGTGACTTAATGAGTAGCAGATGTTTTCTTTTCTGTCCAGACGGTGGAGATAATAGTCTCCTGTAAGTTTAGATTCAAGTGATTTGTTGCCACTTAAAACTCATACTTTAGTTAATTTTAAAAAATCTAATTGTCGTGTTGAAATGCTGTTTGCAACCCTGGATTTAAAAAAATCGCCCCTTACATTTGGTACCATATTCGTAACGATTGGACCGTTATTTCTAATTTATTTAGCCATTTAACGCTTCTTAAACGCAGCTTAAGCTCAAAATTGAGCCGTTTATTAATTGACATAGGTTGACGTTTTAATGAATATCTCCGCAACTAATTAAAAAATTTTAATTCTTTTTTCACTACCCCATCGGGAAGGCTTCTGAACACCCGTATGTCAAAGTTTATACTTCTTTGTTCAGTAGGAGCTGAACGTATAGATGCACAGACAGACAGACATCTTTCATTATTATAGCTATAAAGCCGTAAACAATGTAAAGAGAGAATATCCAAATAACCCTTTTTACTTTCTTCTATGAAAATAAGAACAGGGGTGGCCAACCCGCCGGCTCACCGCGTAGTTTCTTGCGGCCCGCGAGGAGATTAACGATATTTAAAGTTTGATAACTTTAGTTAACGGATCAAAAATTAATAAATACGTGCTGACTTTTCGAAGTGAAAATACCTTTCAACGATTATGGTAGCCAAAGAACTGTTGTAATGAAATATCATTAGATCCATTATTCATTCTTTTTATTATAGTTTTAATATATAGTCATAAAATTTTCACGATTCTGTCGTTAATTTAGGAATGAAAATCATTTAATGTATTCTGCTCCGAATTTTCACCCTGCCCTTCCCCGAAAAAGTATATACATACATAAATCATATACTCACAAACATATATACATATGTACAGTCATAAAACCTATATAAATAAAGAGAAGTGTCTGTGTGTGTATCTGTCTGCGCTCTGGTGCTCACACTAACTAATCGCAGAGCCTCCAAATTTGGCGTATAGGTACCTGGGACCGTGCAAGTGTGCACCTCATCGAGATTTTTTCAAATTTCGAATTTGAATTTTTTAAATTAATGTTTTTTCGATTTTAAATATTGGCTTCAATGTTTCATTTTTCAGAAATTTCTTTCGTTTCAAAAGTCTTAGCAACGGCTATTAAACTATTTATTTATTTAAATTCATTTAAGGAAGAAATTATTTTTATTATATTTATTGAAATCAAATAGTTATACACATACAGTAGAAAAAATTAAACATTTTAGATTTTGGCATATAGGTACCTGGGACCCTGCAGGTGTTCACCTCATCGAGATGTTTTCGAATTTCAAATTTGAATTTTTTAAATTAATGTTTTTCTTATTTTAAATATTGGCTTCTTTGTTTTATTTTTCATAGATTTATTCTTTTGCTTCAATCGTCTGCGTATCTTAGCAACGGTTATTACGCAACTTATTTTTATTTAATACATTCATTTGAAGGCGAATTTTTTTTTTTTTTTTTTCTTAATTTGTTATATTTATTGAAAATAAAATCGTAATTTTGTAGAAAAAATTAAGTAAAATTAGTTCTAAATTAAAAAACGCATTATAGTAGAACAACTTCCTATTTTTCATTAATTATTTCCTTTAAAAGAAAAAAAAAATATTCATTATTTTATTTATTTATTTATTTTTTTGCAGTATTTATCGGGAAAAATGGTTGTATATACATGGTAAAAAGGATTAAAATTTATTTGTTTATGTGTATATATATATATATATATATATATATTTATTAATCTACTTTTTATTTTATTACATTGGTCGGAATCAAATCGTAATACAGTGTAAATAGCATGGGCTATAAAATACATGGTTCAAAACTAAAATATTTAATAGATGCTGAGATACAGTCATCTTTAAAATCGTAGTTCTTAAATAGTAGCAGATCCCCCTGTCGTCGATAAATATCCAGATTGAAGTGCCCGTGAAAGATCTTTCTGCAGGCATGGGAAACCCAGACCTGAGGCAGTGCGGGCAGGAAAAGAGCTGCCATAGACAGCGGGTACCCAAAGCAAGGTTTGAAGCAATTTCAGTTTCTTTTTTTTTTTTAAGTTTTTTTCTATAAAGTGGTGTAAAAAAATAAATATTAATTCAATTCTTTCGAAAATTCATTGGAATATAGTGACCAGCGAAGCGGGCGTAGCCTGCTAGTAATAATAATAATTTCCTTCCCTGACTAATTTCGCCGTAAATTTTCATAGAAACTAGCAGCTGACGCTTAACAATTGGTAATAACATCTAGTTTTTAATGCAATTGCTAAATTTTGTTTAGGGTGGTATCTCCTTATATTATTAAAATCTGTGCGCATCTGTCTGTCTGTCTTTCTGTCTGTGAGAAATGCCTTGTGACCGCTAAAGCTCCGGCGCTAATGGTCGCAGCGCCTCGAAACAGGTGTCGAAAGAAGCAGAATTTCTTCATCTCGACATCGCGATAATTCGCTAAGAGATGCGACCCTAATTAGCGGAGATATTAATTAAAACGTTGACCCATGTCTACCGAAAAATGACCGAAAGTTCATGATTAAATGCTTAAAAAGCGACATTTTTATAGAAAAAGTGGAAAATAAATTAGAAATATCAGTCGTATTGTTACAAACAAGATACCATTGGAAAGGGCTTTTTTTTTTAATCCGGTGGTTTAAACGGCTTATCGATCGGACAATTAGATTTTTTAAAATTAACTAAAGTATGAAAAAAAGGTGGCAACAAATCACAAGAGTTTTATTAATTTCGCAGACTAGCGAGCTTCGTATTTCGGTTACCATGGCGCAGGGCGAAAAAATAAATAGATTTTACTTCCTGCTTTACTGATTTTGTAGTGGGAATAAAAATTGCAAATTCCAAAATGCTTCAATTTTCTTCAAAATTATTTCAAACTTGCTACACACTGTTAACATCACAAGACGAAGTTGCAGTTCAAATTTCATCGGGTTTCGAGAATAAATAAAGAAATGTACAATTTAATTGCAAATTAAATTTTATTCTAATACGCGTATTTCAAATTCTAACTATGATTAAATTATTTTTAATACATCATTCGAAAGATATTTTAAAGTACTTTTATATTATCGAAAGTGGGATTCAAGATTTCGCTTCATTTACACGTTTTAATGTCTCCTAAATCGGTTTTCTTTTGTATCTCAGCTACTAATAAATATAATTTCATAAGTAATACATCATTAGAAAGCTTTGTTGATTTGGAATCGAACAGTAGATTAGAGAAATTTCTACCGCAAGATGGCGCTGTAATATTTTCAAATTTCAATTTCTAATTATGATTAAATTATTTTTAATATATCATTCGAAAGATATTTTAAAGTTCTTTTATATTATCGAAAGTTTTCACCAGATTTACACGTTTCGAGGTGTCCTGATTAGGTTTTCTTTTGCATCTCAGCTAATTGAGTTAGCCCGTTCAAAATTGGTATATGTAGGTTAATTAGGAGGGGCTGAAAGTGTGGGGAAGATATGGGCGTGCACCGCGCGCGTATCACCTAACTTGTGCGCGCGCAGCGTGCACGGGACAGCGCTGCCGAAGGCAGTAGGGACCCGGGGTGCTACAACGAAACTACCGAGACAGTCTCACTCCCGGCAATTTTTGGCTGTGACGTCATGTTCCGAGAGTGTCAAAAAATGTGCTACAACGAAGCTCACGGAAGCTCTCTCTTGGTTTTCGGTCTCGGAAACTCCTGCCGAGATTTATCGAAAAAATATCACCAAGCGCAGAGCTTGTGGGAACGAGTTTTCGGCACCGGAATATATGTAATGTGTCCGCCATTTTAAAAAAATAAAAAATGATGAATTAAAAAGTAAAAAACGTGTACATATGTTATATTTTTTAGAAAGAACTTTCAAAACTATTAATTTTTTGTGTGAACACTATATTCGTATAATTATTACTTTTAAAGATATTCGATTAGAAAGTTCACGAGTGACAAGAGATGTATCCCTTTTGTCAAGTACACTATTAACAGAAACAATCGAATATTGAAGACTAAAGAATAACTTTCTAAATTTAATTAGTTTTTAAGTCCTCAGAGCTATGAATTGGAAGCTAAATAATGTAAATTCATCATTCATAATGAAATACGATGTTAATTTAATGACAGTATATTATAATACATTAGTTACGGTGTATTATGTCGTTAGTAGCTCGATCGTAGCGTATTTAATTGCAGACCCAAAGTGCTCGGGTTCGATTCGCGGACGGTTCGTTTTTATTTTTTTATTTTTTATTTTTATTTATTATATAATAATAATAAAAAAAGGGGGGGGGGAGATTTATTTTAAATATTTTTTTTTTTTTTATAAGAAGAATACTTTAAATATTAGGATTTTCCTAATATATGTATATTACTAACAAGGAAAGTATGAATACTTAATTTATTAATTATAAAATAAATAAATATGTATGTATATAATTCAATTGCAAAAAAATAATTTAAAAATAAACTGCTTGATCGTTTTATTTTACTGCTGATTGTTATCATTACTAATCAGAAAAAAATAAATTATTAAAATACATACACACACACACATATGTATTTCGAGTTGATGCTAAATTATTTTCTGGTAAATTATTAATTAAATTTAACCACCCTCCCCTAGCAAAAATAAAAATTAAAAATTCCAGTCTAAATAAATTATTTTATAAATGCTTGATTATTCTTCTGTTTTTAAATAAAAAATCATTATTAATCAAAGATTAAACTTTTAACAACCTTAAAAATTTTTCTTCTATATAAATAATTTATTATTTAATAATTTATTTTTTATTCCTTGCTGAATATTTGTGTAATTCCTGATTTGATTTAGTAATTATTTTCTATTTCATAATTAAATAAATTTAACTTTTTTCTTTTCTTTTCTTTTTTTTAGTTAAATAAAAAGTATTTACAAAATAAATTAAATTTTTTAAAAGTAAACATTTAAATTTTGATGACAAATTATTTATTTTAAGCAAATATTCTACGTTTTTTATGACTTTTTATTTATTTATTTATTTATTTATTTATTTTTAAAGGCAAACAAATATTTAAAATAATTTTTTCTTTTCTTTCTTTCTTTCTTTCTTTTCTTTTTTTTTTTTCTTTTTTAAGAAGAGTACTGCAAATATGCAAATATTAAAATTTTCCTAATATATATATATATATATATATATATATATATATATATATATATATATATATATATATATATATATATATATATATATATTACTAACAAGGGAAGTATGAATATTTAAGTTATTAATTATAAAATAAATAAATATTTATATAAATATAGATTTTAATTGCAAAACAACAATTTAAAAATAAAGTGCTTGATAATTTTATTTTACTTCTCATTGTAATCATTACTAATGAGAAATAAATAAATTACTTTAATTAAACAAATTATTTTCTATTTTTATTCTTTGTTGACGAGTGCATAGATCTTAATTTGTTTTAATAATTAATTTCTCGAAAATGATTAATTAAATTCAACACAAACACAAAAAGAAAAAAAAAGTTTCTTTTCAGGTGAAATAAAATAGTCAATATTTTTATTTTATTTTTCTTAATATATGTTTTTTTAAACATAGTATGCCCTAAAAATATATCCTTTGAATATATATGTAACACTTCCTGATTTTCTTTCTTTCTTTCTATTTTATTTTATTTTAATTTTTTATTTAAGTATCACTAACAAGGAGAATATGAATAATTAATTTAATAATTAGAAAAAATAACTTTTTTTTTTTTTATATATATATATAATAAAATATTTAAAATATGAAATGCTTTCACTTCAATAATATTTCTACTTCTATAGTCATTATTAATTAAAAAGTAAATTGCAATTTTTAACTTCAAAAATACAATTTCTTAAATTTCTTTATAATATTTTGCTAAATTATTATAAAGAAAATAATATAAACACACACACATATATATATTTCGAGTTGATGCTAAATTATTTTATGGTAAATTATGCATTAAATTTAACCACCCACCCCTACAAAAAATAAAAATTAAAAATTCCAGTCGAAATAAATTATTTTACAAATGCTTGATCATTCTTTTGCTTTTAAATAAAAAATCATTATTAATCAAAGATTAAATTCTTAACCTTAAAGATTTATCTTCTATGTAAATAAATTTATTACTAACTTACATTTTATTCCTTGGCACTGAATATCTGTGTAATCCCTGATTTAATTTAGTAATTATTTTCTATTTCATAATTCCTTAAATTTAACTCAACTTCTTTTATTTTTTATTTATTTATTTTTTCAGTTAAATAAAAAATAATAATTATTTGGATTTTGATGACAAATTACTTATTTTAAGCAAATATTCTAAAAGGAAAAAAAAAAAAAAAAAAAAAGGATTAAACGAGGATCGAACCGGGGAACTTCCAGACAGCAGAAAGTTACTCTGCCACAGCGCTACTGGCTACCTGCAGAGAGTTCTCCCTCAGTCTTAAATTATATTTTACAGCTCTTAAATAGAATCTTCACAATTCTTTCATTTATAAACTATGGATTTTACATGGTTTAGCTTAGAATTTATAGCTCTAAATACTCCAAAATTGATTATTTTTCAGAAAATTATTCTTTAGCCTTTAATTTTAGACTGTTTCTTTCGCTTAAAAATGCAGTTGACAAAGCGATGTTCCTCTTGTCACTCGTGAACTTTCTAATCGAATATCTTTAAAAGAAATGATTATACGAATATAGTGTTCACACAAAAAATTAATAGTTTTGAAAGTTCTTTTCAAAAAGTATAACTTTGGTGCATATTTTTTGCTTTTTTGTTTCATCAGTTCTTATTTAAAAATGGCTGACAACGTTGGATATATTCGCGTTTGACCACCTACTCGCTGTGATTGGTCAAAAGTATCCGGTACCGATAAAGTTTTATATCTCCGCACTGGGCTTCCGTTACCGGCTTCCAATACGTTCGTTGTGTCTCGAAAACGTGAGTGCCGGGATCTTGGAAATTCGGTACCGGGAAGTTTCCGCCACGGAAACTTCTCGGTATGTTCGTTGTAGGGGTCCCGGTCCGAATTTTTAACCGATGAGAAATGATTATTTCCATTTTCTTTTCTTAAGAATAAAAATTTGATTTGAGAAGGAATATGTCTTCGTAGCGCGCGTATACCTTAACACGTGCGCGCGCATGGGTCTGCGCTGCCGAAC
Source organism: Salticus scenicus (assembly GCA_963930645.1). NCBI lineage: Eukaryota > Metazoa > Arthropoda > Arachnida > Araneae > Salticidae > Salticus > Salticus scenicus. The sequence continues at coordinate 240,347,429 of OZ005650.1, read as the reverse complement.
GCAGTGGGGACACGGTGTGAGTTTTTACCCGATGAGAAACGATTTTTTTAGGGGGCACGAAGGGTCAGGGAAGGAATACGCGCGCGCAGCGCGCACGGGACTGCGCTGCCGTAGGCAGTGAGGACCCAGTCCGACTTTGTACCCGATGAGAAATGATTTTTTTAATTTTCTTTTCTTAAGAATAAAAATTTGATGTGCGCGCAGCGCGCATGGGTCTGCGCTGCCGAAGGCAGTGGGGACCCGGTGTGAGTTTTTACCCTTTTTTTTGGGGGGGGGGAGGGGGCACGAAGGGTCAGGGAAGGAATACGCGCACGGGGCTGCGCTACCGAAAGCAGTGGGGAACTGGGGCTACTTTTTACCCAATCAGAAATGACTTTTTTTTTTTTTTTATATTTCTCAAGACTAAAAGTTACAGTTAGTGATTCATTTGAAAATACTGACCCGCTAGTCTACATATTAAAACTTGCAAGCTTCTTCTTTTTTTTTTTTTTCCCGAAATAGTAACACCCATTTTTGACTACATATTGGAATTTCTGAGGTCAAGGCGGTTCGGAAAAAGGGTATAGCTTATATTCTTTATATCAAGTCTTCATAGAGTTACAAGCAAAAATTGGTCGGGAGTAAATCTGTATACTTAAAAAAAATAAAATAAAATAACATATCACACAGAAAAGTATTATATTCATTCAGATAATAATCGGAAAAGAAGTATAACAATTTTAAATCTATATAAATAAAGCAAAGAGTTTGTCGGGAACTCATCCGGGTGGACCACTCCTATTTTGATTGGTCTAGATTTAACTACTTTGGTGATCAAAGTTGCCTCCTTTTTTTTTTTTAAGATACTGCATAGATGTTATATTTTTAAAAGAGCTCTAAAAATTGTTCATTTTTTTGTGTGGACACAATACACATCAAGTTATTAAAGATATTACGTTGCAAAGTTCTCTTTTAATTAATTAAAATATGAAAATAAAATAATTAAAATATGAAGTATAAATATTAGTTACAATTTAATAGTTGAAAAAAAAAAAAAAAAAAAAAAAATACGAGTTTATTTTCTTTCGACATAAAAATAAATACATTTAATTAAACGTGAACATTAAAAACTTGTAAAAAAAAATAAATAAATTATGCATTTCACAAAAATTGACGTCATTATCACTTTAAAATTTTCCACACATTGATGAAGTGCTAATGTAGTTCTATAGCTATAAAATTCAACAGAAAATTTAAAAACATGGCATATAAAAAGTTTTTTTTTAATCTTATATATTACTAGCAGGCTTTGCCCGCTTCGCTGGACATTAAACTTAAATGAGTTGTCAAAATGCCATATCTTTATTAATAACCTAAGTTCTCGCTGTGATTGGTAGAGGTTTTCTCGCTCCCAATGTGAGGAGTCTGGGTCCCCACTGTCTTCAGCACAACTTACCCACTTCTTACTTCCCCACCCTCAGCGGGTGAGTTCGATGTTTTGCAAAATCCCACTAATGTACGTAATGCGTACACTTAATCAATATCCACACACCAAAATTCGACATTCTAAGATAATTCAAAGCGAATTCAAACGGAAAATCATGCTTTTACACATGTTTATTGCCCTCCGACTCCGAGAAGGGGGGGGGGGGATTTCGAATTTCGTGAAATGCAGTTACAATAAGTGCCGGGTGCATACAAACAATTTACGCACCAAATTTCGTGACCACAGAAGTCTTTAATAGGCAATATTATAAATAAAAAAATAAAAAAAGCACAGCTTAAGTATCGGAACCCTTTGGTGACTTTAAATATTTTAAGCCATTTTTGCGATGAACTGAATTGGCTATCTCAATCCGCGTTTGTAATGATCGATAGATGGCGCTCTCTGAACTGCAGTTGTTAGTAAATATAATAGCCACGTGGATTAATAACTGTTCTTTCTCCGCTATTATATCATGGAAAATCGATTGCATAATATGATGATATGCAGTGGTGTGATAATTTCACCTTAGCCCACCAGAGGGCGAGCATTTCATTACAATCGCGGATTGTGCATTTAAAGATCTTGGCGAGAAATATCCGAGCTACTTCGGTGCCGAATTTCAAATTTTGCCAAAGGGATCCAATAATAAAGCTGTTCCATATCGAATCTGTTTTGAAAACGGAAAAAGGGTAAAATAAATTAGAAATATCAGACCTATATTTATAAATTTGATACCAAATGAAAGGGGCGATTTTGCTGAATCCAGGGGTTCAAACAGTTTTTCGATGCGACAATTAGATTTTTAAAAAATAACTAAAGTATGAAATTTAAGTGGCAACGGAAAAACAGATAAAGGGAAAAATAAATTAGAAATATCAGACCTATCATTACAAATTCAGTACCAAATGAAAGAGGTGATTTTTCTGAATCCTGGGGTGTAAACAGTTTTTCGATACGACAATTAGATGTTTTAAAATTAACTAAAGTATGAAACTCAGATGGCAAAACTTCATTTCAATCTTTTCATAATTTGTAGTGCGAATCACGCGAATAAAAAAAGTTTTATCTTAAAAATTTATTTTTGCATTTTACTTTTCCATTCAAAGCGTTTTAGTGAAAAAAAATATTTATGGCGCATGCGCAGTCGTTTTTTACCCACAATTTAAACACTAATCAGAATTTTGAAAATTTCTATAGATATAATTTTAAGTTGCGTAAAGACCTAAGTTCCTGCCAAGCGCCGTTGAATTCCGTCCAGCCGTTCTCGAGTGATGCCCGGACAAACGTGTTTTAGTCTTTTACCCCTAGGGGGGAACGGGGGGGAATTTCTGAAAAGTTGATAGATATAATTTTAAGTTGGGTGAAGACCTAAATTCCTGCCAAGCGCCGTTGAATTCCGCCCAGCCGTTCTCAAGTGATGCCCGGACAAAAAAAGCGACATTCGGACACGATGACACACACACAGACACACACACACACACACAGGCAAAATTTTCTGAAGTCATTTTCGGCTTTCATGGGGTGTGAATCGTTGAAGATATCGCAAAATTTTTCGATTCCGACAAATTTACAGACAAGACTCTGATTTTATTAATATAGAAGATTTATAACTTTTGTCATTTCGGCGATGAGTTGATATGGGATTATATATTATCGCAAATGCATAAGTAATTAAGTACTTATATCGCAAATGCATAAGTAAACATTTTGGCGAGAAACGTTCGAGCTACTTCAGTGCCAAATTTCAAATTCCGCCAAGAGGTCCAAACTCTTTCAATATTTTTGCACAATTTTATCATAAATATTTTTGTAATGCGAGTGGGAAAAAAAGGAAAAGCATTTTTTTTTAAATTGGTCTAATTATACAAAATATCTCCATGTAAAATATTATGCGTTTTCCGTTCTGTTTATTATAAAAAAGAAAATGACTAATGCAGTTTTTCCTGTATTATTGACATTTCTATAAATTAAATTAAATTATCCAGTACCAAGACGTTGCGGTGAAGAAGTCTCTGCCGAAGTCAGCGAGGGCCCGAACGAAGTTTTTAAGCAATTTCAATGTATTTTCTTTTTAGTTTTAATTTGTAGAACGGTATAAAAAATATTGATTCTTTTTCAATTCATTTAAATATAGTGACCAGCAAAGCGGACAAAGCCTGCTAGTGTAAAATAAAGTAATGTTAACTAAGAAATGATGTGTACGTCTAAACTTACTTGAATAACTGTTTTAAATCATACGCATCCGCATGCAATGTAATATATGACAGAAATGATAAAAAGTGGCAGCCATCTAAGAGCAATAAAAATTGAAATATCATTATAATTCGAAAAATAATGATAGGAACGAACTGTAAACTTAGAAACACATATTTTTGATGGTGCCCATTCTATTCGTGCAAAAATTAATGGTAGTTCATAATTCTTAGGTTTTTGAAATATGAATTTATTAATAATTTTCATAATTAAAAAAATGTTTTTCAATCCAAAATATACATGGAATATACTTGGGTTACTTCGTTCTAACGTAAAAGAAAAAAAAAAAAAAAAAAAAAAAAAAGGAAATCTTAATATATTAATTTTTTGGGTAGACATGAATTCATGTTTATTACATTTATTTAACATTAGCATCTCCATCTTTTAACAAATTATAACTTGGTGAACAATTGTGAGAATATATATATAAACTATACCACTTTCTGGGCTGATTTGATCCAAATAATCCAAAAAGCTTGTCGAAATTTGGGGGTTGCTTAAAAAAAAAAAAAAAAAAAAAAAAAAGTTGATGCGAGTTTTAATATGTATACACCCCACCCCTTAAGGGCCCTCTTCATTCACCGCCGCCGGAAGCCGAAACTAATTCTATTCTATGGGAAATTTTTCTTTACAAATAACTTATTAACTAATACATATTTTTAAATTCTGTTTTCACATTCTAAAAGTTCCCGGCTGTAAAATTGACGCACCTTTTCTAAAAAATTATTTTTTTAAATTTTTATATTTTATTTTGAAGCTGCAAAATACGAATTTTCAATATGTGAAATTTTTTCATTTTGCAATTTCGAAATAAAATATTAAAAATTAAAAAAATACATTTTAAAAAAAGGTCCGTCAATTTAACAGTTGGGAATTTTCTGAATGTGAAAACAGAATTTAAAAATATGTATTAGTTAATAAGTTATTTGTAAAGAAAAATTTCCCATAGAATAGCATTAGTTTCGGCTTCCGGCGGCGGTGAGTGAAGAGGGCCCTTAAGCAAAATATAACTAAACCGTCTAAACTAGGCCTTATTACTAATCGATCGGCACCAGCCGCATGTCTCTACACTAATTTACGGCGAAATTAGTCGGTAAAGTAGGGGGGGGGGCTTTTTTTAATGACTATACATACGATGCGGCCCGAATGAATAAAATATATTTCCGATGCGGCCCACCAAGTGTTTTGGGCTTGGACAAGGCCTGTATAAGAAGAAAGTATTCGATTTGTAAAAATTTTCTATTTCCGGTTTTTGCTGGGTTTACACGTTTTGAAATGTCCTAAACACGATTTGACTATTATTAGAAACTGTGTTTCTCTCTCTGTCTGTGTATAAAAAATTTTGTGGACACTTACGAATCGATGAATAAAAATAAAAGAAACTTCATATTTAGTTAGTCCTTTGACCTAAATTGGTGAACTGGTGACGCTTCCATCCATATATATATATATGTATATAATTTTTAATGTGACATTATAGGATGGAATTTTGTATAAATGTACATAATGACAATTGCTTTTAACTTTTCAATGTGAACATATATATTTTAGTAATAGTCAACCAGGAAACAAATTTTGTATTTGTAGGATAGGGCATCCCTTCCCTACTCGTTACTTTCCTGGGAGAAGGGTTTAAATTTTCAATATGGGTATCTTTCAAAAGAACTCATCATTACCTTTAAAACGAATGGTTGAACCTTAGATCTGTGATAATTTAAAACAAATTTTATCATATCCCCTCCCCTAATAGGGGGGGAGGGGGATCTTTTTTTTTTTTTTTTTTTCCTTTTTTCCTGTGTAAAATCCAGTGGTGGCTGTTATGGTCTAAATTACGTTAATTGTATGAAGAAAGTTTTGTAATGGCTACAGCATGCTAGTTTGGATTGTGATCGTAAGCGTAACTCTTAGATCCGTAGGTCGATCTTTATCTGTAGAAAATAGTGCTGTAGTTTTATTAAGTAGGGAATTAAAATACTCGATTTGTTTTATATCTGAATCTCTTAAAGAGTCTTGATTTCCAGAATTCCACATTAATTTCTTTATTATTTTACGTACTTAAACTCTTAAACCACTTAAAAGAAAAGTTTTCAAAACACTTTGCGGCGCGCTATTCAATTGATATTGGAGTGGAGTGAGGTGAGGATGAAAATCAGTAAGACCACGTGCTGACTCTTATCTGTTTGATCCTTTCTGGCAACCCTCACGTTTACAGTTCTCGTTCTCCTCCGCTCTGTGTTTCTTCTCCTCTTATTTGAATCCGGAAGCGAAAGATCATTTTGCGCCAAAGAAATTAGTATTCTGGGGCTCTTTTATCTTTCAAGCGCATTCGCTCGTAATATGTTTGTCACAATTGGAATTCAATCATTATTTCATTGATAAGTTTTATGGAAATCAAAATGTTGTCCGTGTTAAAGGCGAACATTATGAATGTAGTAAAATATATTAAGAAATCTTTTTTTTTTTTATTTTTTTCTTTTCTTGAAAAGTGAAACAAAATTCAACAACAAAAAAAAAAGTAGTAGTTATGAAGACAACGTGAATAAATGTTTCAAGGCCGAAAATTAGACTTTTAGGTTATTTGCGCTATTCGTATTCACACACTTATTTCCATATAGGAGAGAGGACATTAACACTTTTAATCTGATTTATAAATGTTTGTCAATTTGAGTAACCTATTTTCTAGAGTCTGTCGCTTTATATTAAAAACAATGATCTTGCATTTGTATTTTTAGCCGCGTTCGTGTCCGGAATTTTTAACCAATGTGTCTGAATTCCAGGTCACTTTCTGTCAGCTTAAGTACCTAAAATTTGGATCTAGTAAAATTGAAATCTAGTTTTATGAATCAGAAAAAATCAGAATGAAAGTAAAAAATCACTATTTTCATTTTTATATTTTGTTTGTTTGGTTGTGTGGCTTAAATGTCGATTTATTACTCTAGGGTCCTAGACCTATGGGTGGAATGCCCTCCGTAAGGGGTCTTTCTTAGGGATCCTAGCCCGTATTTACATGAATTTCGGAGAAAACCATGGAAAACTCCGAACGGCTAGGTCGATGAGCGCGACGTGGAATCGAACCCGGCAATTCCCATCTACCAGGTTTGAGCGCAGAACTGCTCGGTCACTGGTGGGGCTTTTATATTTTGATGCAGATTTGAAAAAATGATTTTTTCCATTAGTTTCCTTGAAAAGATTAAAATATGCGTTTAAAATACAGTTTTTTTTTTTTCTGTCTTTCGAGAACATGAAAAACATTGCTGTTTAATGATATACATATATATATATACATACTATATATATATATCGTGTAAAGAGTTTCATTTTTTTTTTTCTCTCTCTCTCTCTTTCCGAACATACTCTGTGTAAGTAAAATATTGTAATCACGGAAAAATTTGAATATGAGACATTGGTGTATTTACATACTTTTTAAGGTCTTTTAAATTCATTTTTGCTGTTTTTATGGCATTGTGTGTTTGAATAAGATATCGTATAAATACTGTTTTCGATTACGCTGAAATTTGGTAGGTGTGTTGTAAGTCACCGTTGCACAGTCTGTATATATTTTGGTGAATATAGAACTTATATTTATTTTACAGGACGTAAAGAATTTTTTTTTTTTTTTTAAATTATAGCCTATGGACTCAAATTATTTAAAGAGCAATAGCGTCTAAACTGCCTTATCTAGTCGAGCTTAAAGTTTGTAGGTATGTTATTGGTCACCGTCGCACGACTTATATAGATTTTGATTAGTGTAGGACTTACAGTTTACAGGATTACTCTTTTATAGAGACATACAGAAAAATTCTTTATCATTATGACTATAGACTCGAATTATTTGATTTATCTATACGCTACATTTGTTTAAGATACAATTTGGTAGGCATGTTATAGGTTATTATCGCAAGAACCGCACATATTTGCATATATAGGATTTACATGTATATTCTCTTCTTCCCGGGATATAAAGTAGAATATTTATACATTGCGGTCTCTGGGCTGAAACTGTTTAAAGTTCGCTTTAGTAATACTAAATTGTTTAATGCATAAAAAATAAAAATAAAAAATAAGATAAATATTTGGTATTGCGAGTTTACCATTTATAGTTCTTTTGCTAAGGCGCACAAAAAATTTGGATAATTACAATCAAGTAAACGACATACAACTTGGAAAGAGATATTTAAACACCTTATTATGATTTTCCATTTGTTTATTTAACGATTTCTCTCATTTAAATTTATTTAAACAGCAAACGATAGGGAAATTACTAAATATTCGGAAAGTCGAATAGAGACATTCCAGATTTATTTATTTATTTATTTATTATGAGAACCTAGCGTTTATGTTTAAATCTGACACACTCTCTTCTTCAGAAATCTTATCTTTGTACAAAACTCTCTTTTAAAACTGCATGCAACTGCTAAGAGTGTATTAATACTGAAACCTCATATTCGAACCCAAATTTAACTTTATGATGTGCATGTTGCTAATTTCTGATTTAAATGGGTCTTATACTGAGTTGTCAATGCTTCAGAAGCTTATGTACTTTATTCAGGTCATTAAAATTAATAACAGGTATCACTGATTAAACAAATATCGGTTGCTTCACAATTACATGCCATAAATTATTTAGATGAATAACTGGGTGACACTACAACCAACTCGAGGTTATCACACCTTAAATGACACCTTAAACAGTTTCTTTCAATAACACCTTGATATATATATATACATTTTTTTGTTAATTGAAAAGAAAGAAAGAAAGAAAACCTTTATTGGAACAGTTGAAGAACGTACCTTAATCAGGGTTGACATGGTTTTAACCATCTCCCCCCCCCCCCCCTCAAAACTTAAAATTTTTTTTATGTAATTGATCTGTTTTTGATAGAAATTTCTAAATTATTTTTATGTAAAACATACTTTTAACGGAACAGCGCAATGTATTTCCGTTGTAATCTTGCTTTAGTCTTTATGCATGTTATTGTAATGAAAATTATTATTTGTGGGGAGAAAAATAAAAAGCCTGCATTCGCAGAAGAAAAACTTTGACTATGAGTTAAAGAAAGAAAGAAAGAAAAAAAGAAAAGGCAATAAGACTAAATACATTAAATGATAATAACAGTAATGGGAAGGTTATTCAGTTGTGCTTGACAATGATGCAGGTTGAAAGTAGTGTAATAATTGAAAAAGCTCTTTTCACTAATTTAAATATAGTGGCCAGCGAAGCGAGCAACGCCTGCCAGTAGTTATAATGATTCGAAAAACTCTTTTCATTTTTGAAGATTAAAAAAAAGAAAACTTTTTAAAATTGGATGTTTATTATAGCACAGCAATTGCAAACAGCTAATCTTTTTAGATATATGTTGAATCCAAAATTAAGATATGCTGATTTTGAATTACCAAAGAAAAGAAGTGGCATTGAAATATCTGCAAAAAATTTTTCCCTAAAAATAATTTATTACATTTGATTTTGCTATTTCATACAAAAAGTTTTCCATCTGAAAATTCTATTTTGTGAATGATTATATTAAAAATGGAACAACTCTTGAATATAGATAAAATTATAAAGATGGCATCAAGATGTCTAATATTTATATATGGAAAATTGTTGGCGTTATTGTAATGGGAAAATTCCAACTGGCGATATTTTTTTTTTTTTTTTTTTTTTTTTTTTTTTTTAATTGCAGGATTAAAATTCTTAACAGATTAAGTTCGGAAAAACCTGCAAAAATTGTACTTTTATTTAAAATATTAAATATTAATACTACTCAATAAGTAATTTTTTTTAAACGAATTGTAGTAATAATCTGAGATTTTTTTTCTTAAATCTAAAATATTTTTTATATATGGGTAAATATAGGTTACATTAGATTGAACATTAATATATATATATATATATATATATATATATAAAACAATAATAATAATAAAATTAGTAATTAATTCACCTATAATTATAATGTCTAAATCATGACATGCTGGCCTTTGGATGAGATTGCTTAAGACTAAACATTAAACTAAACTACAGTAAACATTAGTTAAATCGTACATTTTTTGTATTTACGTAATAGTAAATCTCTTTTTTCACGTAAGATGGCGCTTGCTTACGTTACGTTGGAAGTTAAATATAAACTGAAATTTAAAACGATTAATGTTAAAATTAAATAACCCTTTTAAAAATCACCTTTTAATAGTTATTAGCTTTTAAAGATTAATAACTATCACTTAATGCATTCAATTATTGTATTTCTGTAGCACCTAAATGGATTAATCGTTTCTTTACTTTCAATCTTTTTACTTTCCGAACACTATAGTGAGGAAAGTATTGTAATCATGTCAAAAATCCGAATTCGAGATTTTGATGTTTCTATACGTTTTGAGGTCCCCTGAGTCCGTTTTCACTATTTTTACGATGATGTATGTATGTGTGTGTGTATGTGTGTATGTTTGTGAACACGCTAGCGTCTAAAGGCTTTGTTCGATTAACCTGAAAGTTGGTACGTATATTGTAAGTCACCATAGTACGAACCCTATAGATTTTGGTGAATCTAGCACTTATAGTTTTTTTACAGGGACACAAAGAAAAATTCTTTATCATTATGGCCTATGGGACCAAAATCTTAAAAGTGCGATAGCATCTAAACGCCTTATTCAATTGAGCAAAAATTTTATACCCATATTATCACACAGATACTCAATCTGTATAGATTTTGGAGAATCTAGCACTTATAGTTTTTTTACAGGGACACAAAGAAAAATTCTTTATCATTAAGGCCAATGGGGCCAAATTTTTAAAAGTGTGATAGCGTCTAAACGCCTTATTAATCTGAGCAAAAAAATTGTACACATGTTATAGGTCGCATTTGCACCAACTGTATAGATTTTGGTGAATCTAGCACTACAGTTTTTTTACAGGGACACAAAGAAAAATTCTTTATCATTATGGCCTATGAGACCAAATTTTTAAAAGTGCGATAGCATCTAAACACCTTATTCAATTGAGCTGAAAATTTGTATGAATATTATAAATCACTGTTGCACTAACTATAAGCATTTTGGTGAATCTAGCATCTATAGATTTTTACAGGGACAAAACGAAAAATTCTTTATCATTATGATCTAAGGGCTCAAAGTTCAGTAGCGTTAAATAAAACCTCGTGTGATATATGGAGAAAAAAACACTCTATTATGGTTTTCTCTCTTTTGTTTGTTTAGCAATTCCTCTTTCTTTATTTTATCTACAAAACTGTTAGTTACTCAATGTTCGGAAAGTCGAGTGGAGTCACTCCAGATTTTCTTTTTACTAATGTTCATTTGGCAACCTGTTTAATTCTACTCTCTCCGTATGTATCGTTTAACATGTGGATTTCTTAAAAATACTTAATCCTTGTATCAATTTTGGTTTGTGTTATTGTTTAATCTAATTCCCCCCCCCCTTTTTTTTTTGCATGATAGAGACTTGAGCTGTATATTGGCTTGAATTAGCTATACAGTTTTCCGAAATCTTGCACTTTGCTGATAGAAATGCAAGTTTCCTGAAGAGGGATTTCTATTTTTCAGCATTTAAAATTCCAATTTTCAATTCATGAATTCTCATTTTATTTATTTATTTATTTTCCTTTTATCGGATCTCTTTGGTAATTTTATCCTTTTCTCTTTTCTATAACATGTTGACTGTTCTGTTTCTATTACTTTAATGGTTTTTGCAAACTATTATCTCATCGTTAGGCTTATGTATTATGTTTGTGTCATTTCTCTTCTGCGTAAGTACTTTAACTTGTTTTTACTAATCATTGGTACTCAAATTAAATTATCAGCGTGACAATAATTTTATTCGAAATAAATCTCATTTAAAATTTAATTATATGTTGGTATTTCCATCTATCTTTTGTTTGCTGAGTGTTACAAAGGAATTAAATTATTCAAATTATATATAAATGATAGATATCGTAATAAACTTTAACCTTAATATTTTAGCATTTAATAGATACATGTCAATACCAACACAACAAAAATAAAACTGATAATAACACATTGCTAAAACTATCACAAAAAAGTTGCGATACATGTTAAGATCCAATAAGAGACAAAAATAAATTATTTACGCCCACTTGAACAACAACAAAAAAAAAAAAAAAAAGGGACCATTAAACATAATGGCGGAGAAAGTAATTAAAGGACTTCAGAATAATAATTGGAATAAAAACTGGATTAATAATTGGAATAAAAAATGTTTAAAAGTAGAAGTATTAACTCATCAGGGGGCAAGTACTTCATAAAGCTGTGAAAGCTGCAATTATTTTATTAAATGCGTACAATGGGCATAATAATAGTAATAGAAAACTTATAAACCTTCCCTGTTATAGAATTTCGCATTTATATTGTAATGAAGTCAAAATAAAAATTTAATTTTAACTTAACATTAGGTTTAATTAAAAAATATTAACTTGTTTTAATTTTTAATGAAAAAAGTAATTATTTGTATCATTTATAATTCATTTATAAATACAGTAATCGCCGCTTAATAAATTCACTGGTTAATAAAATCGGCCGCTTAATCTGATCAGATTGTCAGGACCGGAATCAAATCAATTCAAAGCAATTTTAAAAACGCCGTTTAATAAAATCAACATCGCCGGTTAATAAACTCAAAAAATCTCTTCAGCAGCAAAAATGTCAATTATGCGCACACTAAACAATTTTTTATGTACACTGTCATTTTTTATTTTTGAAATAAAAACGAAAACAAAATACAGCAATCCCACCGTTATCTCTCTTTGTCAAAAATTTTACATTTAAAGCATACTTACAAATTAAACATGCCCATTGCATGTCTTAGTAACAATTTCAAGAAATGTATTTTGTAAAGTGCGGTAATAAGTTACAAATTCGATTTGGTTCGTAGGGTAGGTATATTTCTTTTATTTTTAATTATTAAAAGACAATTTCTAGCTCGTATTCTGAAATAACTAAGAAGCAAAAGGTTCAAATGGAAAGATTAAAAAAAAAAAAAAAAAAGCGTGAACTTTTCGCAAAATAATGATTTTCCTCAAAGAAAAGAGTGTCGGTACTTGGGATACGCTTTATTTACTTATTTTGAAGGAAAAAATAATTGTGCGTCAAAAAAAAAAAAAAAAAAATAATAATAATAATGCTTACTAATTTCATTACATTTTGAAATTTCTTTCCAACTTTAGGGAATGCAGGAATGTTCGCTGTGTATAAAAATCAGCCGCTTTATAAAATCACTTTTGCTCAGAACGAATATGATTTTAATAAGCAGCGGAAACTGTATTTCCAAACTATATAGAATGTTGATTGTGCGCTGGAGCATAATGGCGGGTAGTATAGACTTCTGAACCTAGTAGGGCTCATATTCCAATTTTCGAATAGTTAATGCAGATGATAAAATAATATGTAAATAAAAATAAAAAATAAATAAAAATAAAAAAATAAGCAAGTTTAAAAATCGAAATATTCTTTAAATATGAAATAGTTATTTCAAACGATTTACTGAAGAAAGTGTTTTATATATATATTTAACGAAATTTAATTACTGCAGATCATGTTACAGTAGAATACAGTTACTGTCAAGTTACGTAGATAGTAGAATTTGTTAAAAATAAAATTACTTGAAATTCGCTATAAATGAAACGTGTGGATATAAGAAACAATTTCTGAAATTTTATTGCATTAAAAGGAGAATAAAAGATCATTTAAACGTGTTGTGTATATAATTTTAACGATCCGTAGATAGTAGAATTTGTTAAAAATAAAATTACTTGAAATTCGCTATAAATGAAACGTGTGGATATAAGAAACAATTTCTGAAATTTTATTGCCTTAAAAGGAGAATAAAAGATCATTTAAACGTGTTGTGTATATAATTTTAACGATCCGTAGATAGTAGAATTTGTTAAAAATAAAATTACTTGAAATTCGCTATAAATGAAACGTGGGGATATAAAAAACAATTTCTGAAATTTTATTGCATTAAAAGGAGAATAAAAGTAGTGAAAAAAAAAAAAAAAAAAAAAAAAAATATATATATATATAATTATTCAATGCACTTTTTATGGGTGGGGTGGGGGAGGGCGGGGGCATTAGATATTCTGGGCACATATTGTGGTACCAAACAAAATTCACCAGAAAAGTTCCCGAGCGTCAACGAAAAATTCATTTTCAGTCAAAGAAGCACGTTTATATTGTATGAATGAATTAGTTGAAGTTCATGAATATAAAATTCTTTTAACGTATTAATTACATTAAATTAATAACATTGAATTTAAATAATGTTTACTCAAAAAACTTTATGAGTTAGGAAAAGTTCTTTAACAGATATCTTGTGCTCAGTTGTGTGTATATATATGTATGTATTTTTTTTTATATATAAATCTATTTGTTTTTATTATTAAAAAGATTGTAATATTTGAATCTATTTATGAAATGTTTTTAATAAATGGTAATGTTAAATAGATTATTTTATTTCTATCCCTTCACTTATTTTTAGAAATGTATCAGTTTCCTTTTAAATGAATAGAACATTCGTATTTCGAGTCCAGATTTTTTTTTTTTTTCTTTTAAACTATAAAATTTTCTCGTCTCTCGATGAAATTAATATCCATTCAGATGGAAAGAAGAAATTATGTATCTGCCTGCCACATTTAGAAATTTCTCCTTGTTCTTCCTTCTCAGTTCAGTTACTTTTCTGTTCTTTCGCCAAAAGGCGATAAATGTATGCCAAAATAGTCTTTTAAATTCGCTTAAAATAGTCTGGAGTTTTGCCGGTTAGTTGGATAGAATCCAAAGGAACCTCCGTATCTCAGCAACTTCGGGTCTTTTTCCTTTTGCCCCTTTCCTCTTCTCGTCAGCTCTTCCGAAAAATACGCTTTCATTTAGTGCTTTGCTCCGTCCCGTATTTCTCGCATCTGGATAACATCTGCTTGCTTAAAAATGCATATATGGACTTAGAAAATAATCATATGCTATTTGTGATGGATCCGCTATTTCGTGCTTACCCCTATCCCTATCCTGATCCCGGAAGAAACTAATCCGAAATGCTTCCCTGATATAAGTTGACAAAGCCATGCGTGTTTTTGTGCTGTTCTTTTAGTCACTGTCTTCATGTAGTGGGCGTGCATCTGGCAGGTGTAAGAGCTTCCATATTTTTCATCTCAAGAGGTTATTCTTGGCCTCTCCCCAAAAATTAATCGCGATGCCAGGTAGCACCGCTGCTCCATCTGAAGAACAAACCAAGGCCAAGGTGACAGAATCGCCTGGTGCGAATGGGATCTTCGTAAGGCCCGTTGCTGTCGCTGGAATATTCAGACCAGCTGACGATAAACCTCCAGCTTTGCCAGAAAAAAGGCGCTTCTCTGCTGTATGTGGAGAACTCAGACCGTCCAGAGGTGTCTCTAGTGATGAATTTGCTAGAAGGCGGCAATCATTCGATACAAAAGCCAAAGAGATCCCTTTTAATCAAACTCCCTTGAAAAAGACCCCTAAGCAAAATATTCCCTCAGATTCTTCTCGCTCATCAAAACCAGATCTTACAAATGGTTCTTCTCACGAGGATATTTCAAATAAAGGAAGCAGTTCACAGGTATTTGAAGAGAAATCAGTCGAAAAATTAAATTTGAAATCGGAATTATCTTTAACCAAATCGAACGCATTAGTTTCTGAAAAGCAAATATCTGTAACTAATGATCTATCCAAAACAGAAAAATCTCAAAATGTGCCAAAAGTTTCCGGAGAAAATTCAAAAATAGCAGAATCTTCGGTTGTAATGAATAAAAATGTTGTTAATGAAACACTCTTATCTAGCAAATCAGAGAATAAAAATGCAGTTTCAGTTGCTGTAAATAAAATCTCAAATTCATCTGATAATATTAAACAACCAAAGAAGGTGTATGGTTTAATGAAACGTGATTCTAAATGTGAAGTAACTTCGCAGAAGATAGATAATTTTGATGTTATCGAATCAAAATCTGATATTAATTCTATTAATATTGACAAGAAAAACTCAAAAAATGAATCTATTGATAAAGTTAATTCAGAAAATATTAATAACAATGATTCTTTTAAAACCAAAGTAAAAGTCTATGGCTTGAGTAAAAGTCATATGAAAAAAGATGAAAATAATAAGGATACTCAGGCTTTAAAATCTTCAGAATCTTCTCCAAGTTTAGGATCTAGTAATATCACATCTAATAAAGCTGCTGATACTACTGCTATTAATAAATCCCTGAAAATACACATTGATAGCAAAACATCAGAAATTAAAGATGTAAAAAGACAGTCTGAAATCATTGATGTTAAATCCGTACATTCTGAAACTAATATTTTGTGCCTAAACGTTGATTCTAAAACAAAACGCCAATCATCGGAAAGTAATGCTACTGATCCAAGTTGTGTAAATGAGCTGAATACTGTGACTTCTGGTGATGTTTCTTCTAAATCTACAGATTTAAAAAATACCACGGGCATTAATAAAATAACAGAAAAAATAAATGAATTTCAAAAATCGCAATCGCCTCCTAAAGATTTCCGTACCGTTCGTCGAACTTCTGATGTTATAGCTGCAAAAATTCAAAATATATTTTCTAATATTTCTACCCCAGAAAAACCGCCCCCAGTTTTTCCAAAGAAATATAAAATCACAGATAAAAGTAGTTTTGATAAGAATTCTGTTAAAATAGCTGACGATAAAAATATCATAGCAGGAAAACTTGATCAATCTGCAAAACAAAGTAATGAAAAGCAAACAGCTGATTCTAATAAGAGTGAAATCAAGATGCCTGTTGAAAGTAAATCTGTCATAGTAGAGGCAAAAAATTTATCGAAAGTGACGGCTGAGGTAGTTTCAGTAGCACAGCAAGAAGTTAATACTAAGAGTTTTGAAAAAGGTACTAACAATGAGTTTAAATATAAAGAGCAAACCCCGTGTGTTGCTGATCATTCGAGTTTAAAAAAAGAAATTAAATTAACTTCAGAATCCAACGATGTATCGCAGTCTCGTAAAGTCGGCGAGTTCGCTCTTACTCGCGGAGCTGTTGCTGAAGTACCGCTTGGGAAAGCAGGTTCTAAAATTGAGCATTCAGAAAATGCGGTGCCGTCAAAAACTGTTGATAAAAAAATTGTTAACATTGGAGGCAAGATGCCAATAAAAAAACAGGATCAGAACAGTTCAGATAGTACAGTGTCACTTAAGGCGACCAATCGGGATGACCGTAAATCTTCAGATTCGACAACCCCCCTGAAGATTCCTAAAGGAAACTCTAATAAAGGAACCACTTTGAATGTTGACTCTAGTGATACATGTGTTGGTTCTGATGGAAATAATCAGAAAAGTGAATTTTTAGCTATTAATTCATCTTTGGATTTGAAAAATAATCATAATATTGATCGAATTGAGAGAAGTGGTAATTTAAAAGACAGTTTGATAAAATCTTCTGGTATTTCTCAGGATAAAGTTGGTAGAGTTGGAAAAATTGAATCTGGGAATATTTCTAGTGAAATAGCTGTATGCAGTTACGAATTACATAATGAAGTAAAGAGTATCAATAAGATTTCCGATACTGTTTTGAAGAATCAGATTTCAAAGATTGAAGTTGCTAAAATCACTCCTTGTTCGACAACAGCTGTTCCAACTGTTAATGTACTTTTTAGAACAAAAAGTTCTCAGAGTACAGCGACAAAAGAAGAAAATCGAAAAAAAGTTATTGTTGAAACTTGTTCAGAATCCTCTAACTCACTGATAAGATCAGCCAAAATTTCTGACACTTTATCAAATACTTGTGAATCTGTACAAGAGGCCTTAAGAACTGTTGAAAATGTACAAAAGTCTTTAAATTCTCCAAAGCGATTGTCAACACATTCTATTGTTAATTTGAAAAAAGAAGAATTGGCCACTGTGACTCTGTCAAATACAGATTCTTCTCTTGATGATAATAATAATAATAATATGCCGCCAAGCATCGCAAAAATTACAGATAAGTGCTCTCCCATCGAAGTGAATGAAAATAAAGTTGAAACAGGTTTAAATTCTGAAAAAACAGAAGTTGCGGTACCTGTAATTTCGGATACCGATAAGACAAAATCCTCAGGAATTATTTCTTCGTGCAATACTGATTTTAATATTAAAGAAAATTCAAGTACTGTTGCATTAGAAACAAGCAGTAATGTAGAAACAAATGAAATCTCTGAAAAAACTACTGGTGAAGTGATTGGTGCAGTAAATAACCATGCTCAGGATAAAACTATTGAAATGGATAAAAGTTCGGAAATTAAATTGAATGTCGTAGATCTGAATGATTGGAACAAAAAATTTCAGCGTGCCGACCTCGAACCCCCGCGAGTTCCCGTCCGCCGGCGAGCTGCAAGAGAATCGATGCCCCCTTCTATCCCTATCCGTTCTCGCTTCGGTTCTCTAAAGCGCTTAGATGATTCTCCCACTAAATTTATTGCCCGCTCCCCTTCTCAAAGTTGCATACCACAACGTTATTCTTACACCGAAATGTTATCAAAAGTGTGTAGCATGGGTGTTTTGCCTTTTACTGAACCATTAACACCTAGATCTTGTTCCTCTTCTTCATCACAGGTGTCCGAACTGTGGTCAGAACTGAGTGAAGAGCAAGCAACAGCTACGCATACATCTGAAATGCTGGAAGCTGAAACCACTGAAAGAATGAGGCTTGAAAAAGAAGTGCATGAACTTCAGGTAAGTCAATAAGAAAACTTTTTTAGTTAAAAAAATCTTAATATATGCATGTAAATTTTTTATATAGAGAAGAAATAAAGCAGATATTAATTTGATCCATAAAAGCATTTACATTAATCATATATCTGTCAGAATGATAAAACATAATTGAAATTAGTAAAATTTATTTTCAAGTACTTGTATGTATTTCAAAATTAGCAAATCCATGAAAGGTTTTATTCTACAATTAAGGAGGAAAATAAGTGTTTTAAAATTTATATAATATATCATTGAATTCCCCCGCCTACTTATTATTATTATTATTATTCTGAAGTAACGGCTGTAATTAAATGCTAGGTCTTCTATTATCATCATTATTAAAGAAAGAAAATCCAGAGTTTACTGTGAAAGTATTGATAAAATTGAATTTTATAGACCTACTTCCGCACGGTTCAATAATTATTTGATAAATTTTAAATTTCATTTTAGTGATATATATATGTATGTGTGTTTATATATTACAGCTTTAATATTAGGTTTTTAAAGTAGTTTTATGTTATGATCATCAAAATTATACTTAAAATTACTTTCATAGACCCTTAATTAAACAAATATTTAATTAAAGAAATATGTGTGTAGTGAAAAAAAAAAAAAAATCTTGTTTTAAGCTGAATGACCGATTTTTACACGATAATAATAATATACCAATATTGCAGAAAATTAATGTTTTACTGTATTCGAAACAAGCGGTAATGTATACATAAAATAACTGAGAAAAATAAAACAACCCTGCTATCGAAGTTTGGGGCATGAGGGTAAAACTCTATGAAAAGTTAAGTCAACTCTCAAAGTCAACAAGTTTCACTTCCAAAGTTAAATCAAAATCAAATGCAGCCAATCTCCTTTCTTCCCAGGATGATAATTCTACAATTTTGAAGTTATTAAAAATTAATAATATTTATTGGGTTTTTCTGCCTTAATGTCCTTTTTCCTTTTTTCAGATTTTTTTTTTTTTTTTTTTTTTTTTTTTCTGAATAACTTAAAATAGCTGCCTCCCACCTCTTTTTTTCCCACTTAAGCATTGCATCATTTAAATTAATACACTGAAGCACTAAATGCTCAGAATTGTCCGTTTATATAATCCGTAAAATAATTGAAACAGTTTAATTTTTAAAATACGGAGCTATTTTGACATCTTTTTTAATGACTTAATCCCGATTCACAATTTTTATAAATTTAAGAAATTATTATTGTAAAGTTTTAATTAATTAATTAATTTATCTGTTTTTCTGTTTATTTAAATAAGTTTTGGTGGCGTTTCAAATGTTGTTCAATTTGAATAAATGCTCAATTATTTTGTTAACAGCATTAAATTTTTTGGAAATTTTTTTTTATGAAATATTTCCATCAAAAAGTATTATAAATTACTAAGTACTCAGTGGTGGATTTCCCCCCCCCCCTCCAAAAAAAAAAAAAAAAAAAACTGACATTCACAATTGAATACTGCAATTGTAAATTTTTTATTGGTCTGGAATAACACTTTGAAAAATCTTAGCCCCCCCCCCCCCTCCCAAAGTCAAGTTCTGGATCCGCCACTGTAAGTACTTATTTTTATTTTTCGATGAATGTAATCACTTCTTTTACCAGTCATCTGGGAATGGGTAAAAAAAAGAGAAAATGAGAGGTTTGTGTTAGATTATATGCTTATTACAGTTGTCTGAGTAAGCTTAATATACAAAATTACTTCATATGCATTTTGTGCCATGAAAACTACTGTGCACAAAAAGCTTTTTTTTTTTCTTCCCATTTTACTTTCTTTTACATATACAAGAAGAAAATAGTGGATTCGTGAAAATTTTCGACCTCCGTTTTTCGATGCATTTACAGGTTATGACATGTCCTTGATACAAATTGAATATTTTTAGAAAATGTATGTCTGTGTACTAAAATCTGTGGACGCTGTATCTCACGGATCAATGGACGGAACTTAATGAAACTTAGTATTTAGTTTAAATTGGTGCTGATTATATTTTGGGATATATCGCTGAACAGGTAGTGCTGACATCCCCTCCACCCCCCCCTTTTTTTTTCTCCATAATTTTTAAAATAGTAGTACAGGACAAAGTTTCATATTAATGCGCACAATTGAGAATTATTTTTAACATTTAAGTAATTATGAAAATAAATAAATAAATAATAGTCAGTCACAGCTTTTTCAGTAGCAGATCTGCATCTGAAATTGATCGATTAGACCGTTGTGCCGTGCAAAAGCGGAAAGAAAACTTTAATTGTTAACTTTTTTTTTTTTTTTTAATCAATACCTCAGTGTTGTTTAAAACGTCTCAATGTTGACTAAAAATAAGTAAAGCATTTATGTTATAAATATCAAAAAAGATTATTTGTTATTTATTTTAGTTTATTATTATAATGCTAGTCGATCTGCGCTCGCTTAGCCCTAGGTTTTTACACATGCGTTGCCAAGTTTATTTCCCCTTGCCATTTCAAATTACTATACTAAACATTGATTTACATGATATTTAAAACAAATATCTTCATCTTTTGCATTTACATCATGGTATTTATGTGTTTTGAAGTCAAACGTCTCCAAGAAATTTAATGACATCGTAATCCTTTAATTTAAATTTTATAATCGCATGTTTATTTATTTATTTACAACATTAATTTCTCATGATGTAGTTGAAATTCAATTTATTATTTTCCCCTGACGTATTAAAATTCCGTATATCAACGAAAAGAATTTATTCTAAAAATAGAAATTGTTTTTTATTTATTGAAAATCGATGAACGAATTCTCCAAAACCATGAATAAAATTTTATTTTCTTTATCTCAATACTTTGTTGTGATTGTGATGTTAGTTTTCCGTCAAATTATCCTTTTTCATTATTTTATTCAGTTGAAATGCACGCATGGGAACCATGGATAAAATTTTACTTAAAAAAAAATTCCAATATATTGTTTTAGCAATGACATCATTCTCAGCTTTAATTTCGGGAAATTTGGGCTTTTAAGAAGATATTTTAAAGCAATTTTTTCGATGGAGAATTAACATTTGTGTTGCAAATAAAAGTTAAATGAGTGGTACTTACGTAATTTCGTACTGATTCAAGTTTGCGGGTCCCGCGATAAACAGCCAATGATAGTTGCAAATTATCTTAAAAACTCACAGGTCTTAACACACACACAAAGGAAGAGACGCACACACACATATATGTATACTTACCTTACAAGCATTTTAATATACGTACATACAAACATATTTCAAGATGAAATAAACTCTCATTACACACATACTAAAAATACTCATGCACATTTTAATTTTATTATATTTTATTTACATCATTTTTTCATGCTGTTAGATTCTTTAAACTTTCCGACTTCAGATTTCTATGGATTTACGCGTTTTGAGATGTCCATATGATTTGAGTATCTTTAGAAAATGTCTCTCTGTGTGTGACAGAAGTATTCTGCCAATTCTAGCTCGAGAACTAATGCACAGAATTTTTCATATAAGTTATGTATCTTTACAACTTAACATTGACATACATTTATGTCTATAAAATTTTGGTTCACACCTCTCAACAGATGGCGCTTCATCCCGTTTTATTATAATTTTTAATATGTGGCTGTACAGGACAAAGTTTTGTATAAATGTACATAATGAACAATATTTTTAACCTGTTACTGTAAAAACTAACAGTGAACCAGATTATTGGGGTCTCTCTTCCATCACTGGGAGAGGGGGGGGGGGATAACACCCCCGTTACCTCAGATTTTTATTATGAGTCTTTTGTTTTTTAAAAAACTCGTCAATACCTTTAAAACGAATGGTTGAATCATGTACCTGTAATAATTTGAAACAACGTTATAGGTTTTTTTTTTTTTTTCCAGTTAAAAAAAAAAAAAAAATATATATATATATATATATATATATATATATATATGATAACAATAAGAACGAAAAATAAACCTGTGAATAATTTGCCACAACAATTCACAAAAGCCAATTTCGTGCCTAGTTAACTTAATTAACTTATTTAAATAACTTGACCATTATTTATTTTTTATTTTTTGAGAAGAGAAGGCAAATATTCACTTTAAAATAATTCCAATGAGTATACAAAACATGTGGAAACATAAAAAGAAGGATCTTTTTAATGATTGTAATCTAAAGTTTTCTATTGAAACTGAACCAAAATGAACCAAAAACACAAAATATGAAAAAGGCTGAGTTTATGGAACAGGACACAAATAACTGAATAATGAATAAAACAAAATGCTCAGACTGTTGAGGTACAGCACATTGAGCTAAAAAATGCAAGATTTCATTTTTTGGCAAGTTGATATTGCGCAGAATACACAAAAGGTAACCAACCTTACAAAATAAATAAATAAAATAATTACTTTCAGTGGGAAAAAAAAAAAAAAAAAAAAAGATAGATTATAACGGGCAATTAGAATAAAGAGAGCTTCACCAGAAATAAATTCATATATATACATATATGTAATGTCTGTAGGGTGCAAGATGGACTTTCTTTCGCTATTTAGATTAAAAGTTTTCTGAGATGAAAATCATCTGCACTCACCATGAAAAATAATTTTTACAAATAATAATTTTAATAACTAATTTGCACTACATGAATTTGTATAGGCTATAGTTGTGGTTATGTGGATTAAGACCGATTGACTGCATTAGGGTCCTACGCCTATAAATGAAATGCCCTCCATGAGGGGGTTCTAGCCCGTATTTACACGAGTTTTGAAGAAAAACATGGAAAACACTTCTTGTCTACCTTCCACTTCTTGTCTACCAGCTTTGAGCGCGAATATGTATAAGAAAATATAGAAGAAAGTTTTGTAATGGCCATAGCATACTATTTCTGTCTTGGCGCTGGAAGCCGAAATCTTACGTAAGTTCCCGTATTTTTACAGGAATGGATTTATTTAAACTGCTTTAAAGATAAAAGATATGTTGGTGTTAGGGTTAAGGCCAGTTGTATTACGAAGATTTTAGACCTGGGGGTGCTTTCTCCGTTGGGGATCTTTCTAAGGTGTTCTAGTCCGTATTTGCGCGAGTTCTGGAGAAAATCATTGGAAACTCCGAACGGCTAGGTCGGTAAGCGTGACTTGGAATTGAACTCAGCACTTCCTGTATACCAGCTTTGAGCTGTATTTGTATAGGGAATTATAGAAGAAAGCTTTTAATGGACACAGTGCACTAGTTCTGTCTTGGCGCTTGAGCTGCAGTTTTACATAAGTACCAGTAATTTTTACAGGAATTTATTTATTTATTTTTACTATTTCAAAGGTAAAACTTGTGTTAGTGTTGAGGCCAGTTTACTTTACGAGGACTCTGGGCGTGGGTGATGCGCTTTCCGTTGGGGTTTTTTCTGAGATGTTTCAGCCTGTATTTACGCGAGTTTTGAGAAAACAACGGAAAACTCCGAACGGCTATGGCGATGAGAGGCGATTTGGGATTGAACCTGGCACTTCCTGCGTACCAGCTTTAAGCGCAGAACCACTCGACCACTGGTGGAGGGCTAAAAAGTAAAAGGATTTTACATTCAAAAAAATTTTGCAGTTGGAAGTTTTGTGACTAATGGTTGAGAAAGTAGCTAATGCACCTGATAGTACTGAAAATTCTCTGTGGTTCTATTCTGAACATATAAAAACCCTTTTTAAAACATTTGTTTTCTTGTGAATGTTCGGTGATCTATAGATACTGTATAATTTATAGGTACATAGATAAATAGGTAAGTGATTAGTACTTAGATAAATTCAGAGCTAAGAAAAAAGAAAAAGAAGAGAAAGAAATTAAATTTATAATATTGTAAGTTAATAAAAATGTCGATACCTCGAATAACTGCCGAAGTACCGTTTAGCTTTATGACTACATGAGGGGCATGGACATGGGTGGATTGCCCTTTGTGGGGGAGGGGTTGTCTTTTAAAGGATCCCCATAGGAGGCCCCTATTTACACTAGTTTTGGAGCAAACCAAGAAAACTCCCAACGACAAGGCTGATGAGCGTGATATGTGATTGAAGTCGACACTTCCCGTCTACCAGCTTTGAGAGCAGAACTTTTCGGCCACCGGTAGGACGAAAAGAAGAGTATGTTTCATGTAATCGACCGTTTTTATTCGTTTTCATTTTCTACAGTTTCTATGGTCTCTCATTTCTTGACGTCAACACTTTCTTTTTAGCTCTGCTTCTAGCAAAAATAGTATTTTTAGCCGTAGAAAAAGGCGAGACACAACCATTATTTTCTTATCTTTTAAATGATGAAGTTTATAATCTTGCTCGCCTTCTGTCACATAAACATAATTAATCAACTCTCTAAATATTTAGATAAAGGAGTTATTGCAACCGTCGCGTTAATTTGTCTTGTGGTTGGGGGGATTTTTTTTTTTTTTTTTTTTTTTTTTGTTGAAATGTCAAAAAAAGATCTCGTGACATGATATCGTGGGTTTGTTTGTTCCTCTCTAACTTTAAAATAGTAAAAAATATCGCCGCATACACCTTACCGTTAAAGATAAGCTTAAATGAGGGATGAAATTGTTTAAGTTCTTTGTGTAAAACGCCAACGTTGCGAAAATATAATGTTCAAAGGAAATTTACAGGAATACGATGATACAAATTTTATATCCTTGAGTTGTTTGCGGTTTGGCAGCAAACTACTTTTGTTTACAGTGAACTTGAAAAAATATTGTTTTCACAGAATAAATTTTATTACTCTTGAGCTATTTACTATAGACTACTACTAAAATTAAATATGTTATTTGACACCTTTTTTCACCCTAAATTACCTTATGTTGAGTACAGTCTAAAGTCTAAAGATATTAAATTGTACCAAGCCTGAAATATTGATTATAATAATGTATTTGAACATGTGTAAAAATGTATTCGAATTCTTTTGGATTTCTCAGTACTGTAAACCATTTGTCCGATCGGCGTAAAAAAATTTCAAGTCATATCCCCATATGATACAGCTTTCGGATACCGAATTCGGACTTCTTGCTGTATCTGCTTTTTTCCGAAATGTCAGCGGAAGCCTCCCTGTTGAGACTCAAAAAGATTTTGGGTTGCGTCTGTGTGTTTGTTTGTCATGCCGTAGCGGCCGCAAAATTCACGCTATTGACCTGAAATTTGGTACACATGTTTGTGAGCCCCACCGAATCAGCTGTATAGTTTTGGATGTGTATTCCATTTGTAGTTCGTGTACAGGGACATACCGAAGTTTTTCTTATCATTACGGCCTACGGGAAGAATTTGTATGTACCGCAATAGCGGCCGTAAAAATCACGCTATTGACTTGCAATTTGGTACACATGTTCATAAGCCCAACGGAATTAGCTGTATAGTTTTAGGTGTGTATTTCATTTGTAGTTCGTGTACAGGGACACGCCAAAGTTTTTCTTATCATTACGACCTGTGGGAAGAATTAGTATGTACCGCGATAGCGACCGCAAAAATCACACTATTGACTTGCAATTTGGTACACATGTTTATGAGCCGCATCTAATCAACTGTATAGTTTTCGGTGTGTATTCCATTTGTAGTTCGTGTACAAAGACGCACCAAAATTTTTCTTATCGTTACGGCCTATGGGCAGAATTTGTATGTGGCTGCAAAATTCCTCCGATTGACTTACAAATTAGCACACACGTTCAGGCTTTGTATAGAAATAGCTGTATAATTTTTTTTTTTTATGTCTATATTGTTTATGAATTGTATACTGGGACACGCCAAAATTCTTATCATTACGGCATATGGTGTGAATTTTGTTTAAACGCATTTTAACATCATTACTTTGCAATCAACAAAATGAAATTAGCGTACATTAGTGAGATGCTTAAACTTATGTTTTCTGTAGAAAATATGTGCTTTTAGGCTTCCTAATTAATGTACAGGACCTTACAAAAGTGTTCTGACAATGTCACGTAATCATCCAAATTATGTGAAATTTCGAACAATTATTCGTGAAAAACGTAGAATAAGCTGAATGAATAGTTTTTACTGGTGTATACAATGTTTATGGTTCGTTTACAGAGACACACAAAAGAATTTCGTAACATTAGAGCCTGTGAACAAATTTTTATTTAAGCACACTTTAATGCGTTTATACTGCATTGAACATAATGGAATTAACATACATTGCAAAGATGCTTAAAAGCATGTTTACTCTTAAAAAGGGTATATATTGAGTAAATAATTTATTTATGGGATCACACAAAAGAATTCCGATGAAGTACTGTAATCATATAAATGATGTCAAATTAGTTTGAAAAATTAATGAGTTATAATTAATTAGGTGTATTCTTATTATTGGCGTATATAATAACTGTGGCTCCGTTTTCGGGATACATAAAAGAATTTCGTACTATTATGGTCTATAGTCGGTATTTCTTAAAAGCGTATTTTAACATTGTTACATCGCATTTAATATAGTGGCATTTTATTAGAATTTTAAAAGCATGTTTTTCTGTCGAAAAGTGTGGGCATAGAATTGGTAATTAGTTTACAGGGTTACACAAAATAAATCCGATATGCTATGTAATCTTTTTGCATGAAATTTGGTACAAATATTTATGAATTTCAGGGAAATAATACAAGACTGTCAGTTATTAAGAATACATATATGTGGTATAGAAACACAGATACAGCAGTGTGTGTGGTGGTGGTGGTGGGGGGGGGGTTGAGGGGCGGCAGCCCCCCTCAGGAACGTATCTGTTTATGTACTAAGTCAATCGAATCAATATATACATATATTATTTAATAAGGAATAAATAAAAAGGACCTGTTGAATAATGTGTGATGCAAATAGAACGTTGAGGCTCCTGATCTGCAGATCCACTAGTTAACGCGTTGAGCGCCACGAGAATCCTTAAAATTCATTAAAATTCCATAATGATGACTCCTGCAATAAATAAAAATTAAGCAAATTTTAAATAAATTTTCAATAATTACTTAAAACAATGTAATATTTTTAGTTTTATATCCTATTTTACACTGTCAACTACCGATGGTTGACGCGGCTTTATATCATATTTGACACTGTCAGCCACCGATGGCTGACAGGGCGCTCAACGTGTAATTTTTTATTGGTACTGCTTTTACTTTCGGGGTAAAACTTTCACTGAAACGTTTGAAGTGTAACAAAGTTTCAAGATGATTCCTTCAGTACTTTTAGAGTTATATGACAAAATGTCTAGAATCTAGAATGGTTGACAAGGCGCTCAACGTGTTAATTTTGCTGATAAGTCCATAAGCCGTAGATACATGTACACCAAGTAATAAAAAATCTTATTTTCGGGTTCATGGCACCTCAAAATATGTAATTATCTTTTAGCAGAAACTCAGTTTCTAAAATTCGACCCAAAAATTATACTTTATCTACCATATGGTAAAAGAACCTTAAACACAAACACAGAAATAATCTGTATTTGCTTACAATACCTATTCCTAAAAAATTTTCAAACATTATCATTTTGCACTACAGATACTTGGTCAGTCTCCTTATTAATCAGATTAGAGTGTTAATCCTTCTGCGGTTGTACGTCAACTGTAAACCGTCAGAACATTTGTATCGTTTCAGTCTAATCTCTGTTCTCGTCAAAACATTGGATATTTCTTATTTCTAATTACTGTAATTAAAGTAAGTCATTAAAATTCATTTGTTACGTAGTTTTTCTTTTTCTTTTCTTTTTCTTTCTTTTTTTTTTTTTTTTTGATTGCTAAAAATTTTAACAAGAAATATCCAAAACAGCAGAGAGGAAATTGACAAAACAATGTAGTATGAAATTGAAAGGAGGTTGAAGAATTTTATAGATATTTGAAAAACTCTTTTGTTTTGAATGACGATTTTTTTTTTTTTTTTTTTTTTCTTTTTTAATCTCCTGACAACAGTTTCGATGCTGTTATAGTTCAAAAGAAAAGGAATTTAAGGTACGGAAACTGGTTGAAGCATTTTTGAGTTTTAAGTATTAGTAGAAAGTAAAAAATGGTTACATTTATAAGTAGTTTTAAGTAACATTATTTTTTTTTATTTCTTTATTTCTTACCTTTTTTTTATTTTTTCCTTTCAAGATTTCGTGTTTTATTATATAGTAAAAAAATATATTATAATGAGTTGTCTATTAAATTTTATCTGAGTCTCTAAAATCGCCGAAGTTTGGATTTAAAAGTAAAAGTTTAGTTTTATTTTGTATGATAATAAAATACAAATTTTAATCAGAAAACAAAAATTCGTTCTATTTCATCGTTTTGTTCGATTGTTTTTGTTATTTTTCAAGCAATTTCTTGATTTCAACGCTTAAAGTAATATTGCACTTTTAAGCAAAATTTTCATATTAGCAGTGAACTTATCGCCATTCATGGAATGATTGAAACTTGCCGACGCCGGTTTGAGGATTAAAATGGACGCAATAGAGCATCTCACCCGAAGCATAATTTTTGACGAGCAATCTAATTTATGTGCAGTCTAGCATTTATCTTATGACGTCATTTAGTTCATTTTAAAGTTAACCAAACTGATTAAATAAGATTCTTATCGTGACTGTATTCCTTTGACGTGTAGTGATTTAGTATAATCCAGCGCCTGTCAAGCATAGAAAAATGAAAAGAAAACGTATGTTGTGGCCATCCCCAAAACTTTCTACTATATTTTCCTGTGCAAATTCATTCGGTACAAATAATTTGTTAAATTTTATTTATTAAAGTTATCTTCCATGATGAATGCAGACTATTTTCATCCAGAGAGGTAGCACTAAATACCCAAAGAAAGTTAATTTTATGCAACTCTAATGACCTTTTTAAAACTAGTATGCTGTGGCCACCACAAGACTTTCTTCTATATTTTCCTATACAAATTCACGCAGTAACAATATTAAAAAAAAAAAAAAATACGATTTTTTTTTTCAAAGTTTTTTTTCGTTAAAAAAAAAATCGATAACTTTGTTTTAAATT
Source organism: Salticus scenicus (assembly GCA_963930645.1). Classification (NCBI taxonomy): domain Eukaryota; kingdom Metazoa; phylum Arthropoda; class Arachnida; order Araneae; family Salticidae; genus Salticus; species Salticus scenicus. The sequence continues at coordinate 240,318,035 of OZ005650.1, read as the reverse complement.
ATCACATATGTATAGTTCAACCATTCGTTTTAAAGATATTGACGAGACCTTTCGAAAGATACCCATCTTGAAAATTTACCCCCCCCCCCCCGGGGGGGTACTTTCCCCTGGAGGGGGGAAGCGATGACCGAGATTTTTTTCCTAATTAACTACCACTATTATCAATAATTCATATTAATTTCACAATCACAGGTTAAGAATAACTCCCATTATGTACATTTATACGAAATTTTGTCCTATACTGCCATGTTAAAAATTTAGAAAAAATACGATCACAGCACCACCTGTTGAGTGATTGATCCCCAAATCTAATCAGCCCCAGTTTATGTCAGGGGCCAACTAAATACCAAGTTTGGTTAAATTTCGTTTAAAAAAAAAAAAAAAAAAAAAAAAATTTCCAAGTTACTTTTTGTTAAAAGTAAAAAAAATCGATAACTTTGTTTTAAATTATCACAGATTTATAGTTCAACCATTCGTTTTAAAGGTATTGACGAGACCTTTCGAAAGATACCCATCTTGAAAATTTACTCCCCTCGAGGGGGGACTTCCCCCCCAGGGGGGTTCACGAGGCTCCTACGCATACAAAATTTTTTCCTCAGTTGACTACCTCTATTATAAATAATTCTTGTAAATTTCATAATGATTACTAAAAAATAATTCTCTTTATGCACATTTATACAAAATTTTGTCCTATATCACCATGTTAAAAATTTAAAAAGCGGGATGGCAACGCAACCTGTAAGACAATTTTTACCAAAAGTTGATAGGCACTAATTTATGTCAAGGTGCAACTACATACTAATTTCTATGAAATTCTGCGCAGTAGTTCCTGAGATACAGTTGCCACAAAATTTTGTCACACACACACACACACAGACAGACAGACAGACATTTTCTAAAAAGGGTCAAATCGTGTTCTACAGCTCTCAAAACGTGTAAATCCATCAAAAACCGGCGGTCGAAAATTTTTACGAATCCAATACTTTCTCTATATTACATATAGAAGAAAGTAAAAATGTTTTTGCATGTGTGCGCGTGTTAAAAATGAAAAAATAAATAAATAGATAATTTTAACCAGATCAGGTTATCGCGGGCCATTTTTCTTTTGTCTCATCCCTCAGAATTCACATATAGAAGAAATACTTATCCATCGTGTCCATGATTCTTTCTGTAAAAATATCATTCTTGAATTTTATTATGCAATTTGAATTTTTCAAATATCTCAATTTGTTCAACAGTTATGAATTTTTTTTAGTAAATTGCTGCGTTTTATGGAAATGGGTGTATTTATCATGAAATTTTTTTTTTTTTTTTTTTTTTTCAGTGTTTATTGGTTGCCCTTAACGTAGAAGTATTCAAAAGTGTTCATGAATTTTATCAGATTATTTTCATTAAAAATCACGTGTTCTAACATTGCTCGGGTCTTGAGCGACCCATGATAAACTGACAAGATGCCGAAAAAAGCGATAACCTAATCGGGTTAAATTATCATAAATTAGTGGTTCAACCATTCGTTTTAAAGGTATCGACGAGTTCTTTTGAGTGATGCTCATATTGAAAATTTTCTCTCTTCGGGGGCGGGGAAAGCGATGCTCCTACATATGCATTTTTTTCCGTAGTCGTTATTACTATTATTAATAGTTCTTTTTGATTTTACAATGATTCTTTGAAAATAATTTCTCATTGTGCACATAAGTTCTGACCTATACTGCAAGGTTAAAGACTTAATAGCAACGGGATGGCAACGCCAATTTTTGGGTGATTTTCACCAAAAGTTTATACGCACTAATTTATGTCAAGATGCAACTACATATCAATTTGAATGAAATTCTATGGAGCAGTTCCTGTCTGAGATACAGCTGTAGCAAAATTTTATCACGCACACGCAGTGCCATTTTCTAAAAAATGGTCAAATTGTGTTCCAGACCTCACAAAACGTGTAAATCCATCGAAAATCCGGTCTATAATTTTTACGAAACGAATACTTTCATCTATTGAATATAGAAGAAAGTTACATAATAGTAATAATAAAATCGCTAGCTATAACATTTATTTTAATTATAGTTAGGAGGGGAAAATATACGTTCTTGGATCCATAGAAAATTCTCTTTTAAAGTCTCGTGGCTTTATTTTATATTTTTTTGTTTTTAGGGGTAATATACTTATTAAAACGTAAATTAACTTTTAAACCTTCATTTTTTTTTTACCTTCGTAAAGTTTGATTGAATAATTATTAAATTGAAAATTGTTCAAGAATAAGCTAATCATTAAAGAAAGAAGGAAAGAAAGAAAAAAAGTTTCGACATAATTCATAGTAATTTATATAATTTATTTAGGCTGATACTTTGCAAAGTTGTAAATAGTACATATTATATTTAATAATTTGTTGTATTAACTGTTAATAATATGATTATGAAGAATTAAAAAAAAAATTAAACTTTTACCTTAATACCCTCTCCTAGAAAATTAATCACTCGGGTTATTAGCTATAAAGTCGCGAGAAAGAAATGTAAACAGTAAATAAATAAATAAAAATAAATTTGAAGGATCTATAAAAGAATAGAATTTAAAAAACACTTCTTGTTTTTTCAGACATACCTGAAAAAACACTTGTTTTTTCAGGTATGATAGTTATTGTGAAGCAACTATATTATTTTGAATTTCCAGAGAACTAATTTTACTCTTGATCAAAAGCAATCATTACAGCCATATTTTAAGCGTTGACATGCCTTTAAACACATTTTAGCATTTATCCGTCGTGTTTTTCTGGGTACAGCGGTAAAATGTTTTACTTGGGGTAAAAAGGTGGAAAGCATAAAAACAGTTTTACAAATTCAGAGTTAGAACAGAAATAAATTTATAGACAGCACTGTCAGAGTTTTAATATATTAAACATGTAGAATATCATAAATTATAATGACCTGAATAACTTGACTCTTCGTCTTCAAAGTCTATAATTATTTCTATACATATATAAATATAAATATAAATATATATATATATATATATATATATATATATACACATTTTTTTTTTTTTTTTTTTTTTTTTTTTTTTTTTTAGTCTATTGTTATGTTTGTTGCACGATCTTTTTCGTTCGTCATTGTTGTAGACCCCCCCCCCCCTTCAAATTTGGTGTACGTTTGAAATATAGGTCGCTTTCGTCACGATTTTGTAGAAATAGTGGAAAAGAAGCGATCTTTGTTAGTGGAATGAGTTTCTCCGATCTTGTAATTTGTGTATAGATATTTAATTATTTAATGCAGTGAGTTATTATAAATGGCTTTAAACATTTTATATTTATCTGTTTCTTTCTTTCGTATTTTTTTTTTTTTTTTGTAAGTTTCTGATTTTTGTGAAGTGAGATTGCTTTCTTTAGCTGACCTTCGCAAGTTGCGTCAAATCAGTCTTAAGAATACTTTTCTTCCTTTATTATTATAATTACTTACTTTATTTTCTCTCTCTCTCTCTCTCTCTTTTTTTTTAGCTGTATTGTAACAAAATGGAAAATATTCCTTTTCAGTTTTATTATTTATAATTTATCTGTTTCACTCAGTTGTGAAATTGACATAAATCTTTTTATCGTTTATTTACTTTTTTTCTTTATATAAGTAAACACTATCAAGTATCAACTTAAATGTTAATAAAGAACAAGTTGTAAATATCGAATTGACAACAAAAGAGAATGTCATCCATACTAAAAACTCCATAAAAAAAAATGAATAATGATAAATCTTATAAGTTGAAAAAACGCTCAAAAAATGAAGAATAATCTCCTCAGGAACCGTGCATTCTTCATAAAGAAAAAAAAAAAAAGAAAAAATCCCAAAATTTCTATAACTATACTAGCTATATTAATTCAAGTACTCAAATGTACGTCTGATATTGCAATAAAATTTGAAACATGTTTGAAAGAAGTGAAGAAAAAATAAATAAATACCAAACGGGGACTAGCAGTATAATCATATCATAAACCAGAAATCTCATTTAAAAACGGCATTCAGCATGCAATGAATTTAGGTGCAAGCAGCAATTCATGAAACCGAATATACCAATGAAGGAAATATATATATATATATATATATATATACAAAGAATCAACTCAATTCATCTGTCTTTACAATGATAATGATAAAATAAACCCAAATTAGAATACATTATTTAAATTAAGTTGTTAAATATGTCAATCATTTAAATACAATTAATCCCCCCCCCCCTCAACTATAATATAAAAGAAAATAGTAAGTATTACTGTTATGCTCGAAACCATAACACCCCTCTTTCTAAAAAATAAAGAGTTTTAATTTCCAAAAATCGAATTTGAACTTAAATTTTGGAAAATTCAGAGAACTCATTCTTAAAATAATGCTACTTAGGAAATTTCACTAATATTCCAAAAATCTAAGTGCTTCAAAAAAATATAAATTTTCTAATAAAACTATTTCTATGGCTAGATAATTCATTTGAAAAAATGTGATAGCATTTAAGTTGAATTACAATCATTTTTAAGTGTGTGTGTTAGTCTTATGTATCTAGTAGTTGCTAAATTTTATAAAGGTATTAAATTCTTCAATATATATATAAACTCAATTCGACTTTTTTCAGTAAATTTTTTTCAATTAATATTAAACATGTATTTATTGCACGTTCGAAATTTCTTTTAAATTTTAATTCGTATTTTGTTATTGTATAAAGTAATAATTTTATTGATTCGTGTGATTGATTCTGTGTTTGATTGCCTCTGGACTTCATTGATAATTGAAAATGACATAGCTTTTTAAATTTTCCTTACTTTTTTGTAACCATTCTTTACATATATGAGTTTCGCTTTAAAAATGCAAAAGATCAAAATGTTCTTCATGACTTCCGTTTAAGTATTTAACTTTGAATAAGGAGTATTTAAGAATCGGTTATTTCTTTTTCCTCACGTAATTTTAGAACAATTATACTGATTAATAAGAACATTTAAATATTCATGTAATTTTCATGTGCTTCTGTGCTAGTTCATTGTCTGTTTGAATAAGAAAAACTTTTAATGAAAAGGGCACTGACTGCCAGATGCACATAGAGTATAGGAGGGAAAAAAAAGTTTGTAAGATGAAACATTATTTTAGTGACTGAACTCCCCGACCTTATTATTCGGATGTTTTGAAGAGTACTCACTCTCAGAACAAAGGACTAAGTAAAGTGATCCCTACAATAGGAGGAAGAGGGGGGCGAAACTCCTTTACTCGTGTAGTAAACGTACACGTTCAGATCATCACCCGTCTGCTTACAGTTGCTAATAGAAATATTTTGACAACTCCAAAAAGTCCTCAGAACTTGTATACGAAATAAATCAAAAACATTTTTTCTGTGGTCCAAATATATTGCAAAGAAAAGGTAAATCTAGTACAATGAATGTTTTTAAACTTGTAAAGGGAAATATTTCAACATAAAGTAAAATTGAACGGATTTGAAATGAAAAAGCCGAATGACTCTTCTATTTATCTATTTTCCACTTGCATTTTAATAATGGCATCGTACACTTCACTATTAATTTTTAGTTGGGCACATTTGAAATTAATTATTGGCCGTATGTTATTCAATATTCTATAATTTCAAGTTTTTTTTTCTTCTTTCATTTACTATTCATGCACTCATATTGCATATAGAATATTAAAGTAGTGTTCCATACAGCAGTCATGACGCAGTAGAGAATATTCAGTAAAAATACATTTGTCTTACTGTATCATGTCTGCATGATGCAGTTAGATAAATTCATTTATACTACGGCACTCTTTAAGGAGCTGTCTTAAATCCTTTAAATTACAACTGTAATGTTTCTGAATAGTTAAAGAATTTTTAGAGAAGAGCGGCAGTTTAAAGCAAAAACATGTTTGATTTTTTAAAAAATATTAACTATAACTGAAAAGTAATTTACGACAATATTCCATTAACCTAAATCACTTATTCATTGAATTACATATTATATATTTATATTAATTATACGTTAATTTTCACGGTACGCATGTCATTAAATAATATTTAGTCTAGAGTTTAATAGGGAATCAGCAGGGAAAAATTATAATTATAAAGGGAGGGGGGGATAGTAAATAAATGAAATATGTAGAAGAGGGAAGTTTGTTTTATTGATTAATTCAGCTATTATTATGGTGTATTTTGTATGCAGAAGAATAGGAAAAGTAAAGGAACAAATGCTTGTACATTTCCCTTCAATTTTTTACTATTCAAGCATACACTATGTAAGGAAATTATTGTAATCATGAAAAAATTCGACTATGAGATTTTTATAAACCTATTCGGTTTAGGGTATACTTGAATTAATTTTTATGGTGATGTAGTATATAAACACGATTTGAGTAAATGATATATGAGTAAACACGATAACGTTCAAACACTTCATTCGATTGAGCAAAAAACTTGAATTTGAGCCCCCGACACATGAACTTTATAAATTTTTACGAGCGTAAAACTTAGTTCTTTTACAAGATGAAAAGAAAAATTCTTTATCATCACAGATTATGGATTCAAATTATTTCAGATGCACTAACGTCTAAATTCTACGTTCGATTAAGATAAAATTGGGAAGGCTTGTTGTAATAAGAAAGCACCACAGAACTGTTATGGTGTTTATTCAAAGTTTTGTACTTATTAAGGCATAATATAGATCATCGTCGCAAGAGCTACATGTGATTTATAGCTTTATTTATTTATTTATTACAGGAATACAAAGTAGAATATTTATATATTGCAGAAGCTGATTTTAGTAATGTTAAATTGTTTAAAACTAAAAGAAAAAAAAAAAAAAAACTGAAATGTGTTAAATTGTCTTGCATATGTATGAATGGTGTGCATATTACTTACTTTTATTATTATTAATATGAACTAATTATTATTATTATTATTATTAGCTTTTATTATTATTATTACCTGGAATCATGAAATAATTTACTCATATCAATTCCTTTTGAGATTAATTAATCCGAAGTTCATCAAATTATTCATTAGAGATTCAGGTGTGTGTTGAGGTTTGGAATTAAGGCTGATTGACTTCACGAGGGTCCGAGGCCTATAGGTGGAGTGCTCTCCGTGGGTGTCTTTCTAAGGAGTCTTAGCCCGTATTTATGCGAGTTTCGGAGAAAACTAGGGAAAATTCAGTATGGCAAGGTCGATGGGCGCGACCTGGGATCGAACTGGCTGGCACTTCCCGTCTACCAGCTTTGAGCGCAGAACTGCTCGGCCATTGGTGGGGCTATAAGAGACTCGTATATGTTTTAGAGTTTTGCTACAGACTGGTGCTTTATATATATATATATATATATATATATATATATATATATATATATATATATATACGCTTTTACATAAACGCACAAAACAATTCGAATTTATTACGGTCCATTGTACAAACATACGAAATGTGGGCAAAACACTCAAACGCCTCCACTTTTTACTGAATTATTCACATTCATGTTTCTTTAAACGCGCGATAACTACTAAATATTCGAAAATTCGAATGGAGCCACACCGTATTTTTTCCTACACTTTTTAAAGTTTTCCTTTGCAATATATATATATTTACACTATTTTACAAAAAAAAAAAAAAAAAAAAAAAAAAACGATGCCAAATGAAATGGGCGATTTTTCTGAATCCAGGAGTGTAAACAGTTTTTCGACACAACAATTTGATTTCTTTTAAATTAACTAAATAATGTAATCTAGGTGTCAACACTTCATTTTAAAAAGTACATGGCTCGTTACAAATTCGGTGCCAAATGAAATGGGCGATTTTTTTAAATCCAGGGGTGCAAACTGTTTTTCGGCACGACAATTAGATTTTTTAAAATTAACTAAAGTATGAAATTTAGGTGGCAACACTTAATTTTAATTAATTCCAGTCATTTTAAAAAGTACGTGGCCCAATTTTACGGTCAAAAAATGAAATAAAAAATAAAAATAAAAAAAATTTAAATTTTACAGATTGAAATTAATAGTCCTCCGTACTAAACTAAATTCTGTTTTTGACAGAATTTTTAATTTTTATTTAATTTTATTTATTTTTGCATGAATAGCAATTTTATTAAATTTTATTTTACTTTATTTCAAACTTTTGAAATATTTGCATGTACTACTTATAGAAATGTTATTTTTAAACGGCTTCATTTAAAAATGTTTGGTTTCAAAGAAAATATATGAACAATAACATCAGATACGCTGAAAAATTATGATACAGGGTTTTATTTTTATTTATTTATTTTTAAATGATATTCATTTATTATAATTGATATTTTATATTTAATTTTTTAAAGCTTATCCTGTGATCGTAAATCGTAAAATGTGTGTTCAGAAGTTGCATACTTTTTAAATAGAGCCGGGGGGGTGGTCTTTCATCATGTTGATGCATAAATACTGATACTTTATCATATGTATAGTGATTTTTATTTCATTCCTATTTTAGCTTACGCTCCCAGTCTAAACTGTTCAGATGTAATTTGTAATATATTTGAAAATCAAATAACTTTATAAATTTGATTATTCTAACTGTTGATTTGAAAGGAATATTGTACAATATGAGCAAATTCAGATTTTAAAATCGAGATTACGTTTCACCATATTCATTTGCTATCTCAATATTCGAAAAATACAATTATTTTTTCTACCTTACGCTCATTTTTATTTCTTTATTTATTTTAAGATTATATTAAAAAAAAAAAAAGATTAATTTTCTCACATTTTTAATACACATATTTCTGTATTAGTATTCATTCAAATAAAAAATATTTATAATAGTTATAAGTTCTTAGAACTCCCAACTTCATTTTGTTTTGCCACTACGAATTATAACTGTAAAACTGTTTTCCCAGTTATAAGCATCGTGTTGCGGAGAAAATTTGCCGCGAGAAAATAGCTTAGTCCGCTTTTCACACATTTACAAAATTATTGTAGAATTTTAGTGTCCTCTCAAATACTTTTTTTTTTTTTTTTTTTTTTCTTTTTGAGGTATCAATACTGTTTTAAAGTTAAAAAAGAAAAAGAAAAAAAAGCAAGGAAAGAAACTAGTTATGGATAAGTTGGCAAAACTCATGTATTACACTGATCGCTAGCTAGAAAACAATGATGGAAAGTAACAAGTTGACTTAAAAGGGATGGCAATTTCTTGTACAATTTCTGTCGAACTTTACCACGTATTAAATATTTATTTTTGTGGGTAATAATTTTTAACTGATACAGTTTCAATTCCTATACCTTTTAAACTATTCTGAATATTTTTATTTGCTTTTAAATAAAAATTTTCGCAGGTTATAGTTTTGTGTATGGAGGGAAAAAAAAAAATGGAATCATTAATCGGTAGTAGTTAATACTTTTGATGAATGATTTCTTGTAAACTACTACTTTATTCAATAAAAAAAAAAAAAAAAAAAAAAAAAAACTAACAGAGATGTACACAATTTATCAACAATGTGATTTTTTTTTTTTTTTTTGAGTAAAAATAGTTATTTACATTGTATTTAATATTTAAATTAAGGGTTGTTGTTGTTGCTAAAATTAAAAAGAAAGAGGGGGGGGGGCTTATTTTAACGTAGCCTTGTATTAACGACGCCTCTCCGCGTTTTATAAGAGTTCGGTGCCAATGGGAAAGGTTCCAAAAGGCATCGTCTGGTATGACATCGCGTCTGCAATTATCTGGCACGGTTTGATTTTTATTACAATAATACCGAGGCGTCATTAAATAATAGAAGTGATAATAATATTATCTTTAAAATAGTTATCTTAAGAGCTATTTTGTTATCTTTTAATGGGAGGAAAAAGGATACTTATGATTTTTGTTATAAATTTTTATTGTTTTATCTGCACTTCATTTCGCGATTTTTCCGATATTTTTATTGTTATTCTAACTGATATGATTTTCATAGTTAAAATCCATAATGCCACGAGCATCACTCCTATGTGATATAAAACTTGACTGTGAATTCGATTAAGGAAATGCTCTCTGGGGGACTCTTTTATTTTGCATACTTAGTTAAAGGCCACGTGACGCATTTCTGTGAACGTAATTTGGTGCAAAATTAATTATTGTATAATGTAACTCACGTATTTAAAACATTAATTTATAAACAATAATAGAAAATGTGCAATGTAACTAGCAGCAGTATTCTATAGTAAAAGAGAAATACTTAATAAAGAATTGAATGAAAGAATTAGGAAAGAAAACTTATAGAATATATAGACTTACATATTTTGGCATTGGAAATTCGTTTTGGGGGAAAATCCATTATAATACTAAAAACTTAGGCATTAATGCAATTATTAATCAAAAATATAGAATTTTTTTTTCTCCAAAAATACGGTTAAAAAAAAAAAAAAACTAAGAAATGAAAAATTTAAATATTATTAGAAAAGAAAAATAAAGTGGAAACTGTTAAAAGCTCATTAAAATTATACGAAGATATAAATACTTTCAAATGTTAAATTGCAATGGATTTTTGTTCTTGTATTCACTTTTCTTTTTCGTAAGACTTTTTTTTTTTTTTTTTTTTTTTTTTTTGTGTGTGTGTGTTGGGGGGGGGGGGAGAAAAGAAAGAAAAAAAAAATTAAACTATGAACATTTCCATAATAATAAAAACGTCAATGAATAATTTTATAACAAACATCTCCTCAAAATTCCATACTCGTATGTATATAATATATATGTTTTTAAAGTTATTCGCATAAAAAAGAAGAAATATAAAATTAAAGACAAAATATAAACAAGGGTTTTAATTTAACTTTTGAAAGTGTGTGTATCTCTTTTTGTAAGGCATCTTTAAGAGTGTTGTATGTAATACCTAACCTCGCCGAAATCCAAGTCCCATGTTATTATATGGGGAAATTTGTTTCCACTGAAACTCATTATGTATTTTTTTTTTTTTTCTTAATTTCGTTTTCACATACAGAAAATTCACAGTCGTTCAATGTGTACTGATTTTCTAAAAATTGCTTTTTCACATTTTTAGTATTTTATTTTCTAGCAAAAAAAAAAAAAAAAAAAAAAAAAAAAAAATGCGGAGAATGCACTTAGTTATTTTATTATTATTACTATTATTCAAAAATAATAAAATATTAAAAAAAAAAAAAAAAAAAAAAAAAATGAAAAACGAGCACACGGTTGTAAGATTTCTCAATGCGAAAACGGAATAATAATAATAATGAGTAATTGTGGAAACAAATTTCCTCATAGAATAGCATAAGCTTTGGTTATTTTCGATGTTAGGTAGATTACGCTCTTAACGCCATTTCTTTTATTTAGTTTTCTTTTCTAAAACCGTTGATTTTTTTTCCTTTTTTCCAAATCGTGCTTTTGAGGAAAAAATTGAATAATACTAACAATTTAAAAACTATTACATATATAATAATAATAAATTATTTATCAATGGGAATTCCATTTTAATATTTTGTTTACATAATTTACATAGTTTTTGTTTACAATATTATTTAACACTATGTAAATAATATTGTAAACAAGGGTAGTAAATCTTGGGGCCATGAACATGGAATACATGGAAAGTTTCTATAGCTGCTTTCTTTCGAACAATCCAGCTCTTTATATATATTTTAAGAGTTGTTGACTTTTTGCGAATTTATATTAGTTTCGTTTGATGACGATAATAATATAATTTTAATTGTGTGTCTTAATGACTTTCTTTTTTCTTTTTGTCACCTGTTAAAAAAATTAAGTATTCTTCAATTTGTTGGATTTTCCTAATTCATTTATGTTCACATGGGGGCCGAATGGTTAGCGTTCTGGCCTTCAGTTGATGCTTGGCATTGGGTTCGAGTTGCACATCAAGACAGGGATGTTCGTAATGATTCGAAAGCCACTTTATGTAATAGGTCCCAGTTTAATTAGCCTTAGCTGTGCACTGACCCAGTGTTGCCAGATTTGGGGACTTTTTTATTCAACGTCCACCATTAAATTTTTATAGCAACAGTTGCCTAATTACATCGAAGATTAATCGTCTATTATGTATGTCAAATTTTACTTCTCAAAATTATTGGTGGTAGTTGAATAAAAAAGTCCCCAAGTCTGGCAACACTGCACTGACCGTAAAGCGACAAATGAAACCAAACCTAATACTTTTACGTTCATCATTTTCATACTTGTATACATTGATTTATCAAGTGTTCATATTTAGAATCAAGTGAATCTAACAGTGTTTCGTACAGTTCTTTCAGTACTACAGACATTTATTTCAGATTGTTTATTACTTGATCAAAACCATTTTACGATTCTTATTTTTATCAATTTTAAGTACAAAATTTAAAGATCCCCCCCCCCCGTCTAAAAACGTTATTATTCGGGGGAGGGGGAGGCGGGACGTTGCTCAGTACTTTGGAATCAGAAGAATATGCATTTTCAGATGAAAATAAACTGCTATTTATCTGCATTATCGCATTGTGTGTTTTCTTTTTTTTCTTTTTACGAATAACATTCTTTAGTAAAGAGTTACATATTCACAATAGTAAATGCATGATTTTAACAATTTAATCCAGAGCTCTCGAGTTTGTTGATGGAAACAGAATAAATAAAGAAGAAAATATATACCCTTTCTTAATTGTCGGTCGTAAACAGAACGTGGTCCGAGTCGTAAGAAGTATGGCTCTGTTCCAGGCGCCGTAGTGTTCCTAAATATCCGATTCCTGCTGAGGATTTGAGATTCCGTGACTTATTCGTGGTGGACTCTAGCCAAACTGTGGCCAGCAGAATACGAAATTTAAGTCGTTTCCGTCCTTCTTTCATTCACTTATTTTGCTGAATCCGTCAATTTCTTGTCGGCTCGGCAAGTATTTGACAATTTATGATGTTGAATTTTTATCCCGACGCTGCTATGCCTTGCAGTTCTGGAACTGTTTTGCTAGCTGTTGAAAAGCTGTTCCTGTGTTCTTGTCAATTAAAATCTTTGTAAGTCGGCCGCCTTTTACGTAGATAGTGGGTTTTTAAATAACGTTTTTTAAGCTGACTTTGAAAAAAGTTTCCAAATTGGATAATGTATTTTTCTTCCATTCTCATGTTTATTGTCTCATGGAGTAGTGACATAGCTTTTCTTAACACGTTGAGCGCCATGTCAGCCATTCTAGATTCTTGACATTTTGTCATATATCTCCAAGTACTGAAGGAATCATTTTGAATCTTTAGGAGTGTGCAGAACGTGCTATACTTCAAACATTTGAGTGAAAGTTTTACCCCGAAAGTAAAAGCAGTACCAATAAAAAAATTACACGTTGAGCGCCCTGTCAGCCATCGGTGGCTGACAGTGTCAAATATGATATAAAGCCGCGTCAACCATCGGTGGTTGACAGTGTAAAATAGGATATAAAACTAAAAATATTACATTGTTTTAAGTAATTATTGAAAGTAATTATTTAAAATTTGCTTAATTTTTATTTATTACAGGATTCGTTATTATGGAATTTTAATGGGTTTTAAGAATTTGCGTGGTACTTAACGTGTTAAATATTTCGAAAGAATTTCCTTTCTTTAGCGATCCGTCATACATTTTAACAAGATAAGATTTTTGACTGTTTGTAAATATAAACAGCTCAGATTTGGTATAATTTGCATAAAATAGTAATATTGCTTGAGAGTTTAAACAATTTATGAAATAAATACACATTTTTACTTCCTTGTATGTAATAAAGGAACAGTGACAGCGCTTACAACTTGGGGAGTCTCTCGCAATCGTTTAAAGGGCCTTCCTTAAAATAAATAAATATATATATATATATATATATAATAATGTTTCACTTTTTTAAAAGCTCATTTATAGTTTATCAAATTGTTGATTTATATTTCAAGAATATTTATAAAAGGGAAGATTATTATATTTTAGATTCAAAGTTAATATTACGAAACTAACCAAAATTCATTCCAATTATACAATTCATTTATCTGATATGTTTCTTTTTGAATCTCCGTTGCAGGCACAACAGTATATTAAAACAAAAGGCTTAAATATTGTGGTTAACATAGGTTTTTCTAAAAATATTTTTTACTTGCGAAAAGTATCACTTTTTGGTCCCCTGTCCGGAGTCCTTTAAGACTCGGGACCTTGAGGTACTTATCGCCGTCTTTTTGTGGATAAAATGAAACCATAAATTTAACTTGATAGAGTTGAAATATTTTCTATTAATACATCAAAATTGCATTTTCAGAAGCTTTTCTCATAATTAGCACTTAAGTTTGATACTAACAAGTTCAGTCTGTTATGTCTGAAAACAACGTAATTTTTCAAGCAATAATAGTAACACGTTAATTTATATATAGAAAAGGGGATAAGTTTGCTCTAGATTAAAATAAAAATATTTAATAAATAATGCAAGTTTCTTAATTCTTAATTTTTTTTTAATTCGATTGCAAGACACAGAAAAGATAATAATAAATAAATAAATGATGATAAAACAGTACGTGGTCAACGAGCCACGGCTACTATATATTTCTGTTAAATTGATTTTACAGGCAATTTAATGTTGGTAAAAAAAAAAAAAAGAGTAAAATACTATGTTCTCCATTTTTTTCCCCTCTTTTGTGAAAATAAGATGTTGGAAATAATAACATAATTAATGAATCATGAATAAAGGAACATAACAATCTGACATTGTTCTTTAACTGCATAAATTTAATAAAAACTATTCCATATTTGTGAACAGCAGTTGCTGGTATCGTTTCATTGATTTTTATCTCATTATTAAGCGATGACAACGTTATCTTTTGTGTTTTGTATACTGTTCGTTGCATGCATTTTTTTTTTCTTCGTTTGAGAGAGAGAGAAAGAAAGGGAGAAAAGAAAAAAAAAAAAAAAAAGATGACTAGCCATTTTTTCAGAATAAAAAATTGCTTATCTGGAACAAAGGTTGAAATTGTATCTGGGTCTGAGGGATAAAAAGTGGGTAAATACGACGTGCGAAGGACGCGAGGCGAATTGAAGTGCTTGGTTATTGCTTTTGGGAGCATCAGTATGAATGCTTTTCTGTTTACTAATATCAGAATTGATGACATAACCGACATACATTAAGTATGCATTCTAATGAAATATACTTTTAAGTTAAAGCTTACTTGTTGCATAGCGGAAAAAAAAAAAAAAAAAAAAAAAAATCTGGTGTATAACAACCATACGACTTCCATTGCCCACTGCTACACTAAACATATCTCCTTTTGGAGATAGAGTGGCCAGAAGACATAAAATTGACTTAACCAATCAGACACCTAACGATTTTCCTATAGAAACGAACTAGCAAACTAATGCATACCTCGAAAAGACATATAAAAGAGACTTTACCTGGTGAATTTAAAGATAATCCGTAGAACCGTTTTTTGAGACAATTCCCGAGATCTATAACTGAACTACGTAAACAGGAGGTATAATTTTTTTTGTACTAATCATTAACGAACAAACTCACACAAAAGGACATCTAAATAAGATTTTAAGAAGCAAATTTGAAGAAAATCATAAGAGCTGTTTTAGAGGTACCGACTTTCGGTCCCATTTCAGATTTTCAACAAAATTCGCTGACTCATCTTGAAACCAATTAACACATACGAAAGAGCATTTGAAAGGAAATTAATCTGGACAGTTTGAAGAAAATACGTCTAGTTCCCCCCCCCCCCTTTTTTTTTTGATACACACTTCTGATATCTAAAATTAACCCAACCATTTCGGGACGCATATCGATTTTCCTGCAGTGACCAACTAATACATATTAAAGGATATTTAAAAAGGAGTTTATATAAGAAATTTAAAGAAAACATTTAGAGCTGCTTTTGAGATACGGACAAATTAAAAAACAGTCCTACTTCCGGTTTTCCAATTTTCACCAAAAGAACTCATCTATAAACCGAATCTGTCTGTATTATGCAGTGTTGTTGTTCTGTCATTTTAGTTTTAGAAGTACGGTTGTCAGAAGCCCACCTCCACCCTCCCACACGTACACATTGACTAATGTCCAAAAAACACTTTTTTGTACTCGGGTGACCTTTAAAACATACAAATCAGGTGAAATTATGATATCGAAATTTTTGTCCGAATCCAATAGTACTTTCATTATGTACGGTAGTCGGGTAATGGAAATTAAAATACTCTATAAATTTGATTTTAATTATTCTTCAATGTCCTCTAGGTATTCAAAATTTTGAGATACAATGAGTGCGCAGAAACGATATAGTTTTGTATTTCAGAGATAAATGAATAATTCTTTTAAACATTTCACTATGATGTTTTTCATTCTTCGAATTTTCAAAACACGCAGGACCAGCTTTAATATTAGTTATGTGTATGAGGCCTCGTATTATATTGTTGACCCATCAGATACATATTTCAAGTGAATGTTGTCCAATCGTGTTAATTATTGCCCTTAAAGTAGGAAATATTTGATAATCTGCGACTGTTAATTAAGCATTCAAGAATGACTGCAGTCGTCGCGTCGTACAACAAGATGAAAGAAATATGCACACTGCTGCTTATTACATATTGAATATGTAACACTGCTCATTGGTTTAATATTACAAAAAAAAAAAAAAAAAAAGGTTAATTATTAATGTCAGAAGGAAGCTATTATCTATATATATGTATATAAAAGAGTAAACTCACTGATTCACTGACTCAACACAGACGTGGCGATTCTACAGGAGATACAGTCACAAATTTTGGTGAGCGAGTTGGTTTTTGGTCCCTGATCCTCACTAAGACGGGATTTTGCGAATAACCCTCGTTCCCTCCTGAGTGGGGGAAAAGGCAAAAACACCTTTATAAGCATAACTCGGCTCCAAATTACTTCACGGTAAAGAAATTGCAGATGGGGAGACTAGACTTAAGTACAAAAAAATTATTTTCTGCGATTTTGGAATTTTGGATTTTTAAGGGGAGGAGAGCGTAAATACGATTTTCGGAGGCAAATTTGGCAAAATACGGATTTTCGAGTAAAACTCTACCAATAATAGCACAAAGATATAGAAATCCGCCAAGCGTCTTTTTGAGGATATTTCCAAAAACTCAGATTTGTTTTTTTTTGCGATTTTCGATTTTGGGGAAAGGGGGGGGGGGGGTTACGAGGGGACAAATTCGAGCCCCTCTTTTAGAACTAAATTCGTCCGGGAAAATCTATAGGAGCTGAGGTCACAAATTTTAATGTGTGGCTTATTTGCGTGTGTCCAATACCCATTGTAACGGGATTTTGCGAAAGTCCTCCTTTCTCTCCTTGCGGGTGGGGGGTGGGGAGAATAAACACGTTTCCAAGCACAAATTTGCTTCAAATTATCTCAGTACGATTAATTTTTATGTGTGGGCTGTTTATGCGTTCCCAACACGCACTATAAAATTTTTTTACGAAACTTCTCCCTCCCCCCCTTCCGTTTAAGGGCGGGGGGGGACACGCTTTTAACAGTAACA
This sequence comes from Salticus scenicus, assembly GCA_963930645.1. NCBI lineage: Eukaryota > Metazoa > Arthropoda > Arachnida > Araneae > Salticidae > Salticus > Salticus scenicus. Next base: position 240,300,612 of record OZ005650.1, on the reverse strand, counting down.
CTGCTCTAAATTATCTCAGAATAGCGATCTTTGATATGTCTATTAGTTATGCGTACTAAAGACATACAGTACAAAGGTATTTTTTAAAATTCCACCTATCCTCCTTGGCATTGGGGGAGGAAGGCAAAATCATGTTTCCATTGCTCCGAATTATTTTAAAAAGGCGATTTTTTATTTACGGGCAAGTTATGCGTTTCCAACACTCACTATAAAGGGATTTTCTGAAATTTCCCCTTTCCCACCTTTAAGGGCGGGGGTGGGGGTGGCCAAAAACACGTTTTAAACAGTAACTCTGCTTCAAATTATCTGAGGAAAGCGATTTTTTGATATGTCGATTGATTATGCGTACTCAACACACACATCTATTGAGGGATTTTTTGAATTTTCGTGCTATCTCTCCCCTTGAGGGTTTGGTGGGGGTAAAAAACATGTTTCCATGCGAAACTCTGTTCCAAATTATCTTAGAATAACAATTTTTGATGTGTGGACTGCATATGCGTATTCAGCACACACACTACAAAGTAATTTTGTGAAATTTCACCCTGCTGTTCCTTAGGGAGAGTGGGGATGGGGGCAAAAAACATGTATTCATGCATAACTCTGCAGTAAATTATCTTAGGAAGGAGATTTTGATGTGTGGGTGAGTTATAGGTATCTAACTCATAATACGAGGGTGAATCAAATATAAACGAGACTTATTTTTTAAAATATTTATTTTGATTTTAAACGCACAAACAATCATAGTTTATTTTTCTACATAATCTCCTGATTTAGAAACACATTTTTCCCAGCGTATAGGTAATTTTTTAATTCCTTCCAGGTAAAAAGAGTCAGGTCGTGTTTGTAGCCAATTGCGCACATATGCTTCAACTTCATTATCGCTGTGGAATTTTTGCCCTCCCAAAGCTTCCTTGAGAGGACCCAAAGACATGGAAGTCGCAGGGAGACAGGTCTGGACTGTATGGAGGGTGTTCCAGTGTCTCCCAACCCAGTTGCTCCAATGTCATGGCTCTCATTTTCAACACGTTCACGGCCCTCCACGAACTGTTTATGCCAAGCAAACACTCTAGCTCGCGACAGCGTCTCTTCCCCGAACTGTGCAGTCAATCTTCTCAAGATTTCGGCCGGTTTTACACCTTCTGCAGCTAAAAACTTGATAACAATACGTTGCGCAATAGAGGGAGGTACCTCCTGCTCGGACATCGTAACGATGGACACTGAGCGAGTCTATGATGATGAGTCACGTGCTTCCCCCACTCCTGACAAACCAACCTAACAGCCAATAACAGCGGAACGTTCTTCCATCACTATTGCGCGCGCAGGTCCAAAAGTCTCGTTTATATTTGATTCACCCTCGTATAAAGAGATTTTGCAAAATTCTCTTTCTTCTTTCCTTTAAGAGTGGGACGAGGGGGGGGGGGGGGTATTTTTTAAAGCTTTAAGAGTTATGTTTTAAAACATAACTCTGCTTCAAATAATCTTCAGGATCTCGAATTTTTAATGTGTCGGTTAGGTATGTGTATGCAACATGCACTATTAAGTGATTTTGCGAAATTGCTCCCCTCCCCCCTTTTGGGGTGGGCGGGGGCATAAAACACGTTTTCAAGCTTAAATCTGCCTCAAATAACCTTATAATGGCAAATTTTTGTGTGTGGATTTTGATTAAGTGTACGTAATATGCACTTTGATGGGATTTCGCAATTCTTTCAACTTTACCCGCTAGGGAGGGAGAGTAAAAAACCGGCAAGGTGCTACCGAAGGTATTGGGGCGCCAGACTCGAAGTGTGGCGAGTGGAAAAACCGCTACCGAAGGTAGCGAGAACTTTAACTTAGATTTTGACTGATTTCAATGATTTATTATTATTATTAATGATATGGTATTTTTTGAGAATTAATTTCAATATAATGACCAGCGAAGCGGGAAAAGCCTGCTAGTTTAATACTAAAATCAAATATAAATTTTTGTTTATAAAAATAACTTTCAACATTAAATTAAACTTTCAAAAAACTTTACAGGATATATAAACAGCTATTAATCATTTATACGTAACTGTTATACACTTGTCTTGGTTGTGACTACAATAAAATTACGAAATGCATTAAGTATTGAAGCTTTGTTAGTGAAAAATACCATGATCTGCTTATCCCGCAATCGTGGAGCCCCACCAACGGCCGAACGGTTCTGCATCAAAACTTGTAGGCGGGAAATGCCTGGTTCGATCCCAGGTCGCTCTCGTCAACCTATCCATTCAGAGTTTTCTGTGGTTTTCTTCGAAACTCGCGTGAATACGAGGTAGGACTCCTTAGAAAGACTTCTACCTATGGGTTTAAGTCCCTAATGTAGTCAATCGGCCTTAATCCACACAATCGCAACCCGCAATTATGGATCAATAGAAATTAGTATTTACTTTGGATGAACAGCATGTTTTTTAGTCTGATCATTTAGTCCATGTATGTAACCCCCCCCCCTCCCCGCCAAATCCAGAATTAACCGTGGGAGGGGCAATATGTCAATAAGTTGAAGGGATTGAATTGAATTTCATTGATTGTTATTGATAAAGCGAGTTGAAATCGGAGGTGTTTCAAGTTGAACATTCTACTTTTTTTTTTTTTTTTTTTTTTTCTTGCGGGTCGAGTTAGGTTTAGGTTGATTGTTTTTTTTTTTTTTTTTCTTTTTTCTAGTGGGTAGTGTTCGAGATGGGATTAATTTTTAATGAGTCGCGGTCGAGTTGAGAAAAGTTTTAAAAATATTTCACAAGAATAAACTGAAATTTGTTTGATGTAATTATAATTGTATAAACATACTTACAGTGCGACGCAAAAGTTTAGACAATGACGTTGTTCATCTTTAAAATTTAGAATTATGACATCAGAATTACAAAAACATGTATATATATTTAAAATATGTTTTAAAATGCTATAATCAAAAGACAGTCGTTTGATTTGCAATAATTTTAATTTTTTTGATAAAAATGAAAATTTGCTTGTCGCAGAAGTTTAGACACGATTATGAGTTTCTGTGATTATTTTCTGGCATATGCAAATTTAAAATCGATGGTGTCACAGATTTTGAGTACTTAAGTTCTGTAAATGATAACGCTTCGTAGTCGACATGCCGCGAGCTAAAAAAATCTGGAGTGACTCCACTCGACTTTCCGAACATTGAGTAATTAACAGTTTTGTAGATAAAGTAAAGAAAGAGGAGTTAGTCAGTCTGAGAACGGGATTCGACAAGGATATATTTAACAAAACAATATTAAATGTACTTTTTTATATAGGAATTTTTGCTAGTGTTCGGAGACTTTTGTTACCGACTGTATGTGTGTATGTCTGTGAGTGAACACGCTAGCTTTTAAACGCTTTGTTCGAATAAACTGAAAGTTGGTGCGTATATTGTAAGTCACCATAGTACGAACCCTATTGATTTTGGTGAATCTAGCACTTATAGTTTTTTTTACAGGGACACCAGGAAAAATTCTTTATCATTATGGCCTATGGGGCCAAATTTTTAAAAGTGTGATAGCGTCTAAACGCCTTATTAATCTGAGCAAAAAAATTGTACACATGTTATAGGTCACAGTTGCACCAACTGTATAGATTTTGGTGAATTTAGCACTTACAGTTTTTTTTACAGGGACACAAAGAAAAATTCTTTATCATTATGGCCTATGGGACCAAATTTTAAAAAGTGCGATAGCATCTAATCGCCGTATTCAATTGAGCTGAAATTTTATATGAATATTATAAATCACTTTTGCACTAACTATAAGCATTTTGGTGAATCTAGCATTTTTGGTTTTTACAGGGACACAACGAAAAATTCTTTATCATTATGATCTATGGGCTCAAAGTTCAGTAGCGTTAAATAAAAAATACTCAAACACTCTATTATGGTTTTCTCTCTTTTGTTTGTTTAACAACTCCTCTTTCTTTACTTTATCTACCGAACTGTTTATTACTCAATGTTCAGAAAGTCGAGTGGAGTCACTCTAGATTTTTTTAGCTCGCGGCATGTCGACTACGAAGCGTTATCATTTGCAGAACTTAAGTACTCAAAATCTGTGACATCATCGATTTTAAATTTGCATATGCCAGCAAATATTCACAGAAACTCATAATCGTGTCTAAGCTTTTGCGACAAGCAAATTTTCATTTTTATCAAAAAAATTAAAATTATTGCAAATCAAACGACTGTCTTTTGATTATAGCATTTTAAAACATATTTTAAATATATATACAGGTTTTTGTAATTCTGACGTCATAATTCTAAATTTTAAAGATGAATAACGTCATTGTCTAAACTTTTGCGTCGCACTGTATATATCCAGGATTAAAATTAATTAAGGTAAAATAGACATCCATATCTGACAAAAGCAATGAACAAAGAAACGTTAAATAAAAATATTTTGTTTTTAGAATGTAAACATTAAGCACTAAATTACAAACGCTAAACTTGAAGAACATTTGAAGTACACAACACACATAAAGGTTAAAAGTTACTATTAATTCATTTCTTATATTTTTAAAATTTTGACTTGTTAGTGCATAATTAATTATTTTTTCAATTATTTTTTATGAAAACTTTCTTAATTTTATGACTTAAAATTTTTTTGTAGGATTTTTATATGAATTATTATTTTTTAGTTAGTATCCAGGTTTCGGATCGAGTTTAAATTCAAAGAATTCGGTTTCGGTTATAAGGGACTTGGGTGCTGGTCGTCAAAATTTTCTACTGCGAGTTCGAGACCGATGAAAATTGTTTTTTCGGGTTCGGGTCGAATAGAAACTCTAGTGAAAAATGCGTCAAAATCTGATGTCATCTGGGAAAATTTTTTAATATTTTAATACGCATTTTTTTTTTTTTTACTCGTGTTAAAATTATGTCATGTTTATGATCTCAAAATAAATAAATCTTTTCCTTTTTTTTTTTTTTTTTTAATTTTGATTTTTTGAGAATTTTGATTACTGAAAACGATTAAAGTACAGAAATGGTTGGAAAAGCATAGATATTTTTAACGTACCCAGTAATTTAAGTCGAGATCCGAAATGTTTCTAGGTTTTCACTCCGTTATTTTGCTGTTTTCTATAGACCAATTTCTAATTATTATGTATCAGCGCTTTCTTCGGTCTTTTTGTATGTTAATCTTACGTAGTGAAATAGCCCATGGACGATATGTTTCCCCTTCTTCTGATGGGATGGCGAAAATATCGGATTACTGAAATTTCTAGGGTTTCTGATGAGCTCGTTTTGACGATGATGGAAAGAGTATTGAGGATTGAATATAGCGGCAGAGTGTTTACTGAGACAGTTTACAAAACCAATCCAATTAAGATCTCAGATCCACTATGTCTTTTGAAATCAAGGAATCTGCAAGTACTGCTCGATGTAGTCTGCAAAAACACAAATTTAATATTTTATTCTTTTATGTATTTGATTACATATGATGAAATTTTATAACATTTAAAAAGTTTTTGTTTATTTATTTCGTATAACAAAGATTCATAGGTAGATAATTACAATTATAGGATTAAAAAATAAATACATAAAAGTTACGAATTTCAAATCCCGAGATTTTCTGGATTGATAAATAAGAGATTCAATGCAGAAATGATCGATTATTATTTCCTAAAATATGCAATAAAAATTTCAGAACTAGTTCTTGCATAAGAATTATGTTAGGAAAGCTGATTTCTTATGTTGTCAAAAGTCTATCCTTTAACAGACCAAGAAAGACTGTTATCAATTGTTTAAACAAGTTTTATAATTGAATTTCAATCTTTTTTTTTTTTTTAATTCCTATACTTGGAAACATTGCAAACTGTGTTGTAGTATGAGTGTCTTTTGCTTTCAGATATTGCATAGACAACCGAACAATTGTGTTATACAAATAGCGCGCTATCACAAAGCTCCAATACACGCAGAGGTGCAGCCATATGGAAAATCTCAAAAGGTGAGTATTAAAAGCGCCACCATTCAGTCTATATACACCCAACAATATTCTTTTTCATGACGACCATCTCACATATCATGTTTGAGTACATTTGTACGTTATAGAAGCTGAAATATAGCCTTCTAGTACAAGGGGAAATAGCAGCATATCAGCGATTTTTGTCGGCCGATATGCACCTAAAATTATACAGAATTGTGTTTTACAGTGGTTCATGTTTTGTGGAGTTATACTCAATAGAAACTGAAATATAACCTTCCCATAAATGGGAGAAATGGAAACATAGCAGCATTACGTATTGGACAATTTGCACAAAAAGTTTATAGGCACCAATTAATTTTAAGGTGCAACTAATTATAAACTTTTGTGAAATTTTTTGTATTAGTTTTTGAGCCAGAGTTGCCACAAAATTTTCGTCGACCACACACAGGCACACGCTCAGATATTTTCTAAAAATTGTCAAATCATGTTGAGGACATCTCAAAATGTGTAAATAAATCGAAAACTGGAGATAAATTCCTATTTTAACGACATATTTAGATTTCGTAGTGAGCGGAATTAAAAATTAGATATCAAAGAAACAAGCGAATAAACTAATGAACATCAGACATGTCCTTCAAATATTAATAACTTTACTTTCTTCTATATTCAATAGAAGAAAATATTGGATTCGTAAAAATTTTCGACTTTTGGTTTTCGACAGATTTACACGTTTTGAGAGGTCTAAAACACGATTTGACCATTTATAGAAAATGTCTGACTGTGGTCTGCCTGTCTGAGTGTGTGACAAAAATTTTGTGTCGACTGTATGTCCGAAACTACTGCTCGGAATTGTATATAAATTTATATGTAGATGCACCTTGACCTAAATTAGTGCCTATCAACTTTTGGTGTCAACCGCTCTACAAGTGGCGCTGTTGTAGAACGATTTCCGCAATTTAAGGGAAGGCTGTATCTCAGGTTCTACTGCGTATAATTAAACAAAACTTGGTATGTGAGAAGGCCATTATGAGACATTACGCCGATTCAATTTGAATGCGTATGGGCCTGCAGGTGGCGCTGCTATACAGATATTTCTGCAGTTTAAGGGAAGCCTATCTCAGGAAGAGCTGCACAGAATTGCATATAAATTTATATGTAGATGCACCTTGACATAAATTATTGCCTGTGAACTTTTGGCCTCAACCGCTCAGCAGGTGGCGCTGCTACACAGCGATTTTCGCAATTTAAGGGAAGGGTATATCTCAGTTTCTATTGTGTATCATCAAACAAAACTTGATATGTGAGAAGGCCATTAGGAGACATTATGCTGATTCAATTTAGATGCATTTCGGTCAATAAGCGGCGGTGCTATACTTCAAATTTCCTCTGTAACGGGAATTCTATATCTCAACTTCTATGGCATATAACTGTACGAAACTTGATATATGAGATAGCCATTATAAAAACGCATTTTTTAATAATACAACATACTAGTTTTACAGTGCCTTCTGCAAAAATTCTTTCAAACAAAAAAGCAGCTATTGTACAATAAATATTGAAATTGAAACAAAAACTTCTTCACACATCATAAAATAAAGGGAAGCACTACCGGTTTTGAAAAGACGTGGCTTTTCTTATTCAGGTCCAAAAAAAAAAAAAAAAAAAAAAACACGCTCTACTAGCTTGGAGGCAAAAACATTTTTGCACTTGAGACTGTTTGCACTTGATTTTTGCTCGTGACAAGATAAAATAAGGTTAAAAGAAAAAAAAAAAAAAATCTGAAGAAATTTTTTTTTTTTTTTTTTTTTAAGAAAACATGAATAATTGTTTTGTTTCTTTTATCACATTCTTTAAAGTCTGTAACTTTCCTTGTGAGTCGGTTTCGGGTCGTGTTTATTGAAATTCTTTTTTTTTTTTTTTTTTTTTTTTTTTTTGCGAGTCAGTGAGCATCTTAAATAAATAAATAAATAATTAAAAACTCAATAATAAGCAGATTTTTCTTTTTTTTTTCTTTTCCTTAATATTTCTTTTTAATAGAAATATAATTGCACAACTAATGTAAGCATAAGACTATAAGTAATTTAAATTTTAGGCATATTCCAATTCTTAGAAGCAGAATTTTCTGTATTTATCTGCATCAAAACAAAATTTGTCTGTGATCCAGGAATGCCGGACAAAGCTGGTATCACAAGAAGTATGTAAAATTTAAATCTTAATACGTAAAATTTCCATCTACAAAGAAAATAAACTAAAAATATACGGCAAGTACAGTAATCTAGAGACATAATGTAGATTATATTTGTATTTTAACCCCAGCCTTTGTTTTTGAGATGTTAAATTGATCTGCAGAGCTTTAAATAATCTGCAGCGCTCGCTGCCGTGCTGCACTGTTTCTGCTACTGGATAATCCAATTATTATAGTAAACTTCCATCATCCAAACTATCGCAGATCTCTGTTTAATGAACACTTTTTAATCTCTAATGTAAATTCTTTTTGATTCTTCTGATGATTCTTAATTATCATAATACCACCGCACTTTTGCATAGAAAACAACGGTAAAAGATGTCAAAGAAAAATGTAGAAAAAAGCACGATAAATTAAAAAAAAAAAAAAATACCGTCTAAGAATATACACAAAAAGTAGTCGAGAAAAAGACATCAAAGAGCTCAGGGGGGGGGGGGGGGACTGACTATGAAACTGTCGGCAGGACATGCTGCTTCCCGAGTTTGTCATTTTTCTTTTCTTTTTCAGGTTTTCAGGTCGGGTGTTGAGCATGGTTATTACCTTTTCAGGTGTATTAGAATTATTATTAAATACTACGCTACCCTTCAAATTTGTTAGATGAGGCTAAATAGGCGAACAAAACAAAAGTTTAAAATGAAGTATAACTCTCAAATTTGCGACAAATCAGTAAAATTTCGAAGTATCCTTCTTGATTACGGATCATAAACTTTTCTTTGAGATTGTATTCCCTATTTAAAAGTCTATGAAATTATTTTCTGTACACACTTGTATATAAAGTTTTTATTTTATGCTATATTTTGTCATTCTTACTTCTCTTCCCCGAAGAGAAATTAAACGAAGAAGAATAAAGCGAGCGCCGAGTGCTACAAATTTCACTTTCCGTACAGTGTATGACGAAATAGTACATTTTTTGGAATACAGCTGTTTAGCGATATCCAAAGCGTAGTAATATTTAGCTTTTTATTTTTTCTCACTTGATTAAACATCGGAGTAGTCTTTAAAAACTGATTCTCATATTTTCGGAAGCGTGACAAATGTTTTGGACGTCATCGCTCTTGCTTTTATTATTTTATTTTTATCGTGATCACTTGCTTTCACTAATCTGTCTTTCAAAGTCTCTTCTGACACGCCTCGTTGTTTATCAATCTAAAATTATTCAAGGGCATTTGATGCTATTACACAAATGCTTATGCATCTTTAAATTAATTAGTTTCTCTTATCCATACATGGTAGAGAAAGTATTGTCTTCGGATCGATTTTTCAAAATTTAATTTTTTCCTCTAATTACACGTTTTGGGGTTACTTGAATATAAAAATGTTTTTTTTTTTTTTTTCTCGGTTGATTTATGTATGTGTCTGTGTGTCAGTTATCAGGATAACTCAAAAACAGATAGTAGCAGGAAGTAAAAATTCGATATTCTAAATTTTTATCATATGGAGATATTATTTGATTTATTTTATTAACATCGGACTCGGACGAATCCGACCACTTACAGGAGTAAAAATAAATAAATTACATTAAGGTGCCTGCCTACTTTCGGAAAAGATTTTTTTTTTTTTTTTGAAAAAGTGCCTACTTATGGGCATTATATTATAAAATATAGCTAACAATTGTGAATAACATGTAAAATTATGCATATTTTTAAATATTTTGATTTTTAGGATCAAAACATACATAAAATGCCACTTTTGCAAAACATCAGAACTGAAATTTAAATGAAGATATTTTTATTTTGCAAATTTTATTAAGATTCATGAAACTCTCCTGAGGTACTGAAGCATTTTCGTAATCATAACTGTGTTATTAAAAAAATTATAAAAGTTAACGTTTTTACGCACAGAAAAATCAAGTAAATATCTGACAATTCATAACTTGTATCAATTAAAATAATTAATTTTAGAAAGTTCCTGATTTATTTCGAAGTTTTTTATTTTCTTTTTTAAATTCATCTTATATGCAGTAACAAATTTTGATGCTTATATTGAGTTAACGTAAACATTAATGTAAACAAACATTTAAGTTCACTTCCGGTAGCACATGGCTACTTTCGGTTTCAAAAACTTGCGAGTGACTAATATTAAAATGCCTGTAACTCCAGCTCTAAGCAAGATAGAAACAAAATTCAAACTGATTTAGAAACCTGAAATGTCAGGCTTTAATATTAAACCAAAAATAGAAAATCAGATTTTTGACCGAAAATTGCATTTTAAAGGTAGGCAGACACCTTAACGGCCCTCTTCACTTACCGTCGCCGGAATTCTTATTTTGTATGAACTGGTGTACCTTTTAAGTTTCATGTTCTAATTTTCTTTCCTCTATTTTTATACTTGACTGTAATCGTGCTCTTCCACAAAACAATCTCCTTTGACACTTTCCACATTTCAAAAGACGTGTTTTACTTGCTTCATGTTATCTAATATTATTGATATGTGTGACATAGTTTTTCGTTTTTAGCAGAGGTCATTGGCAAGTGTCTCCTACAAACTCTGTAAATCTAAGATTAACTGATTACAATAGTTGGCACTTCGAAGTTTTTCTCTTGTATCATCCGCCATTTTTCATTCAGCTTAATTCATGCTCTTCAAATGTACCCTTCTTTAATGTTGGCTGTGTCTCAATGAGCCAGGAACTTCAACTGTGAAAGGTTCAGAAAATGCAGAAATGCTAATTTGAAGAATGTTTGCTCTAATTTCTTCTTTTTCACGCTTCACTTCACATTCCTTGCTTTAACTCTTGCAATGCAGTGAAACTTTTTTAAAATGCTTTCATTACTGTTTATTTAATGAATCTGTGTGTCTTAAAACTCTAACGTTTCCGTTGAAAAGAAAACGTAAACTTTCACTTCAAGAAGTTTAACAACGACTTTATGTTGTTTGTCATCGACCTTTACTCATATTATTAAGAGTATAGTTGATTACTGTTATCTTTTTTGCACCTCATTGCTTTTATGGACGCCGACGCATTATTCAAAGTTCTTCTTTTGCAGTAATTTTAAAGGAATTAAAAAAGAAAGAAAAACGTGAATAGTATGGGGGACGTTATAATGGAATTTTTTTGTAAATTACTGTAATTTAATTATAAAGGTTTGTATACATATGCATTGAAATATAGCCTTATAAAATTTCTCGGAAATAATTTAAATTTAATAAAGTTCAAGTTTTCAAGTTATTTGAAAAAAATTCAAATTCTTTTTGCTGACTAATTTTTATTTTTTTCTTTCTTTTCTAATTTCTAAATTTATAGTAAAAATTTGCATCAAATTTCAGCATTCAAACATAAAAAAAATAAAAATCTTATCAGTGATCACAGCAATACTCAAATATATTTAGAATATATTATTAAACAAGGTTACTAAGGTACGTGGAATTCTGGGAAAACCTGGAAAACTCAGGAAATTTCAAAATTTATTGCAAAAACAAGAAAAAATCAGGGAATTTTGAAATATTTTGGAAAAATATCGGTAAATTTTTTCATTATGAAATCTTTTTTTAAATTATAGTGCATTACACTGAAGAAGAAAAAGTCAATTACGTTTTTTTTTTTCATAACTATAGGAAGTTAATAAAATTAATGTACCCCATATAGGTTCAGTTGGCTTGTAAACATGTTAGATTTTAATGCTGCATAATTTTACTTTTAAAAGAGACGGGAAAAACTCAAGGAATTTTTTCTCCTGATTTGTGTAGCAATCCTGTTAAATTATGATAATGTAAAATCAAAAATAATTAACAAGGGAATGTTTAAATCAAAATTAAAGTTAAATTTATGAATTTTATTTTTTAAATTTAAATAGTTTTCGAGAAAATTCAATATAGTTAGTGTTGTTATTCATATGTATGCTAATCTTTATAACTCTAAGACAGTCAGTTACACAAAAAACATTTATAATTTTTTCTTTTTTGTAAATGACATTTTTTGTAATTCACCCTCTTGTAATAAAAAGTGCAAAAAAATATTTTTCGTATGATTTTACTTGCTGAAAAAATTGGTTTTAATGACGAATTTTTTTTTTTTTTTTTTTTTTTTTTTTTTATAGAAAAAGATTATTTTATTTTATATACGAAGATCAGTCACCAGCATTGTGTTTTATCCTATCAATTTCTTCATTCATGTACCTTTATTTTGATAAGATATTTAGTATTGCTTCATTGTATTATCATTTACTTCATACAGGCGCATTTCAATGTTTCGACCATTTCTTTTTTTTTTAATCGGATATTACTAGATAAATTTCATAGTTTATTGTAAGCCTTATAAACCATTTGTATGTATAAATAAATAAATATGAAAATCTTTTAAGATCATATTCAAAGACACGATAATTATTAATTGAAGATTTAAGAAAATACATTTTCCCGCCGTATTTAAAAAAAAAAAAAAAAAAAAAAAAAAGAAACTCGTAGTTTTTAGATTACTCAAAAACGATTTTAAAACATAGTATCTTTGAAAGAAAAAAGGAGGAGGACGCTGATATAGAAATAATCAAGATAAAATTTTTGTCTAATGTTCACCCTTTGCGATCGTATATCTTTTCTGAACCACTAAAGTATTTTTATTTTTCCTGTCGTATGTCTGCTCTTAGCCACCATAGCAGAGAACCATATAGATCTTATGTTGTACTAAGTTGACATCAGGATACATATATACATTCGGAAATACATATACTTTATACATTGCGCATATCTCTAAATAATATTTTACAGATTGTGTTATGAGAAAATTCACATGATGGATAATTTGTTACTTTCTTCTGTACTTAATAGAAGAAAGTATTGGATCGTACAAATTTCCGACTTCCGGTTTTCGATGGATTTACACATTTTGAAAGTTCCAGAACATAATTTGACCGTTTTTAGAAAGTGTCTGTCTGTGTGTGAGAAAATTTTGTAGCGACTGTATTTCAGGAACAACTGTAGAGAATTGCATATAAATTTATTTGCAGATACACCTAAGAACTAAGTTAGTCTATCAACTTTTAGTGCAAACCACTCAACAGGTGGCGCTGCTATACGGCGATTTCCGCAATTTAAGGGAAGGTTATATCTCAAAAACAGAATTGCATATATATTTATATGTAGAAGTACCTTGACCTAAATTAGTGCCTATCAACTTTTGGTGTCAACTGCTCGACAGGTGGCTCTTCTACACAGCGATTTCCGCAATTTGAGGGAAGACTTTATCTCAGGTTTTATTGCGTATCATCAAACAAAACTTGATATGTGAGCAGGCCATTATGAGGCATTATACTGATTCAGTTTAGATGCATATCGACCAGTAGGTGGCGCTGATATACTGCAATTTTTCCGGAGATCGAGAAGGCTATATCTCAACTTCTATGGCATATAACTGTACGAAACTTAATATGAGAGATAACCATTATGAAAATCCATTTTTTAAAAATTTTATTTATGGAGAATAAAACTTTCTTTGGATATTTAGTGTTAGTTTTCTCTAAGATGAAAATCGTCTGCGTTCATCATGGTAGATAATTTTTATAAATAATAGTTTTAATAAATTATTTGTACTGAGTGAATTTGTATAGGAAAATATAAAAGAAAGTCTTATGGTCGCCACAACATACTAGTTTCCCGCTGGGAATGTAAAAATTAATTAATACATTTTCGTTCTTCATAATCATACGTACATATCACGTATTGCTGCTTATTAAAAATAATTAATGCCGACCAGCATGGCACCTGCGTATAAAACTTAATACATCTGCAACGGATTAAAGTATGTATAATGATTTAACTTTCCTTCCAGAATTCGTGTAAGGAAAATTGGAGTTTTTAATAACTCTCAGTTTAAATTATACTAATTTCCAAAAGTTAATCAACAACCCCCCTCCCCCCAACTTAACTTTTAAATACATTTACGCATGAACAGATAATTTCAATGACATATCGTTATAAAAATATTTATCGAATTTTATGTAACTTTAACATTGGGAATAATTTTTAAACCGATATTAACTCAAATTTTCTCAAAAGTAACTTTTAAGGAACATTTTAATGATTTTCGAAATAAATAAATAAAATAAAAGACAAATAAAATAAATAAGAGATGGTGTTCAGGATGTAATATAGATATGTGAAGATGCACATACTTTCAAAAATTAAATTGAAACATTTTTCTTCTTTTTATGTATGCGAATAACTTAAAATAACAATAATAATAAAAACGTAAAAATTGAATGATTTTTTTTATTTTTTTTTAAATAAAATTATTTTTTCAAATTTTTATTATTCTTGTAATTTTTATAGTTTACAAATTTATAAATACTAGTGGTCGCCCAGTGGTCGAAATTCGACCATAATTAATTAAAATTATAAGTTTAAACATTATTAAGGTTCTATTGTCAAAGACTATACTTCTATAATCACAGATTTTGCCAAGGCTACACTGTTAATTTACCTAGTTTTTTCAAAAAATTATATGAAATTTAAATAAAAAAAATCCAAAAAATGATTAAAATAAAGAATGCCTTTTTTTAAATTACAATCGATACAGGTATGCTTTACCCTTATGACAACATGAAGTGAATGCAGTTCTGTCACCTAAAGTGACTTCAGATTCAAAATGTTTCGCATTGCAAAACCTGCATTCCAAATCCATTAATCCACAATCATAACTATAAAAAACTTTTGGAATGACATTTCGTGCACATTTAAATTTATCTGTCAAATTCACTTCTTCATTCTGTATAATATTAACACTATTTGTATTTTCATTACTATTATTATTATGTGTCCGCAAATATAGATTCCTTCTTCTTTGTCTCTCACTCCGACCCGTTAATGTTCTATGTCGAGGCATAATAAAAGTAGAAAAAAACTTTCATCGTCAGTAGAAAAAATCGTTATTTTTTTTTATTTTAGGTTGATTTCTTTAGAAACTGATCTATACAAATTGAATGAGTTGAGTTGAGTTGAGTTGATTAATTAGTATATATATAATGCAAAACTTGTGTGTTTTTAAAAAATATTAGCATTCTGCGATAACTCTTTCAGATGAAACTGGCTATTTAAAAAATAACTCATTGTTATTAACTTTTATTATTGTTATTAACATATTAACTTTTTATTATTAATTGAAATTTCAAAATTTTGGCAACAGTATAAAAAAATGAAAATGCTAATTTTAATCTGGAAATAAAACCCGATAATATAGGCTTTGAATTGCACCTTTGTCGTTTCACAAATGTTCCAATTTCTCGTCTTTGTCGTTGTATTTTTAAAAAATATTAGCATTCTGCACTTCTTCTCTATATAAACTATAAGTGTGCGAAATTTCATAATCCTCCGTCCGCGCAATTTTCGTAAAAAGGGGTACAAAGTTTTTGCTTCACGTATTAATATATAGATATTATTAATTGAAATTTCAAAATTTTGGCAACAGTATAAAAAAATGAAAATGCTAATTTTAATCTGGAAATAAAACCCGATAATATAGGCTTTGAATTGCACCTTTGTCGTTTCACAAATGTTCCAATTTCTCGTCTTTGTCGTTGTATTTTTAAAAAATATTAGCATTCTGCACTTCTTCTCTATATAAACTATAAGTGTGCGAAATTTCATAATCCTCCGTCCGCGCAATTTTCGTAAAAAGGGGTACAAAGTTTTTGCTTCACGTATTAATATATAGATATTTTTTCTAGCAGTTCATTATGGAAGTAAAAAACAAATGAATAAAAGAGAGCAGGTTGTAATTTAAGATTTGGAGGCATAGTCTAAATTACACAGGTCTGCGATGAACTTTTTTTCGTCGAGGGGATGTGTGTATTTTAGTGTGTTTTTGGATGCTGATTAAGGAAACTAGTTGGCATAGGTGGACTCTGCTCAGTTCTCCATCATATTTATGTTCTCATAAATTTTCAGTGCGAGATATGTTATAATCATGTTAAAAGAAATGGATTTGACCAAAGCTTGATACAGTGACAAAATCAAATCCCCGTCTAATAGGCTATCCACCGTTAACTTCGATATATTTATCTTATTCTAATCTATTAATTTATTTTATCAGGATCGATTCCGTTGTTTAGTTTCCATTGTACTATTTCCAATGCAATAATCCCCAAAATTCATATTTATATGAAAAATTTGCAATTTCGCTATGTTGATAAAATCGTAAATTACGAATAGTTTACGAAGTTTTCCTGTTAGAATATTTCTATTCAATCATGTTCAGACAAATATCATAAATGTAATTTTGAAGTTGTCTAATGTATTTATGATCCTCAAAATGGAAGTTTATGCTCAATTTTGCCCTATTCTGACATGTTAAGTAAATCGTAAATTCCAGATAACTTACGAATTTTTTAAATTGTAAAAATCGTACTCTATGATATTCATGCCAGTATCCTAAATAATATTTCGAAAGTGGTTTGACATCTTTACAATGAAAATATCCCTCAGGATTGATGTTTATGTGAAATTTTGCTCTATTGTGCCATGTTAAGAAATTCGTAAATTTCCAATAACTTACGAAATTTGTATATTGGAAAATTCATAGTCATTAATATTCATGCCAGTGTCCTAAATAATATTTCAAAAGTAGTCTGATATCTTTACGATGAAAATATCTCGCAAAATTGACGTTTATGAGAAATTTTGCCCTATACTGCCATGCTAAGAAATTCGTAAATTTCCAATAACTTGCGAAATTTTCAAAGTAGCATATTTATAGTTACTGATGCTTATTCCGGCATCAAAACTGATATTTTAAAACTGATCTGACATTTTTACAGTAAAAAGTTTCCATTTAATGCACATTTAAGTGAAATTTTGTCCTATTCTCCCATGTTAAGAAAATCGTAAATTTCTAATAACTTACGAAGTTTTTTAATTCGGATGTTGTAAATGAATAGGGTTCTTGCCAGTGTCGAAAATAATATTTTAAAACTGATCTGACTTCTCTGCGACAATTTGTTCTTGAGATATCGTGTACACAGACTAACAAGCTAACAGACACCCTACTGACGGATACCATACAGATTTTGTCATTTTCGCATTCCTCAGTACTTCGAACACCTGCCATGTGTTCGAAGTTATTTCCAGTAAAATTTGGATGATATGAGTGGATAGTTATTTGATCAAGATATTAAAGAAATGTTAAAGTATTACGGAAAAGAAAAAGCTATAAACGGAGCTTCGATGTAAAGAAACATATTTAAAATATAATATGCAAATAACAGCTTATTTTAATGTATTTCATGCATAAATAATTTTGATTTTGTCTGTGTGAATTCTTCCGATCTTCATCCTCACTTTGTGAAAAATCCTTACGTGACAGGAAGAAAAGAGAAGCATTTTTGAATTCAGTGTATCGAAAAACATTAAAAACACCAAAAGCATTGCAGAGAAAAATTGAAAAGTACGATTTCACAGACCAGTGTTATTATATTTTGTTTACTTTCTTAAATACTTCAATATTTTTCATTTCTTCAAACACACACACACCTACATATATATACAGATAAAGAGTTAATATCAGTGTACCAATTATTATTCTTTACGTTACAGTTTTATAAAATTCGATTGAGGATTAGATTACGAACATCATCTAAATTTTACTTTTATATGCTTATTTGTTTAAGAGTTATGCGCAAGGAAAACGAACGGGAAGTTCCCAAACATTTGAATAATTACAGTGTAGTTTTATATAAACCCCCCCCCCCCCCTTCATAAAGAGCAAAAAAAAAAAAAAAAAAATGTACAATTTTTTTTTTTTTTTAAATATAAATATATATTATTTATTTATTTTGTCGTTAATTTTATTTTTACGTGCTACTTTCCGAAAATGAAAAATACTTCATTCAATACTTTAAGTGTGCAATAGTAATTGCAAATGGCTATTGGTTGCAGTTTTATTAGTTTATTTATTCCGTAAATCTAATTCTACATATCTAATTTTCCGTCCTTACATATATTTTCTTATTTTTTATTGTAAGTTTAAGAAGTTTTATATTCTACATTTGTATTGCGTTGAGGAAAATAAATTGTCTTTTAAATGATCAGAAATTTAAGATGATGACTAAAAATTTTAACTTTTTTTTTTTTCCCCTTAAAAAAAAAAAAAAAAAAAAAGATTTTTAAATTTTATCTTTTCAGCATATAAGCGTTTTTCGTACTAACAGTTTATGCAATCTACTCACCTGATGGTTGTTTCCGTGTGTCTGGCAAAACATTTGACATAGACCGTGAGTGAGTGTCATTGTGTGACCTTCTTCACAATCTAAAACAAAGGGGTCTTTATGTCTGAGAATGTAGAAGCTTAGTGGCTCTTAAGCATTATCTTAATAGTAAAGAACTCTTAAAGAGTTGCGTTTTAATACCAAATAAAGTGCCAGTTAATGGGATCACTCTCAACCTGAGCAACCTTTTACAACTAATGTGGTGCTAGGCAACTTCCTTGTTCAATGCCGTTTCGCATGCACAATGTACTTATTTCATTTAGTATGCGTCTTGAATTGATATGTGGCTTACTTTATGTGGAGTTAAATGAAGATATTTTATTTATATATTTTTTTTTTTGAATGGAAAAATTTATTCGTTAATGACTGTATTATTACACAAATTTTTCTGCAATCTTCTTTTTAAACTCTTGTCATGGTCTTTTTTCAAAGTGTGCATTTAATTCAGAGGTCAGAGTAGAATTAAGTGTTGTTAAAACGGATATTTTTATAAAGAAGCTTTGTTTTGAGATATAGAGGATATTTTACTAATTTATTTATTTAAATATAAATTTTTTGGATGTTCTGTTCAAAAAGATCTTTGTTATTAATCTCTAATCAAATTTTCACTTTCTTTTTTTTTTCTTTTTTTTTTTTTTTCTTTTTTTTTTTTTGGGGGGGGGGGGGATTGGTTGCTTTTAAAGAAGAAAATTGATGCTCCATAGAAAGCTTTTTGAAACATAAAATTTTTACATTATATAGATAAAAATTAAAATTGCAACATGCAAGGTATTCAAATGTGATGCTATTTTTAGAAAACTTGACATATTACATTGGATACAACATGCTCCAATAATAATATAAAAATATTGAATATCTGATGAAATATGAGCATCATTAATTTATAGTTTTTAACTGCACATGCGAAGCTTTAACAAAATTTTTTTTCCATAATTTACTAACCAAATGTATTGAGCTACTTATGTAAAAACCCCAAGCAAATATTGTGAAAATTCAAAAAGCTATCGTTGATAGAATAAACAGAATTTTAGTTCCTCTCAATTTAGGAAAAAAAAAAATGGTAGTTTTTTTTTTTTTTTTTTTCTGTAATTAATTTTAACGAACGTACATTTATTACCAACCCCTGAACCAACCAACTTCAAAAAAATCCATAAAGTATTTTTTTTTTTTTTTTTTAAATTTAGGTGCTGGTCAAAATTTGAAAGTGTCTAAACATATTTGGTCTGTTCTATACACTGTAAAAAAAAACCTATTACCAGCTGCAATCTGTGATTTATTTTATCCAATCACAGAGAATTTCTTGCAAAAAATTCTCTGTGATTGGATAAAATAAATCACAGATTGCAGCTGGTAATAGGTTTTTTTTTACAGTGTATGTGTATATGTTAGCACTTCACAATATTTTTTTCATGTGATATTTGATTTATTATACATATATACACACACAATTTCCATCCAGGAATTTTAAATTTAAATTTAAGAAAAACTGATACTTTTTTTTTTTTTTTTTTTTTTTTTTTTTTACAAATAGAAAACATTACACATTTACTTATTCATCACAGCTTTATTGCTTATTATTGCAAAATTGGTCGAAAATCTCTTATAGGCATCCAGTTTTTCGAAAAGATTTTATTGATTAATAATAATATACAATTGTACTTAACAAAAAATATGTTAGTTTTGATAAAATTTCTTTTTTAATTAAATACCATAGTTTTTCATACGGCATTTAAAATAAATAAATAAATAAATAAATATTCGATTTATATCTAACTGTTATAAAAATGACTGAAAATTTCAAGTACTATCAATTCTTAAGACAGATTAATATTGAAGTTTTCCTTTTATTTTACGTTATTTTATTTTATTTTTTAAAGATATTTTTCTGTATATTTGATAAATCTTGAACTATAACTGGATTATTTTATAATATACTTACCAATCCTTCATTTTTATATTTTAAAAGAGCTCTTTAAAATTTTAACTTTAACGATATTTTATGAAAAATATTATGTATCTGTTGACAATGTTTTTAAATTTCTCAGCATTTAATTAAGATTACATGCAAATTTCATGCATTTAAGAGTGTAAAACGTTCTCGTGAATAAGTAAAAAATTAGCCATTTTAGATTTAAGAAACTGCGTTATTTAATAACTGTAAAATATAGTAAGATGACATTTGTTATTTTGAAATTATTTAAATATTTCAACTAAATGAGTCATATTGGGTAAGTGCACCAGTGATTGACACTTTTAGAGCAATCTCTGATGTTTTTAATGTTCTAGTAATCGGAAAATATGTTTAGAAATCTTAAGTTTGTACATAAGGCATGACAGACATTCAAAACTACATATATGTTAAATATATACATTTGATAACAATTTTTTTTTTTTAATGAATTTTTATTTGACACCCTCTCAATGTTCCAGTAATTGACACCGCCAGTTTTTCATTTTATCAGTAAATAGCTCTCTATGTTTCAGTGTTTGACACTGCTAGTTATTCATTTTACCAGTTATTAGCACCCTATGCTCCAGTGTTTGACATAAAATGTTAAAATTCTTATATGTAAAATATGATTTTATAATTTTTCTTATTTATTAATTATTTCGGGATAGATGTCAATTACTGGAGCATGTCAGTCACTGGAGCACTTTATACACTTCAACGCTATTTAATCAGATGCAATTACTTATATAGTATATCACGGGAATATTTCTCTGCGATTCGACCCTTAAATTATATAAAATGTTATTAAAAAGTACACTGACTTTTTGCGTCTTAGTCTTACGATAACGTCACCTCTCTCTCGAATCTGATTCAGCAATCAATAGCTTTAAAGATTTATTTACTCATTGTTTGTTTGTCAGGCTTCGGGTTTAATATTTTATTTTTTTACTTTTTATGTGTTCTTTTTTTTTTAATGTTACAACGTATATGACACTGTGTCTTTTTCTAAGATTCCTAAATTATAGGTATATTTAAAAACTGAATAGGTAAAAATAGCTATCTGTATGAATGCATTCGTTTAAAATGTACTCTTTTAAGCATTTAAAAAACTAGACCTTTCTCTTTGCCTGTAATTTTTAGTCATGAAAAGAAGGAACAGTTGTAAGGTATCATTCTCCGCCATTGCTTATGTACTTCGCGTTAAAATACAACAAGATGATTTTACATGAACTTTACAGATGCATAAATGATAAATGTGACATTTATTTTTGAAAACAAAAAGTAGCAATATAAAAATCTGTTGTACAATAGTTTCATCTCTTAATTGACCTGTTTACATTTAGTCATCTTTTCATCTTGTTCTTCTATCTTATCAAGTATAATTCGTGAAAATCACGCGCAGTTCCAAATTGTTAGCGGTTTATTAGGTAAGAATCTTATGAAACTTAAACCTTGCAAAATGTTATGCTTTTTATTCATCTCATCTTCATAGTTCGATGATTGAAAAAATCGAATGTGTGAACAGCTGTGTAGTGTTCATTGTTAGTGTTTTATCAGATTTTACTTCTCTATTCTTCGACTTTTTAGGACATTTTATTACATGAAAAACAGCGATATGACGTCATATATTTGAATGTTGCAGCTGGGTGTTTTAAAAGTATCAACTTTAATAACTCACCAAATCCAAATATTTTTACACTGCTGTGCGAAAAAAAAAAAAAAAAAAAAAATCGAGGTCTGATACCATTCTTACTGGTTCTTATGTAAAATGACCTCCTGAATCCGAATATAACTTCCATATTTTGTCCAGTCACCCACCGTTTTCTAGAAACACCACCTTCTCCCTCAATTTCTTTCCCTGTTCGATAATTTTATGACTATGAATTTGATTTGAAGAATGAAAAATAATTAATTTAACACCTAAAAACGAAAAAAATATATAAAGTTTAAAAAATAACATTAATAACAGATTAAAAATATATAAGATATGTAATGCGTAATTTCAGTGGCAAATCCCCTCCCTCCCCCAAAATTTTTCCCTTGTCGCAAATGTTCATGTTTTACAATTTTCCAACTCTGTAGCCCCTCAGAAGATATTCAACGATTAAAATAATCTCCCCCCTCCCTTCCAGCTCCTAAAAATCAAATTTATAGCTATAAAATCACCGAAAAATGATAAAAATAAAAGGCCATTAAAAATAAATAAATAAATAAAAATAAGGTGGATGATAGGGCAAAATGGGCGTCATATTCGGATTCAGGAGGTCATTTTACATAAGAGTATGCTGAAATGGTGTCAGATGCAATTTTCATGCCGAGCAGTGTTATTAATCGACATTTTTAATGATTGTTTAGACAGTTCATCCTCTGCCCATATTTTTGCATAAGTAATTTGTTTGGGCATCTTAAACAATTTTCTTATTTTGGTGAATATGGTTTGATATATGTATAAATATTAAATATCAGATGCATGATTCAAGTATTAATTCATATGTGAATCATTATAGTGTAGAAGTAATCATTTATACTTGATACGGATAAATGATAATATTTTGTTATTGTAGTATTTTGCCATTATAGTATTTTGTTATAGATGGAACATTTAAAAATCCAGTGTACTTAATACTCTCTCCTAAGACGTTTGAGTTACCTAAGTTCGTCACGGCATGAAGTAAATTCTGAAATTCCTTCTCAGTTTAGATCAAATTTTGACTTGATCTGATATATGAAATTTATAGTACAAAAATGATTTATAGTGAAACTTTTTTTTTTTTTTTTTTTTTTTTTACTTTCGACAGAACGTACTATTTCTTTCTGGCAGTGATTTTTCGTCGTTACCAATTTTTATCTATCACTTTGAATGAACGCGCAAACATTTTGTTTTTATTTTAAAATATACAGCTGAGAGTTTGTCGTTGCATCTGTCCGGATTTTTAGACCGGAATATTAGATTTTTATCAAAAATTGGTATACTTATTAATCAGAACAAAATCTAGCTAACACCGTATTAGTTTAATCGGATGATTAGTTTGAAAGATGTTAAATAGAAACCCCATTTTAACTTCAAAATTATTGGAAAGAAAAAAAAAAAGCCAGAAATAAATAAGTAAGTAAATATGTTTCTTTTTATGTCAGTAAAAAATGAAGCCTTTTTTTTTAATAAGATAGAGAAAAATTGTGCTAAAGAAATGAAACAGCGTCAGTATAGAACCCCATGGCGAAATTTGAAATTTAGCAATAAAGTAGTTCGCTCGTTTCACGCCAGGATGTTTACTTACGCAATTGCGTCAACGCCGAAATGACAATAAAAATTAAAAATCTGCCGAGGGGCTCCTATGCTAAAGCTATACAAAACTAATTTTAAGAAATGATTAAAGTAACCAGTGCTAGGGAATGAAAACAGTTACTGCTTGCCTTTATACGGAAGAATAGATTAAAATAAGTCCTTTCGTGTTAAATTGAATTCTGTTTTCTGCAGAATTTTATATCTATTACTTAGAAAGCAAAATTAGGCTTAGTGTTTTAAAAAATAATTTTTTTTATAAACTGACTTGAAAGCAACTACAATAATATAATTGAGTTCTTTTTTTTTTTTTTTCTTTTTTTTTGGAGGGGGTAGGGGGGTTCGGAAAAAAAAAAAAAAGATTTTGATTCAAATTTAAAAGATTTTGATTTGTACAAAATGTCCCGCGGTATTTTTTTTTTTTTTTCTCTTAGGCACCTATTATTTCTAAGTTTCTCTTTTTGATTGCACTCTGTTTGTTAGGACACTATCTCCCTATTAAAATGTACTTTAAAAATTTTTTCTCAGTGCACACCTTCGAAATTGATGTCATAGAAGGAATCTTTACGCAACTGTTAGCCTAAATGAAAAAAATCTTGACGGTTCTATTAGTTT
The DNA here is from genome assembly GCA_963930645.1 of Salticus scenicus. Lineage (NCBI taxonomy): Eukaryota > Metazoa > Arthropoda > Arachnida > Araneae > Salticidae > Salticus > Salticus scenicus. The sequence continues at coordinate 240,276,395 of OZ005650.1, read as the reverse complement.
TTAAGAATTTTTAACTACGTTATACTGAAAGATTTTAGGGGTTCTCTCAAAATTGAAGTTCGACTCCTACATAGAGTAATCTTCATAGCGAAATTTTACCAGTATCCGCATTATGATGATTCTTTAAGAATAATCTCCAAAGTACTTTAAGGGATTGCCCACATATCGCTATCAGCAGTCGTACCTCATGTTATCTAATTATGTTATGAGAATAACTGGTTGCCCAATGTATTTTTTTATTCTTTTGAATGTGAAAATGGAATAAAAAAAAAAATAAATAAATAAATAAATAAGTAAACATAAAAAATAAATAAAATAAAGCAACATAATTCTGATAACAAATTTTCCCGTAGAGTTTCGTAGGGTTCGGCTTGGCTGCCGGCGGCGAAGAAATTTTAAAAGATTAGAGAGGAGCCTTAAATAAAAAGGTTAAAAGTTTTGGATGCGAATATGTACATAATGCGAATTATTTATAACCTTTCAATGTGAAATTAATATTTATATACATATATTTATAATAACAGTTAACCAGGGAAAAAATTGTGTTTATGTAGAAGCATATTATTTCTGTCACCTTTGTGGGTAAAGTACCCCCCAAATTAAAATTATGCTAAATAAAAGATATGATTAAAACTGCTTATATGTTATTTTTCAGCTCTTCGCCTATTTTCAGTTCACGAGCCGCCGCTGATATATAATGTAACCCACATAAACGAAATGCATTTGCAACGGGGTCTTATTTTAGATGATAGAAACTTTTACCGATATAATTATATAAATGCATTTATACGGATTAAATTGCTTATTAAATCGACAATCGTAACACCCCACCATTGTCCGAGCGGTTCTGTGCTCTAAGCTGGTAGATGGAAAGTGTCGGGTTTGATCCCAGGTTGCGCTCATCGACCTAACTGGTCGGAGTTTTCCGTGCTTTTATCCAAAACTCACGTAAATATGGGCTAGGATCCCATAAAAACACCCCTACGGGGGGCACTCCACCTGTAGGTCTATGATCCTAGAGTAGTCAATCGGCCTTAAGCCCAACAACCAACCAAATTTGTAAATTTTTGCAGATTCTAAACTACTGAAAAGTATCTTTAGCCGTCACTTGTCAGAAATCAGTAATATACGTGAGCATTGATGCTCTTCAGGCGTGCATTTACCCCGGGTTTTGTTTCGGTTGAAAGCTAAAGAAAGCTATTTTTAAAAAATTCCCCATCTTACTGAAAGAAAGATAGTGTTGTGTTGTTGGAACAGTATATCCTTAAAGTGTTTTCCTGAAATAATTTATACCTTTTTGAACATGGTATAATTTCTGTGTGTACGTTTCGTTATTTGTCTTTTTCATTCTTTTTTCTTTTCTTTTTTTCATTACATGGAAGTGGGGGGTGGAGGGGGGGCTAACTATATTGTCTGCGACCTTTTTAAAAAATTCAAGAACTCAAAACAATCTTTTAAAAAACTTAATAGTTCTCAGAATTTTAATATGTAACTTTTTTTGAAGAATAAAATTTGGAAAAAATATATTTTATGGAAGATTTATAAAATAAATTATTCACTATTTTATGCAGTATTATATTAATGCAATATTGAAGTGAGTTTTAAGAATTATTTTTAAATCACTGAAACGAATTAATTGAAGTGTTAGTCTATTATTAAAGTTATAACATTGAATAACTATTGTATAGTGTTTCTTAAGCGTCGGTCTTGTATATGTATAAAAAACGCAGAGAAAATTTATTCTTCATTATTACTGTTATCTGAGCCTCGGGTCTGCACTCTCTCTGATCTGAGAAGAGAGAAGGTTCGTCCCAGCTCAATATTGCAGAGCTCACAACTAGTCTATAAAGTCTATATATGATGTGACATTTCATTCAAGTATGTGACAATACAAACTGAATTTTCTTAATCTTCAGGAAAATTAACGTTTACCATTAGCCTTCACTCTGCCTGTTGCAAAATTACAACATAATTTTTTTAGGAAATGGCTCTAATGGTTTTGATAAAAACTAGCTTTAAAGGTTTTTTAAGATGAGAAATCCATTTTATTTTTCCTCATCTTCATAGTGTTGACTGTTAACCTTTCATTTTGCATAAGGCAAAATATGACAGAGATGTGGTTTTCTTAGAATTTGTTTGAAGGATTTTGATAAAAATTCAGATCTATGGAATATTTGAGCTTACAATTAAATTGTCATCACAAAAATCTGACATTCTCTTTCGAACATTTTGCATTTACTTTTTTTTGCTCAAATGACTTTGAAAAATATTTAGAGTTGGTGTGCTTTTGCGATGACATCTCGAACTGAAATAACCCTCAACTCCATTTTAGAGTTCACTGGTAACCTGCACATAACCTAGAAGAAATGTGGCATAAACTTTTTCTTGGAAATCGCGGAACGATTTTGAAAAAAAAAAAAAAAAGTGTTTAGACTTTTTTATAGATGAAAAACGGTTTCACTTACCTTATTTTTCATAAATATTAGCTGTCACGACCCTAGAATAATGTATTAGTAGAAATCTTGTCTTCTAGGAAACTGCTTGAATGATTTTGATAGAAATTATAGTCAGTGATTTCATATGATGATTCGATTTTAACTTTCCTTATTTCCAGAAAAATTAGCTTTCAGTGGTAACTTGTGCTGTGCCCTGGGCAAACAAATAATAAATATAATTATCTTTAAACAAATCACTGTATTTACACAAGGAATGATTTTTACAATGAGACCATGTGAACTCGGTCATCCAGTTACTAAAATAAATAAGAAGAGAGAATGAAAGAGGGTGGTTGTGAGGTGGGCATTTTCTCTCACCTTTTTTAATGTATGTTCAAAAATTAGTTAAGCATTTTATGTATAACAAATTTTGTTACATAAAAATCTCAATTTGTGTATCATCGGTACAGTTATTTCGTCTATTAAGTTTAGTTATTAATATATTTAATGTTAGTCTATTAAGTCTATAAATTTCCAGTTTTAGTCTATAAAGTCTATATATTTGAGGTAAAAACTTGCTGTGAGGCCTGGTATTGAAGAAACAAAATTGAGCTCGGTTCTACGTAACGGTCTGCTTTGACTAAACTATTTTAAATGTTAATATGTATCTGAAATATTGCGTAAATACATAGTTTGAAAAGTTAGTGAATTTTTTTACTATAATATATCACTCAATTCCAAAATCAAAATTTTTGTTTATTGCTCCACAAATCAGCGAATATCTTTTTCTAAGTGGTTAAAAATGAATATCTTGCAAGTTTTTGAGTGAATGTACTGATATTTAAATTAGATACATAAGAGAAAAAACTAAATATCTGAATTAGCGTATCATCTGAATTCAAACTTGTCATTTATTCCCCCTCCTCAATTGGGCTACAGGAATAATGTATACAAATCCGGCGATCGTTGGTTGAAGTTTTAAGAAAAATGAAATTCGAGGTCCCTACAAACACAGAATATTCTTAAATGAAAAAAAAAAAAAAAAAAGTCGGCCTTTCAGACCTCTAACGTACAACATGGTATGATCTTAGTAAATACAGTTTTTTAATGAAAGAGAAGTTAAATTAGAGGACGTTGTCTTCCAATAAGTGTTTTTTTATTTACAACGCTATGTGCATATTACAGGTAAATTTAACTAATAAGCTGTATGTATGTTTATTTATGTTTTTATGCGTTTAATGCTCTTTGTGGGTTTATTTATTTTTTATTTGAATGGAGAAGACATGGTGCGCGAACAGATCTGAAGAAAATCCGGAAAAGTAATCCGAAAGAAAAGTAATATCGGCAAAATAAAAGAAAGAAACCAGAGCATCAGTGTCGTGTTATAAAATGAATATAATGAGATAGCGCCAATCCATGTTCGCTTCTATGTCATGTCGCATGAACAAAAGGGTGTTTTTAACAAAGTGACAGCGGGTGGATCATATGATGCCTTATAATCCTGATAAGGCAAGGAATGCGAGAAGATTATACAAGAAAAAGTTTTTTTTTTTTTTAATATGATTCTGAAAGAGAGAGATTGAAATCGCAAAAATATTACGATGTTAATGGGTAACACCACTGTAACGGCTTTAAAAAAAAAAAAAAAAAGGCGGTAGGAAAGGTGATAGAGAAATAATACTTGGGGTAGTTATTGAGCATATATTTAAGTATATTACAAAAAATTTTTGTCGGGAAGTATTACAAATGGCGATACTGCAGCAATTCTCCCGAGGCATGTTGAATTTGAGGCGATCTGCGGCACGCACTATAAAAAGTCGCACTCTAAAAAACTGACTTTAACTTTTTTTATTTTAAAATCGTGTATTGTTTAAACATAGTAAGCCTAAAAAATAAATAAAAATCAGAGATTTTAGCTATGGGGGAAGGAAACATACAAATGCATCTGTTTATAGCTTTATTTCTAAAGAAAAATGTTAAAAATATTGTTTTGTATAGCCCTGTAATATCATCTTAATTTGCACACTCACCTTATAGTACACTAAAATAAATCCTCATAACACTGTAATTTTATGACAATTTCCACTTATATCACGTAATGCATCTGAACAATTCCAATCATAATTTATTCTTCAGGAAAAATGGTTTGATGTATTTTCTTAGTAATGCATATTAATTTCATTATGTTGTTTACAACATAAAGATATTAAAATACCCTTTAAAAAATACTTCTCGTGTATCCTAATGAATCAGAAATATTTCGTGAATTTCTAAACTCAAACCAGTTTCTCTATTTATAATATTTTTAATAGGGAACATGCCATAATGAACGAATAGCATTTATCAGTTTCTAGGCTTTCTCTATATATTAATATAAATTAGAGCGCAAAAAAACGGACAGTCAAACAAATAAATCTTAAGTTATAATTACTATTAAACATTGTATGAAAGTGTTAAAGTATAATACATATAAAATGCATTTCCAGTAATTTCCAATTATATCCCTTAAAGTAACTGCATATTACTTTCTTTTATATTCAATAGAAGAAAGTATTGGATTCTTAAAAATACTAAAATCATTCGTATATACTACTAAAGTTTACCAATTTATGAAGTAAACTTTTTGATTCAACACAATTTTTACTTTCATTACAATACTACCGCAGGTAATCTATTCTATGCAGGTAATCTATTTTATTCGCTCCAAAATTTCGATATCGAATTTTCACGTGATTTACATGTTTTAAGTTCCCCTAAATCTAATATAGTGGTTTTCAGCAATTGGTCAGTATGTATGTGTATGAAAGAATCTTCTGACTGTCTTATCTCCGAAACTAATAAAGATAGAAAGACGAAACTTCAGAATTTTCACAGATTTGTTGTACAGATGATTTTCCAACTTTTGGTGAAAATTAGAAAACCAGAAATGGGATCGTAAGACCGTATCTCAAAAACAGCTCTAACGATTTTCTTCAAAGTTGCTATATAAACACCCTACGTTACATGTCCTTTCGTATACATTAGTAGTTTTATTCAGAAAAATTGATAATCCTCCTGTGTGAGTAGATCAATTTGTGGTCTCGCAAGTGCGTTCCTTTAAAAATGACTTTCCGGATTTTTTTTTCAATCTCCTATTAACTCCCTGTTAGATATAATTTCGTATGTCATTTTTATACTCCGAGCAACAATAGAGTCTGCCAAGTTTGGGTGAAAGTCGGTATCTCTAATGATTTTTTTTTTTTTTTTTTTTTTTTTTTTTGTTTCATAAAACCCTTTGCATGTATTACGTTGTTATTCCAGGAAAAATAATTATTCTGATTAAGTAGATCCGTTTCAGAACCCGGAAATGGGTGTTTCAAACACGACTATACCGATATTTATTTTATTTAATTATTTTTTAATTCGCTATATAAACTTTGGTTTATATGTCTTTATACATGTACCAGCTTTGTCTTACAATAAAACAGTTATAGGTATCTACTTTGTTAGGTCAATTTTATATTTTCTGACCACGTTATATTCAAAAAGTGCATAGTATGTGTGTAATAGTGAATAATGGAAGTCGTGTGATTGTTACAGAACACATTTTTTATGTAAATAATTACGATAATCCGAAAATTTATTTTAGAAATAGTAATTTGCATATTCATTTGTAAAAATTTAGTACTTTTAAACCACACAAAATATTTATTATTTTACAGAAGATGATAAAATATGTAAATCTCTCATGTTAGTCTTTACGAGTAATTAGTAAGTTTTGCTGCTCAAATTTTAAATATTAAGTTATAAAATTGTTTTGGTATATTACGTTTTAAAGCTTGCTTCACTTTGGCATCTTTAATCTTGTATTTCCTGTAACGATATGTTCTTCTAGACTACTTTGGAGTCTCATCCATTTTAATACCGCCGAGAACATTACTCAACTCTTTCGTTTGTTTATGTGTTTGATCTTCATCACTCAAGATAAGCATTTCTCAGAATATATCAAAGCTATGCAAGTGTGTTTACATTTCATTTATTCATCCAATTTATTTGTGAATTTCTGTGTATTTTTTTTCCCCCAGAAAAATTAGTTATTCGAGTGCAAAGAGAGTGTATGTGTGTATGCTAGCGCATTTCAAATAATTCGAGTCCATGCGCCTAAGTGATATAGAATTCGTCTCTGTATCCCTGTAAAAGAACTATTACTCCTACACTCATGAAAATCTATGTGTTATTACTTACCAGTTTGTAGCTTAATCTTATAAAAGCCTTTGGATGCTATATGTTCACTTACAGACATATACACCTATGCATACATTACCATAAAAATAGCAAAAATGAATCCAGGAGATCTCGAAACGTCCAGATACGCAAAAAATCATTTATAGAATATATATATTCCGAATATATACTATATAAGAAAAGTATTGTGAAGTAAAAAATTATTTTGTGCATTTTTTGATATATTTACAAATATCTCACGTAAAAAAAAAAAGTCTTCGAAAACGACGTAATTTCGTGTCTCGTGATACCATCATATTTCATCGCATACAGTTTGCAAATAGAAAGTTTTTTTTTTTTTTTTTTTGGGGGGGGGGGCGAGTGTTGTGTTCTTATGAACGAAGTTATATTTCATAATATAATATATTTATATATATTCTCTCGTTTTCGTGACAGTTACTTTTTGGGGGGTGTGGAGGCACCACTCGGGAAAAGCCTGTCTGTGTTCTTGTATTTCGAATCGTTAACTTGAAAAAATATTTATCATGAAAAACGGCAGTTTTTCTAGTGACGCAAGCGCAAAAACAAACGAACGCCACGACACTCAGCGGAAACGGAAAAACGAACGAAACTGCGACACTTATATATACACGAATTTAAAGATCAAAGTAACCGCTGAAAGCCGACACTTAATATCTCAGGAAATATGGGAGGTTATGTTCTGATATTTTCAAAATAGACTTTCACCTTCTGTCCGATCCTACCCTGAAATCCCTACATTTCTGCGTGCAATATATTTCGAGATATGAATTGGCTCATTTAAGTTGTAAATGGACGGCGTATGTAAGGGACAAATTTTTCTCGAATATGGCTCGAGCGAATTTAGTTTAATTGATATATGATATTAATCGCTTTTATCTGATGTGCCTGACATCTCCCTTTTCCCTAGGAAAACTCTTGTTTTTTTTATAACTCAGTTTAAAAATCGAACTATTTTTTACTCCGAAAATACCGTGATGCGGCAGTTTCGCGGACGAATACAGTCTTCCCTTCCATCTGAAATACGGAATATCAAATAATCGTTTTGGCTCCATCTATCGGGGAGCGTCAAAAATAAACACAAAAAATAAAATAAAAAATATTTTTCTTTTTTTAATATATATATATTAAATGAGTTATTTATTTAGGTACTTGTATTTTATATGACATTTGTTTATCAAAAATATTCTTTGTATTTACATTGTTTTCATGCTGATACGTTGTTAACTTTCAAAATTGGTTCTATTTTAAAAGGTGATTGCAACAACAAAAAATGTTTCCTTTATTTTCATAAAAATGACAAATAATATGATAATCATATGCAAATATTTGTAATTTTTTCAAAATTAGGTGATAAATCACTTAAACTACGGATTGAAAAAATTCTTAAAACAGAATTTGAAAATAATTAATTTGCTCATTAAGTTTCTAGTATATATATAATATATAAATTACAAAATGTTAAGCTATAATAAAATTTTGAATAGATTAAGATTTTTTTTAAATTAAATTCATAACAAACTATACTACTTAAATATTTACCAGTATAAAATTTTCACTTTTTAAAGATTTTTCTATTATTATTTATTTTTCTCTTTTAAATCAAATCTATACCTAAAACATTATAATAAGAAATAAATATAAATAAGAAATTTTTGTCATTTTTAAAATGTACTATATTATGCCTTTGTAATGTTGCATGTGTCCATCTTTTTTATCACTTTTTATAAAATTTTGAAATTTTATTTAGTTTGTTATTTTGTTCGAGTGTGACCTATAAAACAACACTTTTAATACAGTGTTATTACCATGCTTCTTTACTTTTGCGTTTTGATCATTAACCCCTAAAAAGTAATGATATCAATACAAAAAACCCTTAACGGGTTAAAAGTTTGTGACGCAGCATTGTACTTTATGGCTATAAGAATTAGAAATACGGGCCTTAAAAATAATGATATCAAATTTTCAGTGACGCTTTGATATTAATTAAATTATACATAGATTTTCTTATTTGAATTTGCTTTTTCCTTTTATTTATATTTACAATGTAAACGTTATTTTCAACATAAAATAATATATAGCATTTACTCATTGATACCTTTCCATTCACATCTCTTATACTATGAAAGCATGTGTTTTAAAAGAAATTATATGAAATTCCAGTAACGCAGTGGTGTTACATTAAGTGATTTGTTTTTAAATTTCTCTGCAATTATTTTGTTTTGCATATTAAAGTATATGTGCACATTGAAATATTGCTTTTAATTTTCAAATACGCTGTCAAATATATCACTTTCATTAAGCTTATATTATGTACTGAAATATATTTATTTCAATGAATTATTCTATCTTTTGCGTCACGCCATCCAAAACTGTAAGTAAAATATATGGAAATGTTTACTTTGTGTCATTTCATCCAAATAAATTGAAAATGCATGCAAATAAATATCGTGATGCAAAGAAAAAAACTGTGAAATTTTTTTCAGTTTTGGATGGCGTGACGCAAAAGATAGAATAATTCATTGAAATAAATATATTTCAGTACATAATATAAGCTTAATGAAAGTGATATATTTGACAGCGTATTTGAAAATTAAAAGCAATATTTCAATGTGCACATATACTTTAATATGCAAAACAAAATAATTGCAGAGAAATTTAAAAACAAATCACTTAATGTAACACCACTGCGTTACTGGAATTTCATATAATTTCTTTTAAAACACATGCTTTCATAGTATAAGAGATGTGAATGGAAAGGTATCAATGAGTAAATGCTATATATTATTTTATGTTGAAAATAACGTTTACATTGTAAATATAAATAAAAGGAAAAAGCAAATTCAAATAAGAAAATCTATGTATAATTTAATTAATATCAAAGCGTCACTGAAAATTTGATATCATTATTTTTAAGGCCCGTATTTCTAATTCTTATAGCCATAAAGTACAATGCTGCGTCACAAACTTTTAACCCGTTAAGGGTTTTTTGTATTGATTTAATATACGTTGAGCGCTATCTATCCCTTTTAACTTAAATCGAATAAGAAATACATATACTGTATTCTGTTTTATGCTTCATTTCTACCCTTATATAGGGTAGAAAATGACCGGGCATTCCTAACCGGGATTCAAAAGTCACAGAAAAAATAAAAATAAAAAATGTATTATTCAAAAAGTATTGATCGTAACGCGAGACAACTTTCACAAAAAGGCATCGATTTTTTTTTTTTTTTTTTTTTAGGTAGCAGAAGATTTATTAGCAAAATCATTTCAAACTTTATTCATCAGGTGGCGCTTTAATTGTAAAATTACTTTTTCACAGTGGCGCAGTAAATTCAACAATGTAACTTGTACTATAAAGGAAAGGCTCAATGTGACGGCTGTCATTCACGAGAAAGACCGCCAAATGTTGCGCATTGGAAATTCTTTAAAAAAGCTCCAGTATTCGAAATTGGCGTCATTTGATAAGGTGGTTCTGTTTAAAATGTGAGAAGATACTACGAATACAGCGCGATATATATATATATATATATATATATATATATTTAATGTTACTAATATTCACGTTTCAGTGAAAACCGCATAGGACCAGTACTTTTTTAATAACATGCGTTTTCTTTTTTCTGTGTGTTTTGAATCACCCGGTATTTAAAATGTATTCTTGCCTATTTTTATCTTGAATATTATGCTGTCTAACTCTCTTAGATATGAATTAGAAATATTTATGATAAAATTTCGTAAACGTTTGCAGCGAAGGTTTTGTGTGTCACAAAAAAACGTGTATGAACCCCTAGTGATTATATGTATGCCTGTTTTTTATCACATAGGATAACTAATAATTCGGTTCTGCATGTTTTGAAATTTTGCGCTGTCATTTGGGGATATTTAACTGTCAATTTAGTGTGCAAAAACATTTATGATTTTTTACATTATATAAGAGTTATTGAAATAGGATAATCGGATTTGTAGCCAGGATAGATATTTTCTTCGTGTTGTATGGTGTTTTTGACAGAAAAACCTACAGTTTTTTTTTTTTTTTTTTTTTTTTTTTTTTTTTGGGGGGGGGGGGGAAGAAAAATCTTTAATTTTTATTTTATTCTATATTTAATAGAAAAAGGTATTGGATTCGTAAAAAAATATTGACTTTTAGTTTTCGAGATTTACATGTTTTGAGAGGTCCAGTCCAGAACACGATCTCACAATTTTTATAAAATGTCTATAAGTGTGACAAAAAGTTTGTGGTAGCTCTAGTTCATGTATAGATGCCTGTCAACTTTTGGTGAAAATCGCACAAGAGGTGGCGTTACCATCCCATTTTTTTTTTCTAATTTTTAATGTTGCTGTTTAGGACAAAATTTCATTCAAACAGTAAAAATTATTTTTAAAGAATCATTTTGAAGGTAAAAAGAATTATATATAGGTGCATGTGGGAAAAGATCCTTCCGGTGATGTAATTTTTCAATATGAATATTTTTCGGGGGGGGGGGGGGGAGGGAGGGGAAGATCTGTGATAATTAAAATTAAAGTTTTTTTTTTTTTTTTTTTTAATGCAAAAATTTAGAAATTTCGCACACGTGTGTAACTCTGACTACATTGCATGCTTAAAAAAAAAATAACGGACTTAGCGCCCCCCTTCCAGTTTAAAATTTCCTTTTTGAAATTTAAATCATGTAATTGAGCTGAAGTTTCGCGTACATGTATTTATCCATTTCCGCTGAATGGGAATTTTTTTGTATATTTTGAGATAAAAGCTTATCTTAACTAGTATGTTGTGGCCACCACAAGACTTTCTTGTATATTGTCCTATACAAATTCACTAAGTGAAAATAATTTATTAAAACTATTATTTATTAAAATTATTTAACATTATGAATGCAAATGATTTTCATCTTAGAGAAAACTAACACTAAATATCCAAAGAAAGTAAGTTTTATTGTCTATAAATAACATCTTAAAAAATGCTTTTTCATAATGTTATCTCACATATCAAGTTTCATACAGTTATATGTCATAGAAGTTGAGATATCTTTCCCCGTTATCAAGGAGATTTCCAGTATAACATCACCATCTATTGGCCTATAAGCATCCAACTTGAATCAGCGTAATGTCTCATAATGAACTTCTTATCAAGTTTTGTTTGATTATACTCAATAGAACCTGAGATATAGCCTTCCCCTAAATTGCGGAAATCGTTGTATAGCAGCGCCACCTGTTGAGCGGTTGACACCAAAATTTGATAGGCACAAATTTAAGTCAAGGTACATTTACATATAAATTTATATGCAATTTTGAGCCGTAGTTCCGAAGATACTGTTGCCACAAAATTTTTGTCACACACACACACAGACGAACAGGCAGACAGACAATTTCAAACTAGTATGTTGTGGCCACCACAAGACTTTCTTCTATATTTTTCTATACAAATTCCCTCAGTAACAATATTTAAAAAAAAAAAAAAAAAAATTACGGGTTTTTTTTTTTTTTTTCCCCGTTAAAAGTAAAAAAAAAAAAAAAAAAAAAAAAAATCGTAACTTTGTTTTCAATTATCACATATTTATAGTTCAACCATTCGTTTCAAAGGTAGTAACGAGACATTTCGAAAGATACCCATCTTGAAAATTTACCCCTCCCGGATGGGGGGGGGGTTACTTCCCCCTACGGGGAGAACCGATGCCCCCACATGCACAAAAATTTTTTCCTAGTTAACTACTACTATTATCAATAATTCATATTAATTTTACAATAACAGGTTAAGAATAACTTTCATTATGTACATTTATACGAAATTTTGTCCTATACTGCCACGTTAAAAATTTTGAAAAAATACGATCACAGCGCTACCTGTTGAGCGATTGATCCCCAAATCTAATCAGCACCAGTTTGTGTCAGGGAACAACTAAATAGCAAGTTTGGTTAAATTTCGTAAAAAAAAAAAAAAAAAAAAAAAAAAAAAAAAAGAAAACGCTTTATTTTCTAAGTTCTTTTTTGTTAAAAGTAAAAAAAAAATCGATAACTTTGTTTTAAATTATCACAGATTTATAGTTCAACCATTCGTTTTAATGGTATTGACGAGACCCTTCGAAAGATACCCATCTTGAAAATTTACTTCCCTCGAGGGGAGACTTCCCCCCCCAGGGGGGGGGGGCGAGCCTCCTACGCACACACAATTTTTTTTTTTTTTTTTTTTTTTTTTTTTTTTTTAAATATTGTTACTGACTGAATTTGTATAGGAAAATGTAGAAGAAAGTCTTGTGGTGGCCACAACATACTAGTTTTACAATTCGGAGTTATCAATTAAGTTTCACTGTGTAATTAACATGATCCTGACACAACAGTTTTTGCTATGTAACTTGTACGTAATTTATCTTTTTCATTGAACGTGACGTCAATTTCTTATTTGGAGATGGTTTGGTGTGTCTAGTGTATTTAAATTTGAAAACCATTGTTCTAATTTATTGCTTAAATTAAGTTTTTTATAATGTCTCATTTTATTATTATTGTCATTATTTTTAAAAATATTCTGAAGTGAAGTAATTATCTTCTCTGCTATAAACTTTTCCCACTGGGTTTTTTTAAGATGAGAAATATGAAGATTTTAAATTTCTGCCTGTCATAAAATTGAAATGTTTGCGAATTTAGTCTTCTGACTATTAATGTAAGTTTCGACGAGGTTATCTTTTTAAGTAAATTAAATAATTATTATTCTTTTGACATAAGTTTATTTTTTCCCCTTTGTAATTTAAAAATTTTAATAGTACTTATAAATTTTGACCCGTTTTATTTTCTAAACATTTGCCATGTAAAGAAATTATTGCAATCATGTAAAATCTTGACTATGTGATTTTTGTATTTATACGTTTTGAGATAGCTTGAATTAATTTTCTTTATGTTTACAGTAATGTATATGTATGTGAGTGAACACGATTGTGTCTGAATGCTTTATACAAGGCTTTTAACGGTTTCTTAATTGAATATCACTTTTATTATTATTATTATAATTTAGCAGTCTTAGTATCGAAGAAAAGCTCTGTAAACGATTACTATTTTTATTTATATGGACTCAAATTATTTAAAATGCACTAGTGGCTACAATTTATATTCGATTAAGATGAAATTAAGATGGCATATTATCAGCTATCTCAAGAACTACGTACATATTCAAAAGCATAGGAGTTACAGTTCTTTTACAGTCCATTATAGTACAAGCATACGAATTTGAGGAAAAATACTCAGAGACACTGTTATGATTCTCTGATTATTAAGTATTTTATTACCTCCTTTAAATTTATTTAAATAATCGTTGTTTTGTTTTGACCAAGGAAGTGTTTAGTATTTATTATTTATCTTCCACTTTTACTTTTATGAAGAAAAATCATAGAAATAATAATAAGGTTGAGAAAATTTTCAAAACCATATTCTATCATAAGTGTAACTAGCTTTAATGCACAAGTAATTTATGTTATATATACGTACGGACGCAATTTATGTTCAACATATAGAAGCTGTATATAATACAAATAAAAAAACATCGAAATACCAAAAGTAGTCTTGTCAAAATAAGGGAATTTAAACTTTCATAGGTACTAAACTGTTATCAAGGCCTGATTCATCGCCAAAAGTTTTGCGAATTTTGGTACTGTTCTGCTAAATTCATTATAAACACATTAATTTACTCATCATAAACACTTAATAAGCAAATTAATACTGTTATTAATTTTTTATTTAATTCGTTTTGTAAATTGTTTAATTTCCATTAAACACTTTTGATTTTTTAAAATTTTTATTTATTTATTTTTGTCATGCAGTTTTTCCTTATTTTTTGTTTATTTTTTTTTTCAATTTAACCCTATCATAAATACTTTGGCGATTATTTTTGTGCTATGAAATTTCGCTGAATGACGATTTCTCTTCGGCCTCAAATAACAGAGTATAACTCGTGCGTATTATCGCAACCATATTGCCAAATTTTGCCAAATTTTTTTATCCGTGACAAAGTAAAGATTAACGATTTATGAACCAAATTATTCATTACATTTATGCATATTTGTACAAATTTTATATAAATTTTTAATTTTACTGTTAAAATTGAACACATCTACTTTTAATTTGTGTGAAATTTTACTCTATCATCTTATAATGGAAATTTTATTGTACTAAAATTAACAAAACTTTTTTTTTTTTTTTTTTTAAATACTGATTTGTTCGATGTTCTCCAATTTCCTACATTTCCGTTAGACGTCTATCCTCTGGCGATTTGACAAGTATTTTTCTCACAGCTCCGCTATAAATCGTTAAATTATGTATGTTAAAATTATTTAGCCAATGAAAGTGAAATAGAATAGAGATTAAAATATGATCCATGGTTGTACGTAGGTAGGTAGGGTAAGTAGGTTCGATTTAACGTCGCACCAGTACTGCGCTATGGGTAATTGGCGACGGTCTGGGACGCACCCCCAGGGATGTTCCGGTTACATGCCATTACAATTTTGATCCTTCCCGGAAGGGACCCCCCCCCCCCTCGCTTTGGTGATCCCCAGAGGTATAGTGTGGGTGGGAACATGGAGGACTTTGCGGTCACGACAGATTTTATGTGCACCAGCCACGATTAGTGTACACGACGGTCTTTGGCTGGCTCAAGTATCGAATCGCCATTCTTCCAGTTACGTGCTCGGCGCTTTACAAACTAGGGTACCGCGGCCCGAAATCATGGATGTAAAAAAGAAAGAAAATAAATATCAACTTTTTTTCTCTACTTTTAGAAAATTAATTTTCTTACACGGGAAAATTAAAATATGATCCATGGTTATAGGTAGGTTGTGTTTGACATCGCAACATTACTGCGCTGTGGGTAATTGGCGACAATCTGGGACGCACCCCTACGAATGTTCCAGAGACGTGCCACCACAATTTTGGTCCTACACGAAGGGGATGGTCCTCCGCTTCAGTGGCCCCCAGAGGTATAATTTTGATGGGGACATGGAGGGTATTGCTGCCACGACATATTTTACGTGCACCAGCCAACACTAATGTACACGACGGTCTTTAGCCGGCTCGAGAACCGAACCCGCAATCTTCCAATTATGAAGGGGTACCGCGGTACGGATCTAAGGTTGTAAAAAATAAATAAAAAGGGTCATGCAAAGATGCAATGCAAAATGGTCTAGATATTATGAATGTCTTTCTATTAAAAATATATATAAATATTATATATTTCAATTTGACATTAAATATGAGGATTTCCATAATAATTTTCTGCTTTTGTCTTGCAATATACACTATTAATATTCCTTTTCAGTGAAATAAAACAGAGAATAGGCGGGCAGAGCTCTGCGTGTGTCAATAAGTAAAGTGAGTCGGGGGGGGGAGGCGAAGCCTCCCTCGGGGGTTGGTGAGCGGAGCGAGCAGGGGACAGAGCCCCCTAGTATAATAAATTTAAATATATATAACTAAATAGAGATTTTTGTATGCATGCTAGAACTCAGATCACTGATCGCAGAACTACAAAACACAGAGGTAAGAGAGGGAAGTGTTAGTTCTTGAATGGGTGCAGCTCATTATGATTATTTCGGTTTAAAAAAAATGATGTAAGTCTAAGTGAAAAAATCTTCAGTGACTCCACTCGACTTTCTGAACACTAAGTAATCAATAGTTATATAAAGAAGTTAAAGCAAGATAAATCGTCAAATAATCAAAAGAGAAAATTATAATAACGTTCATCCATATGTTTAATTTAACGCTATTGCACTTCAAATAATTTGAGCCCATAGATCATAATGATAAATAATTTTTCGTTCTGTCCTTGTAAAAATCTAAGTGCTAGATTAAAAAAAAATCTAAACAGTTCGTACGACGATCACCTATAACATTTATATGTTTTTTCAGCTCAATCCGATAAGGCATTTAGACGCTATCGCACTTTATCATTGCGGCTCAAATTAATTAATGTGCGATTGTGTCTAAATGCCTAATCCGATTGAGCTGAAAATTTACATAGATGTTATAGGTCATCGTCGCATGAACTGTTTAGATTTTCGTGAATCTAGCACTTATAGGCTTTCTCAGGGACACAGCAAAAAATTCTCTATTAGTGGGCTCAAATTATTTAAAGAATTTTTCGTTGTGCCTCTGTAAGAAAAACTTATGTTCTAGATTCACCAAAAGACGCACAGTTTGTGCGACGATGACTTATAACATGTAAATAGATTTTCAACTCAATCGAATAATGTATTTAGACGATATCGCACTTTAAATAATTTGATCCCATAGGCCGTAATGAAAATGATGAAGAACTTTTCCGTGTGTCCCTGTAAAAAAAAAAAAAAAAAAAAAAAAAAAACTATATTTATCGAAATCTATAGGGTTCGTGCTACAGTGATTTATAATATACATACCAACTTTCAGCTCATTCTAATAAAGCGTTTAGACGCAATCATATTTACTCACACACATCATACACGCATAAACACACACAAGATACATACATCACTGTAAAAATAGCAAAAATGAACTCAAGAAACCTCAGAACATACAGATAAACCAAAATCTCAAAGTCGAATTTTCGTTATGATTACAGCACTTTACTTACATATATATTCCTTATATATATGTAAGGAATACTTATACAGTACTTTCCTTACATATATATTCCTTATATATTCCTTTCCTTACATTTTTTTTTTCGCTTGATGTCATCCATTTTACCTGTTTCACTTTCCGAACATACATATGTAAGAAAAGTACTGTAATCATGACAAAATTTCGACTTTGAGTTTTTTGATCCCGTGACTTCATTTTTACGGTTATGTATGTATGTGTGCATTTGCGTGAGTGAACACGATTGCGTCAAAACGCTTTGTTCGAATGAGCTGAAAGTTGGTACGTGGTAAATCTAGCACATAATTCTTTATCATTATGACCTATGGGTCCAGATTATTTAATGTACGATAGCGTCTAAATGCTTTATTGGATTGAACTTAAAATTTATACAGTTCCCGCCGCTTATTAAAATCACATTCGTTCTGAGCCAAAATGATTTTATAAAGCGGCTGATTGTTATATCCGGCGAACGTTCCTGAACTTAAGGAAAAGGTATTACTTCCCTGAATTTGGAAAGAAACTTCAAAAGGTAACGAATAATAGAATTAGTAAAGAATATTAATTAATTTTTGATAGATAATTAAATAATTGTTTCTTCGATATAAATAAATTAAACGCATTCCAAGTTCCCATGCACTTTCGTTTGAGGAAAATCATCACTACTTTACTAAAAAGTTCACGTTGTTCTTATAAATTTAAAATCTCTTTTCGTTTAAACCTCAAGAATTATAACAATTTCAAAATAAGAACTAGAAATTGCATTTAAATAATTAGAAATAAAAAAAATGTTTTTATCATTTCAAATCAAATTTGTAACTTATTACTGCGTTTCGAGGAATACGTTCCTTGAAATTGTTACGGAGATAAGTGATGGAGCGTGTTTAATTTGTAACTGGGATGCAAGTGTAAAATCTTCGACAATGAACAACAATGAGGTGATATTTTTGAGTTTATTAACCGGCGATACTGAATTTATTAAGCGGCGGCTTTAAAAGTAATGTTTATTGATTTGATTCCGGTCCCAGCCATTTGATCAGATTAAGCGGCTGATTTTATTAACCAGTGATTTTATTAAGCGGCGGTTACTGTATACATGTTATAGGTCACCTTCCATGAATTGTATAGATTTTGGTGAATAATTTCTTTATCATTATGATCTATGGGCTCAAAGTATTTGAAGTGCAATAGCGTTAAATTAAATAACATACTGTATGGACAGAAATACTTAAACACCCTGAATTATAAGAAAACTCCACAGAACTGGCGTTTAAAAGTAATAAGTACAGAACTTTGAACAAACACCATAAAATGCAAGAACACGCAACAATTGCTTCGGGACGAAAGAAGACACGACCCTTCTCAGGGGAATAAAGTAGGCACGACTGCTGCAAAATAGGCACGAGTCGTGCGTTAATTACTTAATGTTCGGAAAATTGAGTGGAGTGACTCAATATTTGCTTCCCCCCCCCCCCCATCAATTTAAAAACAAAACGAAAAACGTCGTCAGCTTTGTGCTGTAGGTCCGACATTAAACAAAACAAGATAATCGGCAACATCCAGAAAAGGAAAAAAGAAGGGGGGGGGGAATGTTTAAAATTAAATTTTGTTCAGGACAGAATTTTAATTTTGTTCTTGCTTTCTGTATTCATTGAAATACTTCAGGCTGTACGTACGAAAGGCGAGTATATTACTTTTAAATTCGAAAATTACTTTATGCAAGTATGTTTTTTTTGGTGACACGATAAAAGAAAATTCTTTATGTCCTCAATTCCATTTTCTTACAGATTGTTTTTTTTTTTTTTTTTTTTGTTAACTAGAAATTTTCAGTTATATGTGTAATTGACCAACATTGTCCACAGATTAGCTTCTTTTTTTTTTTTTTTTTTTTCTCTTTGATAAAATTTTCATAGAAATCTTCTCATAGATGTTAAGTTTTTCTCTATATTAGTAACTGACAGATTTTTCGCACTTCGCTGTCTCTCATATATGAGTAATTCTCTGAAAAGTGGTCATTTCATGCCCCAGTAGTCTTGAGGGCATATTTTTAAAAGCACAAAAACAAAAAGCAGTCCAAACTATCAATATTAATTGGTTTTGCATATAAACTGTTATTCTTTGGTTATTGGAATTCAAATATAATTTTAAAATATTTTTTAAAATGCAAAATATCATTCCCTCACTGTGTCCCCATTCCCACATGTAAGTAAATAAAATGGTTTCTATGGTATTAAAGCATCTATATTTAGATTATTTGAAGTGAAAATTTATTAAACATACTTTAATAAATATTTATCCATTATACTACATTTATATATTATGCAATGAAAGAAATTAGAACACTTATTATTGTTGTCCCTGGTAATAGATGTCATTCCCTCATCAAACTGTAATTATACCCCTACTTACTCCATTAATGGCAGCACGTACTTTATATAAGTCAAACTTAATTTATACAGAAGCAAAGTAAAGAAAACATTTTGTGTTATGTTGGAAACATTTTACAATGAATAGCATATGGCTCTCAAATGTTATATTGAAATACAGTATTTTTATTATATGTCATTCCCTCACTCATTATAAAGTTAACTAAACTAAAAGAAATCAAATTTGCTTTTTTATGCTATTATATTAATAAAAATATGTTTTAATAAATATTTAGTGTTTGAAAATATAGCTAAACTTAATAATATTTTTATAAAGTAGTTTCTAGAACAAATTTGTCATTCCCTCACAATCATTCCCTCATTTCTCTAATTAATAAAAATAATTACTATTTCAAAAATTTTCAGACACAGCTTGGTTAGTATTATTTTTTATTAACTGTGTATGAATTTTTATTATTTTTATTAACGTGTATATGCACAAAATTAAAAAAAAGAATTGGAGCAATTTTATTTGAGCTAACTTTTTTTTTTTTAAAAGAAGCCCACTTTTCAGAGAATGACCCATTACATCAATTTTTCAGAAAAATTGAATCATTATTATTATTACTTTCTTCTATATGTAATATAGAGAAAGTATTGGATTCGCGAAAATTTTCGAAGTCCATTTTTTGATGGATTTACATGTTTTGGGATATGGAGAACACGAATTAATAGTTTTTAAAAAATGTCTGTCTGTCTGTCTGTCTGTCTGTCTGTCTGTCTGTCTGTCTGTCTGTCTGTATCATTTTTTTGTGGACGCTGTATCTCACGAACCAATGAATGAAACTTAACCAAACTTGGTATTTAGTTGCACCCTGACATAAACTGGTGCTGATTAGATTTTGGGATCAATCGCTCAATAGGTGGCGTTGTGATCGCATTTTATGCAAATTTTTAACATGGCAGCATAGGACAAAATTCCGTATAAATGGGCATAAAGAGAGTTATTTTACACTTGTGATTGTAAAATTAATAGGATTTATTGATAATAGTAGTAGTTAGCTAGGAAAAAAATTTTGTGCATGGGGGGGCATCGGTTCCCCCCCTGGGGGGGAAAATCCCCCACCGGGGAAGTAAATTTTCAAGATGGGTATCTTTCGAAAGGTCTCGTTGATAATAGTAGTAGTTAACTTGGAAAAAATTTTTGTGCATGTGGGGGCATCGGTTGCCCCCCCACCGGGGGGGGAAGTTCCCACCCGGGGGGGCAAAATTTCAAGATGGGTATCTTTCGAAAGATCTCGTCAATACCTTTAAAACGAATGGTTGAACGATAAATCTGTGATAATTTAAACCAAAGTTATCGATTTTTTTTACTTTTAACAAAAAAAAACTTAGAAAAATATCGCAATTTTTTTTTTTTTTTTTTTTAACGAAATTTAACCAAACTTGGTATTTAGTTGGTCCCCGACATAAACTGGTGCTGATTATGTTTGGGGATCAATAGCTCAACAGGTGGCGCTGTGATAGCATTTTATCTAAATTTTTAACATGGCAGCATAGGACAAAAATTCGTATAAATGTGCATAATTAGAGTTGTTTTAAACTTGTGATTGTAAAATTAATATGAATTATTGATAATAGTAGTATGTAACTAGGAAAAAAATTTTCTGCATGGGGGGGCATCGCTTCCCCCCCCTAGGGGAAAAATACCCCCCCAGGGGGGGTAAATTTTCACATTGGGTATCTTTCGAAAGATCAGGTTGATAATAGTAGTAGTTAACTAGGAAAAAATTTTTGTGCATGTGGGGGCATCGGTTGCCCCCCACCGGGGGGGGGAAGTTCCCACCCGGGGGGGCAAAATTTCAAGATGGGTATCTTTCGAAAGATCTCGTCAATACCTTTAAAACGAATGGTTGAACGATAAATCTGTGATAATTTAAACCAAAGTTATCGATTTTTTTTAGTTTTAACAAAACTAAACTTAGAAAAAAAATCGCAATTTTTTTTTTTTTTTTTTTTTTTTTTTTTTAACGAAATTTAACCAAACTTGGTATTTAGTTGGTCCCCGACATAAACTGGAGCTGATTATGTTTGGGGATCAATAGCTCAACAGGTGGCGCTGTGATAGCATTTTATCTAAATTTTTAACATGGCAGCATAGGACAAAAATTCGTATAAATGTGCATAATTAGAGTTGTTTTAAACTTGTGATTGTAAAATTAATATGAATTATTGATAATAGTAGTATGTAACTAGGAAAAAAAATTTCTGCATGGGGGGGCATCGCTTCCCCCCCTGGGGGGGAAGTACCCCCCCGGGGGGGATAAATTTTCAAGATGGGTATCTTTCGAAAGGTCTCGTCAATACCTTTAAAACGAATGGTTGAACTATAAATCTGTGATAATTTAAAACAAAGTTATCGATTTTTTTCACTTTTAACAAAAAAAAAAACAAAAAAAAAAAAAACTTAGAAAAAAAAAAAATCTTACTTTTTTTTTTTTTTTTTTTTAATATTGTTACTGATTGAATATGTATAGGAAAATATAGAAGAAAGTCTTGTGGTGGCCACAACATACTAGTTTTTTTTACTTTCTTCTATATTCAATAGAAGAAAGTATTGTATTCGTAAAAATTTTCGACCTCGGGTTTTTGAGGGATTTACACGTTTTGAGAGCTGTAGAAAACGATTTGACCATTTTTAGAAAATGTCTGTCGGTCTGTGTGTGTGTGTGTGTGTGTGTGTGACAAAATTTTGTGGCAACTGTATCTCAGGAACTACTGCACAGAATTTCATACAAATTGGTATGTAGTTGCACCTTTACATAAATTAGTGCCTATCAACTTTTGGTAAAAATTGTCTTACAGGTTGCGTTGCCATCCCACTTTTTCTAAATTTTTAACATGGTGATATAGGACAAAATTTTGTATAAATGTGCATAAAGAGAATTATTTTTTAGTAATCTTTATGAAATTTACAAGAATTATTTATAATACAGATAGTCAACTGAGAAAACAATTTTGTATGTGTAGGAGCTTCGCCGACCCTCCTGGGGGGGGGGGGGAGTTCCCTTCGAGGGGAGTAAATTTTCAAGATGGGTATGTTTCGAAAGGTCTCGTCAATACCTTTAAAACGAATGGTTGAACTACAAACCTGTGATAATTTAAAACAAAGTTGTCGATTTTTTTTACTTTTAACGAAAAAAAACTTAAAAAAAAAAAAAAAAAAAAAAAAAAAAAAAAAAATCGTATTTTTTTTTTTTTATATACGAAATTTAACCAAATTTGGTATTTAGTTGGCCCCTGACATAAACTGGTGCTGATTAGATTTGGGGATCAATCGCTCAACAGGTGGCGCTGTGATCGTATTTTTTTCTAAATTTTTAACATGGCAGTATAGGACAAAATTTCGTATAAATGTACATAATGAGAGTTACTCTTAACCTGTGATTGTAAAATTAATATGAATTATTGGTAATAGTAGTAGTTAATTAGGAAAAAAATGTTGTACATCGCTTTCCTCCCTGGGGGGTAAATTTTCAAGATGGGTATCTTTCGAAAGGTCTCGTCAATGCCTTAAAAACGAATGGTTGAACTATAAATATGTGATAATTTAAAACAAAGTTATCGATTTTTTTTTTACTTTCAACGAAAAAAAACTGAAAAATTCGTATTTTTTTTTTTAAATATTTTTACTGAGTGAATTTGTATAGGAAAATATAGAAGAAAGTCTTGTGGTGGCCACAACATACTAGTTTTTATATCACTTTACAAATAAATAAATAATAATAATAGTAAAATTAAAGCTCAAAATCTTGTTATGCATCTCCACTGTCTTCTGAAGAGTCTTCCCCGTCCGCACTATTTCCGATCCCATTTTACACACACTGCCTGCCGCAACGCCTTACCAGGTCACTTATAAGTTTGGGTATTTATCAGACGACAGTGGACGCTGTTTTATTCAAGAACGTTTCACAGTTGGCGATATCTGAGCATCTACTGAACATTTTAGTTTTGGCATCATGCACTAGTGAGAATTAGTAACACGTTTTTTTTTAGCTTTCGCTCTATTGTAAAATTATAACCAAAATAAATTTATTTTATTATTATTTTTTTTTAAATATATTATAAAAATTATAAATATACTTATTATGATTATTAGTTACTTTAAAAAATTAAAAGTAAACTTAATTGTTTTACATTTTAATTAAATTTAAAATTTAATAAGTTTAATTTACTATGTTACCATTTGATTCAGTTAGAAATAGTAAATTAACTGATAAAAACATTCCTTGTAAAAGGAATTTTTATCCCTCCACTTTAAAAGTTGTTTTCAAATGACAGTGATTGAAATGAAACATCACATTTTATTCGATTTAAAAATCCTAAAGATGGTATAGCTTAGAAAAAAGATTTCACTAGATTGAGAAAATGTTTTCAATCGAAACATACTGATGTCGAAAAAATTGAAGCAGTACTAAAATCTCGATTATATATAATATTAACTATTTTTAATCACATGATTGAATACGGAAGAATAAAAAGAAATCATACCTGATTAATTAAAATATCTGAGCTTGAAAAACAAATTAACCACAACTTTAAAAATCAAATGAAAATTTAAAAAAAAAAAATTAAATAATTCAAATTAAAAAAAAAAAAAAAAAAAAAAAAAAAAATCTTGATGAAGTGCGCCCCCCCCCCCCCCTTCCCCAAGCATAATTCGAGCTTACCCCCCTGTCAAGTTTTACAGCTCTGTGATCAGTAGCCTAAGTTCCAAAGTAGACACAAACCAAATATCTTTTTTTTTTTTTTTTTTTCTTTCTTCTATATTCAATAGAAGAAAGTCTTGGATCCATAAAAATTTTTGACCTCGGGGTTTTCGATGGATTCACACATTTCAAGAGGTTTTGAACACAATTTGACAATTTTTAGAAAATGTCTGTCACAAAATTTTGTGGCAACTGTATCTCAGGAATTATTGCAGGGAATTTCATAAAATTTGATATGTAGTTGCACCATGACATAAATTAGTGCCTATGAACTTTTGGTGAAAATCTTCCAAGAGGTAACGTTGTCATCCCGATTTTTCTAAATTTTGAACATGGTGGTATAGGACAAAATTTCGTATAAATGTACATAAAGAGAATTATTTTTTAATAATCATTATGAAATTAAAAAAGAATTATTTATAATAGTGATACTCAACAACTGGGGGGGAAAAAATGTATACGTAGGAGCATTGTTTCCCCTCCTGAAGAGGTAAGACCTCGTCAAAATCTTTAAAACGAATGATTGATCCATTGATCTATGATAATTCAAAATAAAGTTATCTTTTTTTTTTTTTTTTTTTTTTTTCTTTCCCTTAAAGAAAAAAAAATAATAATAAAATAAAGAAGTCATATATAGAAAATAAAATTGACTTTCTTTAGATATTTATTATAATATTACTTCTAGAATGGAAAATTGTCTGCATTGATCATGGAAGATAATTTTAATAAATTATTTTTACCGAGCGAATTTGTGTACGAAAATATAGAAGAAAATCATGTAGTTAACCACAACGTACTAGTTTTTTTTTTTTTTTTTTTACTTTCCGAACACTATAGTGAGGAAAGTATTGTAATCATGTCAAAAATCCGAATTGGAGATTTTGATGTTTCTATACGTTACGAGGTCCCCTGAGTCCGTTTCCACTATTTTACGATGATGTATGTATGTGTGTGTGTGTGTGTGTATGTCTGTGAGTGAACACGTTAGCGTCTAAACTCTTTGTTCGAATAAGCTGAAAGTTGGTACGTATATTGTAAGTCACCATAGTACGAAACCTATAGATTTTGGTGAATCTAGCACTTATAGTTTTTACTTTCTTCTATATTCAATAGAAGAAAGTATTGGATTCGTAAAAATTTTCGACCTCGGTTTTTTGATGGATTTACACGTTTTGAGATCTGTAGAACACGATTTGACCATTTTTAGAAAATGTCTGTCGGTCTGTATTTGTGTGTGAGACAAAATTTTGTGGCAACTCTTATCTCCGGAACTACTGCACAATATTTCATACAAATTGGTATGTAGTTGCACCTTTACATAAATTAGTGCCTATCAACTTTTGGTAAAAATTGTCTTACAGGTTGCGTTGCCATCACACTTTTTCTAAATTTTTAACATGGTGATATAGGACAAAATTTTGTATAAATATGCATAAAGAGAATTATTACTTTCTTCTATATGTAATATAGAGAAAGTATTGGATTCGTAAAAATTTTCGACCTCGGGTTTTTGATGGATTTACACGTTTTGAGAGCTGTAGAACACGATTTGACCCTTTTTAGAAAATGTCTGTCTGTCTGTCTGTCTGTCTGTCTGTCAGTCTGTGTGTGTGTGTGTGACAAAATTTTGTGGCAACTGTATCTCAGGAACTACTGCACAGAATTTCATACAAATTAGTATGTAGTTGCACCTTGACATAAATTAGTGCCTATCAACTTTTGGTAAAAATTGTCTTACAGGTTGCGTTGCCATCCCGCTTTTTCTAAATTTTTAACATGGTGATATAGGACAAAATTTTGTGTAAATGTGCATAAAGAGAATTATTTTTTAGTAATTATTATGAAATTTACAAGAATTATTTATAATAGAGGTAGTCAACTGGGGAAAAAATTTTGTATGCGTTGGAGCCTCGTGAACCCCCCTGGGGGGGAAGTCCCCCCTCGAAGGGAGTAAATTTTCAAGATGGGTATCTTTCGAAAGGTCTCGTCAATACCTTTAAAACGAATGGTTGAACTATAAATCTGTGATAATTTAAAACAAAGTTATCGATTTTTTTTACTTTTAACAAAAAGTAACTTAGAAAAAAAATCGTTTTTTTTTTTTTTTTTTTTTTTTTTTTTTTTAACGAAATTTAACCAGACTTGGTATTTAGTTGGCCCCTGACATAAACTGGGGCTGATTAGATTTGGGGATCAATCACTCAACAGGTGGTGCTGTGATCGTATTTTTTTTTAATTTTTAACATGGCAGTATGGGACAAAATTTCGTATAAATGTACATAATGGGAGTTATTCTCAACCTGTGATTGTGAAATTAATATGAATTATTGATAATAGTAGTAGTTAATTAGGAAAAAAATCTCGGTCATCGCTTCCCCCTCCCCCCGAGGGGAAAGTACCCCCCCGGGGGGGGGGGATTTTCAAGATGGGTGTCTTTCGAAAGGTCTCGTCAATATCTTTAAAACGAATGGTTGAACTATAAATATGTGATAATTTAAAACTAAGTTATCGATTTTTTTTTTTTTTTTTTTTTTTTTAACGAAAGAAAACTTTGAAAAAAAATCGTATTTTTTATTTATTTATTATTTTTTTTTTTTTAATATTGTTACTGCGTGAATTTGTATAGGAAAATATAGAAGAAAGTCTTGTGGTGGCCACAGCATACTAGTTTTTTAATAATCATTATGAAATTTACACGAATTATTTATAATAGAGATAGTCAACTGGGAAAATTTTTTTGTATGTGTAGGAGCCTCGTCAACCCCCCCGTTTTTTTTTTTTTTACTTTTTACAAAAAAAAAAAAAAAAAAAAAAAAAAAACTTAGAAAAACTAGTATGTTGTGGCCACCGCAAGACTTTCTTCTATATTTTCCTATACAAATTCACGCAGTAACAAAAAAAAAAAAAAAAAAGATTTTTTTCAGTTTTTTTTCGTTAAAAGTAAAAAAAAAAAAATCGATAACTTTGTTTTAAATTATCAAATATTTATAGTTCAACCATTCGTTTTAAAGGTATTGACGAGACCTTTCGAAAAATACCCATCTTGAAAATTTACCCTCCCCGGGGGGTGCTTCCCCCTAAGGGGGGGGAAGCGATGCCCCAAATTTTTTTCCTAGTTAACTACTACTATTATCAATAATTCATATTAATTTCACAATCACAGGTTAAGAATAAATCTCATTATGTACATTTATACGAAATATTGTCCTATACTGCCATGTTCAAAATTTAGAAAAAATACGATCACAGCGCCACCTGTTGAGCGATTGATCCCCAAATCTAATCAGCCCCAGTTTATGTGAGGGGCCAGCCAAATACAAAGTCTACTTAAATTTCGTTTTAAAAAAAAAAAAAAACAAAGATTTTTTTCTAAGTTTTTTTTTGTGTTAAAAGTAAAAAAAAATCGATAACTTTGTTTTAAATTATCACAGATTTATAGTTCAACCATTCGTTTTAAAGGTATTGATGAGACCTTTCGAAAGATACCCATCTTGAAAATTTACTCCCCTCGAGGGGGGACTTCCCCCCCAGGGGGGGTGGCGAGGCTACTACACATACAAAATTTTATTCCTAGTTGACTATCTCTATTATAAATAATTCTTGTAAATTTCATAATGATTACTAAAAAAATAATTCTCTTTATGCACATTTATACAAAATTTTGTCCTATATCACCATGTTAAAAATTTAGAAAAAGTGGGATGGCAACGCAACCTGTAAGACAATTTTTACCAAAAGTTGATAGGCACTAATTTATGTCAAGGTGCAACTACATACCAATTTGTATGAAATTCTGTGCAGTAGTTTCTGAGATACAGTTGCCACAAAATTTTGTCACACACACACACAGACAGACAGACAGACAGACATTTTCTAAAAATAGTCAAATCGTGTTCTACAGCTCTCAAAATGTGTAAATCCATCAAAAACCCGAGGTCGAAAATTTTTACGAATCCAATACTTTCTCTATATTACATATAGAAGAAAGTAAAAATCGTATTATTTATTTTTTTTTTTTTTTAAACGAAATTTAACCAAACTTGGTATTTAGTTGCACACGTACATAAACTGGTGCTGATTAGATTTGGGGATCAATCGCTCAACAGGAGGCGCTGTGTTCGTATTTTTTCTAAATTTTTAACATGGCAGTGTAGGACACATTTTCGTATAAATGTGCATAATGAGAGCGTGATTGTAAAATTGATATGAATTATTGATAATAGTAGTAGTTAATTAGAAAAAAAATTTTGTGCATGTGGGGGCATCGCTTCCCCCCCCCCTTCCCCGCTGGAGGGGGGTAAATTTTCAAGATGGGTATCTTTCGAAAGGTCTCGTCAATACGTTTTAAAACGAATGTTTGAACTATAAATATGTGATAATTTAAAACAAAGTTATCGATTTTTTTTACTTTTAACGAAAAAAAAACTTGGATTTTTTTTTTTTTTTTTTTCAATATTGTTACTGAGGGAATTTGTATAGGAAAATATAGAAGAAAGTCTTGTGGTGACCACAGCATACTAGTTTTTACAGGGACACCAGGAAAAATTCTTTATCATTATGACCTATGGGGCCAAATTTTTAAAAGCGCGATAGCGTCTAAACGCTTTATTAATCTGAGCAAAAAAATTGTACACATGTTATAGGTCACAGTTGCACCAACTGTATAGATTTTGGTGAATTTAGCACTTACAGTTTTTTTACAGGGACACAAAGAAAAATTCTTCATCGTTATGATCTATGGGCTAAAAGTTCAGTAGCGTTAAATAAAACATAGTGTAATATATGGAGAAAAAGACTCTAACTCTCTATTATGGTTTTCTCTATTTTGTTTGTTTAACAACTTCTCTTTCTTTACTTTATCTACAAAACTGTTAATTACTCAATGTTCGGAAAGTCGAGTGGAGTCACTCCAGATTTTTTTTTATTTAGTTATTTTTTGTAAATGACTAAAAAAAATTGAGAATTTTACAAATTTAGTTAGAGTAATTTACTTCACGTTGTGAAAATTTTTAAACTTAAATAATCAGAAAATTATACTTTTATGTTTGAAATGATGTTTAATCAGATCTTAATGTGTCTAAAAGAAATAGCCAAATGCAAATTCAATATTCTCAAGTGTAGGAAAAGCAAAAGCTGAAAATTTTCCATTAATAATTTCTGTATGTACATACAGAATTATATTTTTTTCTTATTTTATTTATTTATTTAATGTTGGAGTATTAAGGTTTTTACTTTAAATAGTAATAATAAAAAAAAAAAAAGCTGAAATGATAATTATTTTACAAAAATAAATAAATAGATTAAATAATAATGTTACATAAAAAAGAAACAGTTTAATAAATTATCAAAATCAATACTAAAGATGATTTTTTTTCCCTCCTGTTTATAAATAAAAAAGACTTACTTGGCTTCTTTAAATAGAACCCATGATTTAATCCACTTAACGAGATAACTATTACTAGTGAATATTCAGATCGACAGATTGAAGTGAGTGTAAAATACTTTTATTTTGTTTTACTACTTTTATTTGTTTTACCATTTGTTGTGGGAAGGTTATAGCTGAACTGATACTCTGTATAAGTTTACAAAACTTGATATGTTAGGGTGCATATCAACCGACAAGTGGCATTGCTATGCTGCTATTTTCCTATCTATAGTAATGCTATATCTCAGCTTCTATAGTATATAAATGCGTCAGACTGGATATGTGAGTTGATCATTATGAAAAACTATACAGATTTAATTTTAGTGTATATCAGTCAACAGGTGGTTGTGCTATGTTGCCATTTTCCCTGTTTATAGGAAAGCTATATCTCAGCTTCTGTAGCACATAAGTACACCAAATTTTAATGTGAGATAATGATTTTGAAAAATTATGTTGATTTAGTTTGGGTATATATCGGCCGACAGGTTGCGCTGTTTTTATTAATTTTCTGTGATATCTCAGCGTCTGTTGCATATAATTTTATTATTGCCCATGTAAAATCTCTATTGATAGAGAAGCTTTGTCGATAAGATTTTTGTGCTTGTTGACTCATAAGTTGGGCTGTTATATATAGAATGATGTAGAAGAAAGTTTTGTGATAGTCACAATTTACTAGTTTATTAAAGCATTTGAATTCCCATCTTTTTTTGAACATTGGAAGCATTTTGTAGTTTTGTATTTTACATTGTAATTTTATTGTTATTGCGGTTATATTAAATTATATAAATTAACATGAAATATGTTAGTAACAGTTTTTCAGAAATGTTATTCATAATTATAGTTTTTATTTTAGATGATCTTATTGTTTTGGATGACATTCTTTAAATTATCTCATTTCCTGTTTTTAATAAATTTTGTAATTAATTCAAAAGAGGAAATAGTTGTAACATTATATATGTGGTTGTTAAAAAAGGAAGCACTGTGGAAACATTTTCAACAAATGAATAAAATGTCACACACTTTCAACAGTGCAACTGTAAGTTTGTCTGAAATTGCAGTGTAACTTACATTTTTATTATGAAACAAACAAGTTGGTTAGGTAAAACCTCATTTTTTAGTTCATGACTGCACAATTTCTTTTGTTATAATTTAGTGTTTAAATTAATATGATTGACTTTTGCCAGATGTTTGAGCATGGCATGCAGAAGATTTTAAACATATTCTTAAATAGCAAATTTTAATACATTTCCAGATATTTTAAAAATTATTTTGAAATATGTGTATTTTATTGCTGGTTCTTATATATACACTATTGTGTTTATATATGTCCATCAGTCAGTAGCGCAGCCAGAAAATTTTGGTAGGGGGGGTCCAAAAAGAAAAACTATAAAGCATGCAGGGCCATTTGAAACCTATTTTATGTATATGCCCTGACTAACTCTAAGGCATGTGGGCCCCTCTTCTTTAAGGGGCCCACTCAGAATCGTATGCAGGTATTCTGCAACGTAAAGACCTTTTATGCCACTGCAAGCGTGGCCCCTAGAAAAAGCTTGCCCCGGGGCTCCAGGTAGTCTAAATCGGGCCCTATATGTGAGTTTTTTTTTAAAGCTGTCATCATTTAAATTTTTAAAATTACAATTATTTTGTATAGAAATCATTGATCGTGTTTTCGACCTATTTTATTTAATGAGGCCCACTCTTATAAAAATCTGGTACGAAGTTTATCCAGAAATTGGATATATTTGACAGCTCTTTGTAGTTTTAGTCTATGGGGCTGATACAGGCAACAATTTTTTCACTTCATTTGCAAATTTTTTTCTGGTTCAATAAATCGGTCCCTTTTTTTTAGGTTGTCATGGCCTACTACATCTGAGAAACCTACCATACCTAACATAATTATAATAATTAAATTAAATAATAAGGGGAAAATACTTTTCGAATTATTTTAAGATTTTTGCATACCACATTTTTTTCTTATTAAAAAGGGATGACCTAACATCACGATTCAAAGTCATATCCTCAAATTTCGAAATAAAATTAACATATTCAAATGCAAAACGGGGGTAAAATCTCTGAAAATGACCCAAAAATATCTTTACAAATCGTTTCACGATTTATTTTTACTTTCTCCCATATTTAATAGAAGAAAATATTATATTCGTGAAAAATTCTGGCATCATGTTTTCGATGGATTTACACGTTTTGCGAAGTCTAGAACACGATTTGAGCACTTTTAGAAAATGTCTGTCTGTATGTGTGACAAAATTTTGTGGCAAATGTATTTCAGGAGTTACAGCACAGAATTTCAGAAAATTTGATATATAGATACACTTTGACATAAATTAGTGCCTATCAAATTTTGGGGGAAATTGTCCAACAGGTGGCGTTGTCATCCCACTTTTCTAAAACTTTAACATGATGGTATCGGACAAAATTACGTATAAATACGAAAAGAGAATTATTTTTTAATAATCATTATGAAATTAAAAAAAAAAAAAATAATAATAATTGTAATTAATGATAGTTAACTGGGGAAAAAATTGTATATGTAGGAGCAATGCTTTCGCCTCTGGAGGAAAGTCCCCCCGAGTGAGGGGGACGAATTTTAATTTTGTGTATCTTTCAAAGAAGCTCGTCCATACAATACCTTTAAAACGAATGGTAGAACCATCGACTTGCGATAATTTAAAATAAAGTTATCGATTTTTTTAATTAAAAAAAAAGTTTTTTTTTTTTTTTTAAAGATGTCATATAGAGAATAAAATTGACTTTCTTTGGATATTTAATGTTATACTATTATTTATTATATATTTAGGGAGTAAATCGTCTGCAATCATCGTCGAAGCTAATTTTAATAAATTACTTTTGCTGGTGAATTTGTATAAAAAAATATATAAGAAAGTCATGCGGTGGCCGCAACATGCTAGTTTTTTTTTTTTTTTTTTTTTTGTTCCATACGGCAGTTACATAAATAAAATATGAAAAATTTACATTGTGCACATAATTGTGTATATAATTAGGAAAAGTTTAACAAGAAACCAACAAAATTTTGTATTGCTTGGCCATCATAAAACTTTCTTCCATATCATTCTAATGTATCTAGTTGTGTTTCTAAAGACTTGAACTGTTGTTGAAAGACTTAATAACTACCCCCAGTTTCTGCCTTGTTCTTCTATTTTTTTAAATTTAATTTTCTTTTTTTCAGCTTTCAGTTAATTTTTTGCGAGATTTTGTTTTATTTGAATGTTTTGACAATTTTCCCGCAAACTTGGTCGACAGAAAATGCCGGTTTCGAATCAGGGCTTTCTCAAATATCTAAAAGCCCTCGTTCGAACCCAGGTCATGCTCTTCGGTTTCGCGTTTAGGAGTCTTCAGTGGCTTTCTCCAAAACTCGCGTGAACACGGGCTAGAATCCTTTGAAACGACCAAATGGAGGGTACTCCAACATCAACACCATTTATCCCTCTTTATTTAGCGAGTTCCTTTGTTATAATTATAATTATAATAATTATTATTTTCTTCCTTCCTTTTTATTGAATGATGTGCAAGAATTTCGTTCCCCCAGTAACGCATGATCAATTGTATATAATTTCACAAAATGTCTCATTTAGTTACATTGTGATAATTTGGAGCAAATAAGATTATGAAATAATAGGTTTTCTACCATATTTTTTGAAAGATCTACCACAGAATCTATCACGTAGAATTTGCCGAATTTTATATCAGTGATACTTACGTTATAATAATAATAATAATAATAATAATAATAATAATAATAATAACAACAATGATATCAAGTGTTGGTCTAACTTTTGTGTATATAGCTTAACAAAAATTGTTGCAAAGCTACAAATTTTTGAAAACTATATCTCAGAATCTATAAGATGTAATTAAACAAAAATAACTAAGCCAGTAGTTTTATAAAAATAGCTGTTTTTTTTTTCTTTCTTTTCTGGCGAAGGATGTGCCAGAAAGTACTTTATTCATTATGTTTGAAAGTTATAAATGAAAAATTTGTAATGACCCCCTTCATATCATAATAGTTTAATATTCAATTCAAATCCCAAACTGAAAAACTGTAAACTACAGTCGGCAGCAATAGTATCCGAGCACTAACAACCCTGTTTAAAAAAAGTACACTTAATACTGCTTTGTTAATTAAATTCTTGTCGATTCATGTTCTTAGTCAGTCTAAGAACATGATTCGACAAGGATTTATTTAATAAAACAGTATTAAGTGTACTTTTTTGATATCGGAATTATTGGCTAGAGCTCGGATACTTTTGCTGCCGACTGTACATGTCATTTTTCTCAAGGATATTTTTAAAATCCCATGCAACAATACAGTAAGTTTAAGTTTTCCTCACAATGGAAAGGACAAAAAAAAGCAATTAAATCACATTAAAGATATTTACTTTCATCAACAAATTTTGGTTCAAATCAAAAGTTTATCCAAAACAGTAAGAGTTTCTTTTAAAATTAAGGGTTTTACTACCTATACCACTTTCAGGATTTTGATTAAATTAAAATTGTACATAAATCTTAAATAGGAAAATTCGTTAAACATTATTTTAATAATAATAATAATAAAAAAAACCTTTTAGATTATGAAGCATATATTTCTTTCTTTTCTTTTCTTTTCTTTTCTTTCTTTTTTTTTTTTTTTTTTTTAGATCCAACCAAGAAACATTTAATCTAGACTCAGTTTTAAACTACTAAATTTGTACATGGGTTGAACTTATTGAAGATGAAAAATGCATAATACGAGTATAATTCCTTACAATTATATATTTGAAAAAATATTAAATAAATAAGTGCATAAATAAACTATTTTTTAAGAAATACCAAATAAAAACAGAACTTTAAATCTTATATTTGTAAATAAATTTAATTTTTTTTAATTAATGATTAATTTATTAAAATTCGAGATTAATTTTGTTTGAGTTTTTCCACTTTCTGTTGATTTAGATCTATATATTTAACTATTGATTTACAACATTTAAAACTAGACTTATCGTCCTTTTGAATGAGCCCAGTTCGCGCTCCTTTATCTAGCCGTACAGTGTTTGTCGTTGTTTTCTCCGAAACTCACGTGAATACGGACTAGAATCATTCAGAAAGACCGGAGGGCATTCCATTCAGACCTAGATCCCTATAGAAGATAATCGGACTTAACCCTACTCCAATACGATTTTTTTGAACATTTATAATTTGAATTTATAATTAAACCATTTAAAACATGAACAGAAAAGTGCTTACCTTTTTCGTCTAAAAAACAAATCAAAATGTGTAACTGGCTGAGAAACTTTTAAATTTATCATTGATTCTGAACTTCTCGGAGAAGTCTTCTCCCAAACTGACCCTCGTCTATAATCCCTTTTTCTTAGAAATTCTAGATGTATGTAAACAAAGAAAAATTTCAGGAATACTTACCAACGGTGACCTGTGTGGGGTGTCGTCTGGTCTGAAGAATGAATAATAGCGCACAACACATGTTGCCGCAAAGCCGACATAACGCGAGAGATCAAAAACAGGGATTTCAACTCCAATTTTACACTGTAAAAAATGCTGCAGTAAAATTACGGGCAAAGCCCGGCAGCAGAGATTCCAGTCAAAGCCCGTAAAAATACATTTAGACGATGAATTATGTATCGCCAGTAATTTTACGTTGTGATGAAACATACAACCAACCTGCAAAAAAAGTAGCATTGACCGTAAAATTAAAAGTAAAAGTTTGAGTTTCTCGAATGCTTTAAAAAAGTTTCTTGCAATTATTACACTGTAAAAAAATAACTATTACCAGCTGCAAGAAACTCTCTGTGATTGGAGAAAATAATTATTTTTTCCAATCATAGAGAGTTTCTTGCAGCTGGTAATAGTTATTTTTTTACAGTGTACACATGCGTGCAGGGAGAAATCCACAAGACAAAAAAAAAAAAACTCATTTATTTTTTTTACACGCAAAAGCTAATTTGTTAATTTTCATGTGACGCAAACCGTCTTGGGTAGCCCGGGATTCGAACTCACAATCGTCTGTGTCAGAGGCCAGCACTTTGCCAACCGCGCCGTTGGGATCACGGACACTTTTCTTTACAAAAACAGATAAAGTCAACATCAGAACTGACTAGTTGATAAATCTTGTCATACGCACCAAAAAACTTCTGGAAAATTTTTCAAACCGATTTACAGCACAATGTGAAGTAACAAATCTTCAATTATTTTCACAGAACTAGCTATACCAATTTACAGCAACCTATGCTGTATTTATGTTTAAAAAAAGTGCTTTATTTTTACAGAAATTTTTTACAGTGATTAAATTGTTAACGTTCAAACTATGCATAAAAATTATTTTATTTTAAGACTATTTTAAAATCTAAATTTGCTATTGTTGACAAAATTAAGAAGCCAGTCAATTCTCATATTGAAGAAACAAAAGTTTTTTTTTTTTTTTTTTTTTTTTTTTGTTTTTTTTTTGTCCCCTTTAAAGACTACGATACTGAATTTTGTGAAAGAAAATCTAACTATTTTTTTAAATCATTTTTATTTGTAAACGGACTGGATTGGATTTGGGAATAAGGCCGGTTGACTGCTGTAGGTCCTAGGCCTGAGGGGGAGTGCCCTCCGAGGGGTCTTTCTGAGGGGTCCTAGCCCGTATTTACACAAGTTTCGGAGGAAACCACGGAAAACTCCGAATGGCTATGCTGACGAGCGCGACCTGTGATCGAGCTTGACACCTCACGTCTACCAGCTTTGGCCGCTGGTGGGCCTTTTTTATTCGTAAACACTAGCACTAAAGAGGTAGTCTTACTTCAAGGTTCTCAATAGAGGTAAATAATGGGTGAGAATTTCTCACCCTTTATCAAAAACACAATGAAACTTTTGAAAACTATGTGAGATCTCTGAAAATTAACCGAGATGCAGAATAAACTTTGAATAATAAATCTTTTACATAAATACAGAGAATTTGTATCTCCAATTAATACGATTTTTTTCATGGTTTTCAATCTTTATGGTTTATAGTGGGTGCAAAGAAGAAATAACGAGAGCCTAATCCTTATTCATCCAAACATGTTTTCATTATAAGACCGATTTCAAACTGTGTTTATGAAGTGTTAGGCGTATTTAAACTTTTTAAAATAGCAGAAGTTTTTTTTTTTTTTTTTCAAAGCTGTATTTCATTTAAGGGAGCCCACCAGCGGCCGAACGGTTCTGCGCTGAAAGCTGGTAGACATAAGGTGCCGGGTTCGATCCCAGGTCGCGCTGGTCTGCCTAGCCGTTCGGAGTTTTTCGTGGTTTTCTTCGAAACTTGAGTAAATACTGGCTAGGACCCTTTAGAAAGACCCCCCACGGCGGGCACTCTCCCTCTGGCCTAGGACTTATAGCAGTCAGTCGGCCATATTCCCAAAATCCAAATCCATTGAATGAAGAAAGGAATAAGTATTTCGAGAGCAGAACCTGCTAAATATGATGTAATGTACGCATCTGATGGTCATATTCAGATAAAACAGCTTTGTTTTTTAACAGTGAAGATCATACATAATAATCATAAGACTTACCTTCAAATGGTTAATTACATATTCACTTCATATTGAAATAAACTTTATTTTAGCATATTGTAAAAAGTGCATTGTGGAAACAACATAAAAATTTTCCGTTTTCTAAGGCTTAACTAAAGGGTTCAGAGCAATTAGAATGCTGTATGCTTAAAAAAAAAAAAAAAAAACTAAAATTAAAAAAAAAAAATGCGTTTAGTGGATAAAACAATTATTAGGTTGTAGTTTGTGTTTCAGAAATCTGGCTTCAAATCAAGAAACCATTTTAGCTTTCTTTTTTAATGCTTCCGTGTTAATAGACAAAGAAAATGAATTTCATCAATATCAATTACTCAGTTTCAGTCAGATGAAAATTTTTTGAATTAAATAAAGAAAACAATAGCTTATTAAAACCAATGGATGTTTCTATGCGTCATGCGAGCATAATTAAACACATTCAATTAGTATAAATAACAATCATAGTTTCAGTTTGAAAATGGAAGAAAATGAAATTATCTCTTGGTGTCACTGAAATGACAGCATTTGAAAAGATTTTCTCATAAGAAAATGGTTTGGTGAAAGATAAGTGCAATTCGCGTAGATAAACGGCTTTTTCTCGTAAAAATTTAAAAAATTATACTTTCGAAACATCAATTTACGGGCTACGACCGTTTAGCAAGCAAAACGGTCATTTCCCGTAAAATTATACGGTTATTTCCTAAATTATGCTTGCAAAACATTAATTTACGGATTATGACCGTTTAGGTAGCAAAACGGTCATTTCCCCTAAAATTATACGGTCAAATACCGTGATTTTACAATTTTTTTTTACAGTGTAAGGGATCATTGTTCCCATGTTTCCAGTTTCAAAATAATTTGTCACCTTCCGTGAAAAGGTAATTTAGTGCTTTGAAGCTAGAATCAGAGGTTTTCTGAAAACTGTTACACCCGAGCTTGCCGAAAAACATTCTTTCAAAAAAGGATAATGTAATTCGCCCCTTGGATACTTTCTGAAGAAATTTAAGTGGAAATCAAGAATATATGTATTGTGAAACAATTTTGCTAGCACACTCATATATAGGATTAGAGTGGATTTATGAGATATATACTATGTTAATTTAATATGTTTAAAGAGAAGAGAGAATGCAATAAGACAATAAGGCTTTTATAAAAGAAAAAACCTGGAGTGACTCCACTCGATTTTCCGAACTTTAAGTAATTAATGGCTGTATAAATAAATTAAAGGAAGAAAAGTCGTTAAAAAAATGAAAATTATAATACGATGCTTGAGTATACTGTTTAGCTTTACACTATTTCTCTTCAAATAATTTGAGCCCATAGATCATAATGATAAAGAATTTTTATTGTGTCCCTGTAAAAATCAATAAGGGTTTAACTCACCAAAATCTATACAGTTCGTGCGACTGTGACCTATAATATGTGTACTAATTTTCAGCTCAATCGAATAAGGCGTTTAGGCACCATGACACTTTAAATAATTTGAGCTCATAAGCCATATAATGATAAAGAATTTTTCGTTGTGGTGTCCCTGTAAAAAAACTACAAGTGCTAGATTCTACAAAATTCCTACCCGTCGTGTGACAGTATCTATAATATGTATATAAATTTTCAATTCAGTCCAATAAGGCATTTAAACACTATCGTACTTAAGTAATTTCTACCCATAGGCTATAATTAGAATTTTTCTTTGTCTCCGTAAAAAAAAAAGGGCTAAATTTACCAAATTCATTTGGGTTTGTGCTACGGTGACCTATAACAAACGTATCAACTTTCAGCTCATTTGAACTTAGTCCCTATCGTGTTCACTCACATATATCGACTCACATTACAAAGCCTTTATCGCACATAAAAAATTCGAGCCCATAGGCCATAATGATAAAGAATTTTTCTTTGTGTCAATTTAGTAAAGCTGTACGTGCTAGATTCACCAAAATCTACACTGTTTGTGCGATGGAGGCCCATAACTTGTGTTTAAATTTTCACCTCTACTGAATAAGGCATATAGATGCTATAAGTGCTATATTTTATTTCACTAAAGATTTTTTCTGAATTTTATTATAATTATTTAAATTTATGCCTCCACCCCCTTATTTTTTTACTAAATACGGGACTCTGAACGGTTTACCGTGTTTTGGGGGACGCCCTGCTTCCTTTCCGCCGTCCGGACGTCTCGTCAACGTATGCAATAGCTTTCTCTGTTGCACTTAGGATTTTGCAAGGAGTTCAAAATTTTATTTTATTTTACTTTTATTTATTTTTTTAACTCCTGGTGCTTCACTCTGAAAAATCTCTGCTCACGCGTGGAATAAAGCACTCACGTTGAAGTTGACTTTAAAAAAAGTTGGGCCCATAGGACATAATGATAAGAAATTTTTCTTTGTGTCTCTGTAAGAAAAAAAAAAAAAAAAAAAACTATAAGGACTAAATTCATCAAAATCAATAGGGTTCTTGCTAAAGTGATTTATAACATACATACACACTTTCAGCTTATTGAAACAAAGCTTTTAGATGCTATCGTGTTCACTCGCAGGCACACACATACATACTTATATACATATATCACCGTAAATATAGCAAAAATGAACTTAGGGAACCTCAAATCGTATAGAAAATTCAAACTTCAAATTGTTGCAGTCGGATTATTTGGCATAATTACAATACTTTCCTTACGTATGTTTGGAAAGTAAAAATGTGTCGATTTTTCTACAAATTTCTGGTCGAATTCTTATAGGTAATGCCAGGGCCTGCTTGACTTCATGTAAGGCCTGAGGCACACATGCTTTCTTACACCCACGCCAGTACTTGACGATGTGAAAATAGTTGAAAAAGTGACCAAAATTTTTGTACACAGAACAAATAGTGATCAAATAATCACAAAAGAAATTAGTTTTAGGGCCCCCTGCTATTCAGGGCCCGGGCCCCACATGCCACTGCGATAATCAGGCCCTGCATAATGCATAAATTTCCGAATAAAAAATCTTAGCTCATAGGGGGGGTCCGGACCCGCTGGACCCCCCCCGTCGCTGCGCCACTGCCATCAGTAATTGACTAGTACAGCACAAAAACTATATTTAAAGGAGACTGGTGTGTGAATGCTTATTATGAAAATAAAATGGGTAAAATTTACTAAATAACTAATGTTTCATATCCTGTTTAATAACCAACAGAAATTAATCATATAACTAGTAAATGTAGATTTTAAATTTTAAATGGTTAAATTATTTTAAGAGAAAAAAAAAAAAAAAAAATTTTTTTTTGGTTGCAAAAGTGGGTTTTATCTCCCCAATTTCTTGTATCTAATCCAGAAAATGTTTTCAATTGTTAATTAGAATTAGCAATTCATATTTTCTTTTGTTCTATTTTCATGTGAATATTGTTGTTGCCAATTCTTAATCTTTGTACCTTTTTTTAATTTACTAATAATTAATAGTGCAGTTTTGCCTTTAAATAATTTGAAGTTTTTATAAAATGTTTCATGGTTAGCCCATTTACATAACAAGGAAATATGAAAAGAACCAATATCCACCATTTCTAGTTTTTAGTTAACAAATAATGATAGTAACCAACAGAGTTGAGCATATACATACCGCTTCAGTGATAAATATTGAGTGTATATATAGGCCAGTGATACAAATGGGTTAATATCTGTCTATATACAATTAAACTCCTCCCAATGCCAATTTTCAAAACTTGGGAGTAAACCTTTTGTGGATTATAGAAATTTTCAGATAATAGAAAAGCATAAACAAAACAGCTTTTCCTTTGCAGGTACAAAATGTGTTTTAATTATCATTATTTTAATGAATGTCTTTTGTAATTAATGGTGCTTAAATAAGTATTGATTAATCTTCCACCATTTCATACAAATTTTTATGATCTGTTTTATTGATGCTCCAATGTATACATTGTTTTAAGTAATTATTATTAATTATTTATTTAGATATGTAAGAATTATAAAATATCTTTATTTTTTCCCTTAATAAAATAGTTTTAACATGAATATTAACACTTATGTTGTGAAAGGAGGTGAATTGAATATTTTAAACTTCTGCCTAAAGAGATTGGGGGCTCTATGGAAAAGGAAAGTAGCTCAGAAATAGTGTGCAAGTAGTTTTTAAATGACATTGTATATCCGTAAAAGTATCTCATGCTTGAAAATTTGCTTAAATTTATTAGTAACTTATGAAGAAAAAAGAGAAAGAATTTGCTGATACTTGTATATTTTATTATTTATTTCTAAATACAAATTGCAGATTTTTTTCATTTTTCATAAGATCTTTTGATCTATAAAAACAGTTTTTCTTTTTTGTACTTTAATTTAAACAAAAAAAAGAAGAAAAAAAAAAAAAACTTTTATGCAGAATTTTTAATTCAAAATTTTCTTGTATTTGATTTATTATTGACAATCATATTTCTTTTTAGTTATTATTATTATTATTATTTAAATAGGTATTTACAAATGTGTCTTGATGTTTCTTTCAGAATCGCTGTAGTCAAGTGCAGCTGAGATCTGACAAAATGGAAATGGAAATGATGGAAGCTCGAGTTTATAGGACTTCAGAGCTCAATGGTGACCTTTCAGAAGATGAAGATGCTGAAGGTAAGAATAATGTGCAAATACTTTTTGTCAAAAGAGGTTTCAAATAAAAGAATACAGACTATAAAGCAAAAGTAGTCATGAACATTGAACATACCAAGATTTCAAATTTAAATGCAATATTTTTCTGTATATCTCACCTACAATACAACCTACCTAGTAGTCGTTAAGAAATATTTTCTTTTACAATATGTCTGAATTTCAGCTATTTTGGCCGTATTATAAATTACTCAGATTAAAAAAAAAAAAAAAGAAACAGCAATTCTGTACAAGAATTATTCAGAGTGTATTAGTTCTTTGAGATTTTGCAAGCAGTTATTGGACAGAGAATAAGGAGAAGCATAAGTAGCTGAAAAATGATTAGGTAGGCATTAAAAAAA
The DNA here is from genome assembly GCA_963930645.1 of Salticus scenicus. Classification (NCBI taxonomy): domain Eukaryota; kingdom Metazoa; phylum Arthropoda; class Arachnida; order Araneae; family Salticidae; genus Salticus; species Salticus scenicus. The sequence goes on along the minus strand of OZ005650.1, from coordinate 240,234,032 downwards.
TTTTATTTGAAAAAAAAAAAAAAAAAAAAATCTGGTCAAGAGACATCAAGAGAAATTAGTTTTGAGAAATAGAAAGAGTAAATAATAATAATAAAAGTTAATTGAAAAATGGAATATTGAAAGTGGAGTTGTTACAATGTAATATTAGCTTATATATTATATACATTTATTAGCTCTGGAGGAAATACTAATATTTAAAGGAATAAATAATAAAATTTTTACTATCCAAAGTTCATACAAATATTTCCAATATGAAATAAACATTTTTTTTTTCTATTTATATGTGTGTGGTGAAAAATAAATAAAATTTTTACATTTAAAGCTTGTAATATCTTTCAAAGAGTTTTTTTTTTTTTTTTTTAGCAAGAAGTTTATGGTCTCACTTCTCATTTTTTTTACTGTTTTTTAACAATATTAAAAAGTTTTCTTTCATGCTAAGGAATTTGCATCGTATGCTTAATATTTTTTGGTCAAAGTTGTTTTCAGAATGTGAAGTGTTTCTCTAGTATAAATCAGATGAATTTCTAGTATAAATAAGTAAGTGTTTCTCTAGTATAAATCAGATGAATTTCTAGTATAAATAAGTAAGTGTTTCTCTAGTATAAATCAGATGAATTTCTAGTATAAATAAGTAAGTGTTTCTCTAGTATAAATCAGATGAATTTCTAGCATCTGTACTTTTATGATCATTGCCTTTATTTTTTAAATAGAACATTGGAATATTTTTCATATTTATTTCAAAGATTTTGCAGCTCTTTTATTATTATTTGTTTAATATTACCAACAAATCAGCATATTGGTCAGTTGTTAAAATGGGCTGCAGTATAAACTTGCAGCAATGTTGCATGAACATTTTAAATAATATAATATTAATATATATATGCATATATTCTGATTGCCTTTGATAAGCTTAATTTTCTTTTTTGTAATTTTTCACAAATGAAGGGGAAGAAAAAAAAAAACTAGTATGCTGTGGCCACCACAAGACTTTCTTCTATATTTTCCTATACAAATTCAAGCAGTAACAATATTAAAAAAAAAATACGATTTTTTTTCAAAGTTTTTTTCGTAAAAAAAAAAAAAAAAAAAAAAATCGATAACTTTGTTTTAAATTATCACATATTTATAGTTCAACCATTCGTTTTAAAGATATTGACGAGACCTTTCGAAAGATACCCATCTTGAAAATTTACCCCCCCCCCCCCCCCCGCGGGGGTACTTTCCCCTGGGGGGGGGAAGTGATGACTGAGTTTTTTTTCTAAATTAACTACTACTATTATCAATAATTCATATTAATTTCACAATCACAGGTTAAGAATAACTCCCATTATGTACATTTATACGAAATTTTGTTCTATACTGCCATGTTAAAAATTTAGAAAAAATACGATCACAGCACCACCTGTTGAGTGATTGATCCCCAAATCTAAGCAGCCCCAGTTTATGTCAAGGGCCAACTAAATACCAAGTCTGGTTAAATTTCGGTTAAAAAAAAAAAAAAAAAATACGATTTTTTTTCTAAGTTACTTTTTGTTAAATGTAAAAAAAATCGATAACTTTGTTTTAAATTATCACAGATTTATAGTTCAACCATTCGTTTTAAAGGTATTGACGAGACCTTTCGAAAGATACCCATCTTGAAAATTTACTCCCCACGAGGGGGGACTTCCCCCCCAGGGGGGTTCACGAGGCTCCTACGCATACAAAATTTTTTCCCCAGTGGACTACCTCTAATATAAATAATTCTTGTAAATTTCATAATGATTAGTAAAAAATAATTCTCTTTATGCACATTTATACAAAATTTTGCCCTATATCACCATGTTAAAAATTTAGAAAAAGCGGGATGGCAACGCAACCTGTATGACAATTTTTACCAAAAGTTGATAGGCACTAATTTATGTCAAGGTGCAACTACATACTAATTTGTATGAAATTCTGTGCAGTAGTTCCTGAGATACAGTTGCCACAAAATTTTGTCACACACACACACACAGACAGACAGACAGACAGACATTTTCTAAAAAGGGTCAAATCGTGTTCTACAGCTCTCAAAACGTGTAAATCCATCAAAAACCTGAGGTCGAAAATTTTTACGAATCCAATACTTTCTCTATATTACATATAGAAGAAAGTAATAAAACTTCTTGGCAAAAGGTAAATGGAAAGATATTTTATTAAAACTTTAAGAGAAATTAAAGATATTATGTAGATTACTTTTGCAACCTATTGCCTGTCTAACAATGAATAATAGCAAGTCTAGAAAAGTCTTTCAGAAAGCACAAGAGAAAACTTTTTTTATTTTCTTTTAAGGTATATTATTTTAATCCTTTATATCTGAAGATTTCAGGTTTCAAAAATATTTACCCACATGTTTGAATATGTTATCTGAAGTATATAAAAAAATGTTTTAAAAATATTATTCAAAAATTAAACATTTATTGACAGAAAAGCATTTGTTGGATGTCTAAAACATTGTGTAAAATGACAAAAATATTTCAAAATATTAGTTTTCAATTTAGATGAAAATTCTAAAAGTCTCTTAATTTTGTTGTAAAGAAAGCTAACTCATAAATTGTTTTATTTCTCACAAATTGCTTCTGTAAACTGTTTATGTTTAGAGAGTTTACATCTGAATTTTTTTTTCTCCATAAATTAAATTTTGGTGTGAAAACATTATAATATTGCCATCTGTTGGGGATTTTATAAACATTTTGTGCTAACTCTAATGTTGCAAGACAGCTACAGTCAATAAAATCAACTTTCAAACTCTAGAAATAACTTTAACTTTTTTAGTATGTTCCAGAAATGCAACATGGTGATACAAAGGGTTAGTACTAGCTGGTCTTTGCCCACCTAGCACTCAATTTTCACACTAATATTCCCAAATTTATTTGTCCTTGATAGTTCAAATTATAAACATTGGTTTACATGATATTTAAAACAAATGACTTCATCTTTTATATAATAATATGTTTAAGTCCAATGTCTCCAAGAAATATAAAAAAAATGACATTGTAATCCTTTAATTTAAATTTTATAATTTTATATATTTAATTTAATTTATTAATTTATAATATTTCTTTCTCGTGATGTACTTGAATTCTACCTATTTAATTTATTATTAATATTTTTCCCTGATTTCAATTTTATTTTTTCTTTTATGATTATGATTTAAAAAAAAAAAAAAAAAAAAGTCTACCAACTTTTTTTATGTTACTGCATGAAAGTACCATTTTTTATTGTCTATAGCAAAAGTTAATAATAATAATAATAATAATAAAAAATCTATATCGTCCAGTGACACCTATAAAAATTAGGGATTTTTCCTCTCATATCCATATATTATTAATTTAAATTAAGATGTGCTGATCCAAATTCATCATTTGAGATAAAAGTGTTTCCACCACTTGTGTAAAAGTAGCTTTTGAATTGGTTTTTATAATAATTTTCATTCAATTTTGTGTCCTCTAAAATGACCTCTTTTTCAAAATAATGTCTTTTATTTTCTTATCAAATAAAAGACATTGCACAATTTCTCCTCTTTTTCCAATAAAAAATTCTGGTTACCTTATATATAAAAATAGAATAAGTTAATCATATTTTGTGGTGAGTAACTTTGTTTTTCAATGAGTGTAATCTAAGTTAAAATTTTGGGCGCTGATATATATCTACACATACAAATATATCTATATTATATTATATATCTACATACACGCACACATATAATGCATTTTGTATAATTTTTCTTGCATTGTGTAAATCATTTTATGGTTTTCATTTAACAGATTGTTTATTTACTAGATTTATTAAAACTTAAGTCTTTATTTTGTTTATTGTGTATTATATTATTCTTTATTAATTTGTTTTAGCTAATAGCTCCTTATACAAGCAAAAGTATGAAAGAGCTGTTAGAGATATGGAAATTATGAAAAGAAGAATACAGCAACAACATGAAGAAGAAATGGAACAAAAAGCCATGCTTAAGAAAGCATCTGATAAGAGAGTATGATATTTTATATTAAAATTCAAAATTTTACTGTATTTATTTTCTTAATCGTGAGCATAAGAAATTTTTATTTTAGCTATGCATATAATAGGTTGAAAGTTATAATTTTTTTATTAATATTGTTAGTGCATTTAAGTACAATTTATCTTTGCAGACACTCCCCTCCTCCCTCCACTATCTATACTCTCATTATAAAATATTTATGTATTTAGATAAATACATTGCATAAACATATGTAATCTTATGGTATAATTACTGAATGTATGATTTTTTTTTTCCAAAAGTATAAAAGTTGCTTAGGTACTATGAAGGATACAAAGCATGTAATGTAACCCAAAATTCTACTCTTCAAAATGAGAGAGACTGGATGTCTAAAACAAAGACAATTTTATTTTACAAACTTCTTTTTTCTTAGTATCTATGAATTTGAAATATACTTTTTATGTGTATAATTGTATATAGAGCTAGCTGATGCAAATTTTCATTTTTAAACATTAATTGATGATAATCAGTGTTATGTGACTTCAGTTATTTGAATTGAGATTTTTATTCTCTTAGCTATCAAAGGCAATCTGAGAATCTATATATTAATAGGCAAGCATAAAATTTGTTGTCCCTTTTTAACATATTAATTATGGGAATAGAGGGTTGAAAATGGTATCATTCGAAAGGTATGGTTAACCGGAAGGTGCGAATACAAATATTATTTTCTTACGATGTCAAGAAGGTATTTAAAAATACATTTATTTTTTATGCATTTTCCCCCATTTTTCCCTTTTATACACGTATTCCTTTACATTAAAAAATACCTAAAAGTAGAAAGTTGTTAAATCTGGCAATTTCATAAAGCTCAAATAAAACCATAGACACAGTAATTTGTATAATGTAGCATCACTATACGCAAGCGAAGTGATGACGTCACTGTCTGCCCATGGAGCCATCAAAAAGATTTTGTACGTTAATTGTCCATTGGATTTTTTGTAAAAAATTATTAAAAAATAACGGAAATTATCTGCCGATTTTAATTCCGATATTTGGGTATAGTTATATATAAGTTACTGTCTACTTGTGTTTGATTGAGTTATTTTTTCTGTAAAATTGATAAAATTCAATTTAAAATTACAAAACTCCAGAAAAAAAAAATGGCAAACTTCCAGTTTCGAATGTAAACATAAACATTTCATTTCAAAGGGTGATATTTAAACAATAAATATTCAACTAATATACTAATTAAAAGGAAAATGGATTTGTTACTAACTGCTGCATGTATAAGTAGACGATACGGAAAAAATTCCGATTTCCGTTTTTTGCTGAATTTACATGTTTTGAGCTTTCTTTACGTTTCAATTAACTGAAATTGGCTACTTATTTTTTTAAAAAGTGTCTTTATTACTAGCTTTTGTGGGTAGAAGAAGCAAGTAGAAGATACATAAAAACATTTGATTTCTGGTTTTCGATGAATTTACACGTTTTGAGATTTCCTTGCATTTTAATTAAGTGAAATTGACTACTTATTTTTATTTTTTAAAAAGTGGATTTATTTTTCTTTCCTCTGCATATATAAGTAGAAAATATAAGATTCAGAAAATCTTTAGATTTTCGGTTTTCGATAAAGTTACACGTTTTGAAATTGGAACAACTATAGTATCTCCCCTCAGCTAGATTTGGCGATTTTTCGTTGGCGATTATGGCTAAATCAGAAATCAAAAAATCATAAATCATATAGCATAAATGATAAAATCGTAAGCTAAATTATAAATCATAAATCCAAAATAAATAGCATGTAGGCTGCCATATTATATCGCAAACAATCCAGAACGACATCGTTTTCGTTCAAATTGGCGCCAAAGAAAAATCGCCAAATTCAGCTGAGGGGAAATACTATAGTTGTACCTTGAAATTTCCCAAACTCAATTCGACCATTATTGAAAAGTATCTTTTTTTTTTTTTTTTTTGTTCAAACACTGTACTTTATGAACCAATCGAATTAATTTAACAGAATTTGATACTTGGTTGGGCCTTGGTTTGACATGGTACCTATTAGCTTTTGGGCTGTATCACACAACAAGGGGCATTTTCACGTTGCGATTTTCATTCATTTCAGGAAAGGCTAACATCTACATAGAGAAATAGTTATTTTAAGTAAAACTCTGCTGATTGAGTTAAATGAATATCAGCAAACAATTGCCGCAGCTGTGTTGCAATTGCATTCCGTTTAGGACAAGGCAATAACTTTGCTTTGCCTCGCTTTGCAAAAAAAAATGGTCGAGTTTCGACCACTGGGCGATACTAGTAATAGATTAATATTTGAATTCATTATATGGGTTCTCTGAGCTGTTTATTTATTTAATTCTTTGTAATATTATTCAAAATTTCCATAGTAATTCTGAATTTTTAGCTTGTTTATTTAAATATGATCATATATAAAAATCATAAAGTGTATTTTAAAATGCATAGCTATAATATTTAATTTCAAGTTGAAATAACCACTATCTTAATGTGTTGTAAAAATTAAAAACCATCTTAAATATTGTATAAATGTATTGTAAATTGCACAGTGAAAGAAACATACAATTTTGTTTCTTTTGAAGGCAACCAGAAGGACAGTGAATGTTTGATTATTGTGTAATTTTATGTAATAAAATGTGTTATGTAAATTTTTTTTTCTTGGTTTAGGGTAGAGGTGCAGAATCTTCTAGGTGCAAGGCACTTGTACAGCTGATTAGGGTAAGGAGGGCCACTCAATCTCAACATAGTTGACTGGGGTATGAAGAGCCTTACCAAAGTCAATATTGGTATCTGCTCTGTTTTATACTGGTAAAGGAGAAAATTGCCATTCAACCTGTGGCTTGCTGGCCAATTTTTTTTTTATTGTAAAGACAGCTTATGGGAAATTTAACAAAAGCCATAGAAATATATGTAAACAGGCATAATGGCTCTTCATAGCCCAGTCAGCCGCTTTGTGATTGAGTGACTTTCCTTATTGCAATTAGCTGTATGTGTGTCTTCCATCTTAAAAGGTTATATACCACTAGTTTAAGGGCCCTCTTCACTCACCGCCGCCGGAAGCCGAAACTAATGCTATTCTATGGGAAATTTTTCTTTACAAATAACTTATTAACTAATACATATTTTTAAATTCTGTTTTCACATGCAGAAAATTTCCGGCTGTAAAATTGACGCACCTTTTCTAAAAAATTATTTTTTTATTTTTTTATATTTTATTTTGAAGCTGCAAAATACGAATTTTCAATATGTGAAATTTTTTCATTTTGCAATTTCGAAATAAAATATTAAAAATTAAAAAAATACATTTTTAAAAAAGGTCCGTCAATTTAACAGTTGGGAATTTTCTGAATGTGAAAACAGAATTTAAAAATATGTATTAGTTAATAAGTTATTTGTAAAGAAAAATTTCCCATAGAATAGCATTAGTTTCGGCTTCCAGCGGCGGTGAGTGAAGAGGGCCCTTAAGGGAAAGAGTTAAGATTCATTGTTATAAGGTCTTCTATTATTGTGGCGTATCCAAGTGACACAAGTATATCTTTAGGCATCTTCTCTCTTCTACCTGTGTTGTGACAAATAGACTTGAAGTTAGTGGATTGAAAACCAGTGGATTTACATTTTTAAAAGGATGCATCAAAGTATTTAAGGTTCAGAACATCTCCCCTGAAAATTCTATAAAGTGAAAGTCTTAATGTACATTTTGTAGCTTTTGAATTGTTTTACAATATTATTTTGGGGGTATAATTATGTAGACTGTTATTGATGTCCAGTATCCATGTCTACTCCATTTCTTTATAAAAAAGATTGTAAAGAATTTTTCATTGATTTTTCAGTTGTGGTATATTCTGTAAGAGGTTTTTTGATAAACCACCTCTTCATTAGTTTTGTCCTTGTCATAAAATTAAAAGATAAGAGTTTCTCTCTTGTGATTTATGTTTAGAATACAGTTTATGAAAACTGAGAAATATTTATTTTTCTAAACAATATCTTCTTTGATAAGCATAGACACAATTGTGACACATCATTGTAAAACTCTGTTACTCGTTGATATTTTAGAATTATATGATATACAGGAAAAAAGAATTCACAGGCAGAATAATAGCTTAAGGCACTGACAGGGAACAGTGGCTGCAAATTTTGAACATTGCTTATTATTTTAACTTTTATTGTTATTACTTTTAGACTGTACTGTTATAGGGAGTTGTGCTTGTTATAAAATTTGATTTGGGTTAGAATACTTTTTATAGCATTTTCTACTTAAAGGGGAAGACATAAGGCATCTTCTGCCTTTTTCTTCTCATTTAATATTAGATGGTACTGGTTATAACAAATATCTTTAATTTTCTCTTTTTTGCAGAAAATATATACTATTTGTTTGCTTTTAACATCCTAAATTTATTTTTAAGAACAGAAAGTTTAAATTTTCTTTTCAATAACTTTAAATATTATCTTATAATAATGAAAGTTTTTTTTTTCTTTTTAATTAATATTCATCTTTTACTGCTGATTAGAAAAATAAAATGGAAGCATGTTTCTATATATTAAAGTTATTCAATTATTATTATTATTTTTTTTTTTTTTTAATTACATTATTCAGTCTTTTTTTTTTTTTTTTTTTCAATTTTTGCTTTTAGTTATCTGAAGCTCTTGAAGATGTTGAAGAAGAGAGACAAGTTGCAAACCAGTGGAAGAGGAAAGCTCAAAAACTAGGATCAGAATTACAAGATCTGAGATTAATGTTAGAAGAACAAATGGCTAGAAATGGAGAACTTGAAAAAAAGCAACGGAGGTATTTTAAATTTTTATTTATTTTAATTATTATTTAAATTAATTATTATTTAATTCAATTTTTATTTTTTGGATAATATTAATTTTAATTATGATTAATGCTATCTTTAAGTACTAACAAGGAAAATATTAATCGATAAACTGTCTGTAAATGTTAAGTGAATTCTCAAAACTAAAGAGTAAAGTAACTATTGTAGGTATATTAAGATTTTTTCAGATAATAAAAATTTAGTTTTTATCTTTTATTAAGATTTCTGTTTCTCAATATCTATTGATTGTGTCTTGTACATGAATTCCTTTTAGAATTTATCTTAATTCAAAGTAAGTTTCATATAAATTAGACTTTTTTGGAAAAACATATATGGCAGGGCTTTATCAAATTAATAGCTCTTGGTGAATAGTGTGGTTTTTATCTTCAGTTGGTTGTAAATGTCTACATTGAAAATAATATAATGATAATTTAAAATTTTTTTCTAAGTTAAATAACATATTGCAATGCAGATTCAAACTAGCATGTTCTTAAATAGTATGTATTTAAAAAGATGAAATATTATAAAGTATTGGTTTTTAACTTTTGGAGTAGATCTTTTGTTTTGATATATCTGTTTTGCACATGGTCAACAGTAAGATGCTCAGTAAGAGAGGCTGTCTAACTATTTCATATAGTCTATTCTATATAAATAAAGTAAAGAGTTTGTCGGCAGAACACATCCAGGCGGACCACTCCTATTTTTGATTGTCTAGATATAACTACTTTGGTGATGAAAGTCAGCCATTTTTTTTTTTTTTTAGTAAAAACTGATGAATTTTTAAAAAAAAAATACTGCATAGATGTTATACTTTTTTAAAAGAGCTCTAAAAACTGTTCATTTCTTGTGAGGACACTAATATCAAGTTAATAGATTTAAAGATACCTTGCAAAGTTTCACAATGCGATATCATTTGATTGCTTTTATCTTAAAATAAGAGTCTAATATTAAACAAAAAAGTCTAATATTAAAGAATAATGAATAACTTTTAAAAAATTGTTAGTTTTGAAGTTCTAAGAGCTGCAATTTTTAAATTACAGCGTAATTATTTCCCATACATAATCCATTAAATTTTTAAACAAGTGTTGATTTATTCTTGAGAATCATTCACATAAGACCATAGAGCATTATTGCAAAACGAGTGCAAAACGGAAGAAATATTTTATTTAATTTGATTTGTAATTTTGACTTTTTGACCTTAAAATGAATTTTTAATTATGTTACAAAGCCCAAAATGTGATATTAAAAAAAAATAGTGATTCAATTCTTTTGAAAATTCATTTCAATTTAGTGATCAGCGAAGCGGGCATAGCCTATTAGTTCTAAATAAGAAACAAAATCATAAATGTTTATAAAATAATTGAAATAGAGTGTTATTTCATTTGTACGATATTTGTGACTAAATATACCTCATGTCCTTTTCTCTCTGGGGTGAATAAATCATTTTAAAGCAGACATTTTGCTTTTTATTTATTTTATAGGATATCTCCAGAGTTTTGGAGAGTATTTTATAAGTTATTGCTTTAAATGTATTAATGTGTATAGATTAATTTCACTGCTTATCATGCATTTTGCTGCTTTTATTATGGATTTTAAAAATCAAATATTATACATGTTTTTTTTTTTTTCTGTATTTCAGGTTATACGTACTATATTTATATGGTTATTTATTATATAAAAAATAATAAAATATAATTAAAATGTTTGTTAATTATTTTACTGCATATGTGTACATAAATAATTTTGTAGTATTATATTTTAGTGTAAAAATTAAATATCCCTACTTTAAAGGTATGTGAAATTATAAAAATCTATTTTTAATACGTTCAGTTTAATGAAAGGACACAAAGAAAATTAAATATCAATGCTTGTATGCATAAATATTGAAATGTAATAAAAAAAACTTTATGTATGATATAGAGGGCTTTGTTTCCTATGAGTTGCACTTGCCAACCCCAACTTGGTGACAAGATCTGAAAGAAGTTAGATTTCTTATTTATTTTATTTTTTAGCAAAAGAGGTAAAAATCAACTGGCTATCCTCAAATGAAATAGATATGTAAAGAAACAAATTTCTGATAGAGATAATTATTTTTTACTGTAACAACTTTTATAACTGTCAAAAATACTCCCCCCCCCCCCCCCCCCCACACACTACCTATCATTTTGGTCAGCCTCTATACTGGCTGAATTAGCTGTGCATGTATAATATATACATAATGTACTTATAACCATGGGTATGATAATACACTTAATATCACACACATATGTTACATATAAGCATATTATATATGTGTGCATATGTATATAATAACTGTACGTAATATAGATATATTTTAAAAACGTACAAATTTGTATATAATATATTTAATGTTGGTGGATAAAGTTTACATGTGTTTCACCATTTTTTTTTTTTTTTTTTTTTAATGTATCATATAGATTTCAGATAGTGTCATAGCACAAAAACATATTCATGTTAAAATCTTTAAATTTTTTATTTCAGGTTTGATGCTGAGTTAAGTGCTGCCCAGGAAGAAATTAAGAAAGAAAGACTATTACGTGAGAAGCTAGCCCGGGAAAAAGATCATGCTGTGCATGAGAAATATTCACTTGAACAAGATCTTCAGGTATAAATATTTTTAATTTATCATTTCATTATGTTTTGTGTTCCATCATGAGCATTTATTGTGTTTTTGGAGATATGTTAATTGACTCTAGCATTCTTAATGCACTGTTTAAAGATCACACTATAAATTCCTTATAATAATAAAATAATGAATGATATATTTAATTATGAAATCAGATAATCATAATAAATAATTTTGAAAGTTATACTGTGTATGCTTCATATTGAATATGTGATAAATTTTCCTCAATATTATATCATTTAATCAATGCTTATAATTAATTAATTAAAAATTACCCTTTTTTTTATTATGTTATTTTAATGTTATCAACTAACTTCTGTATGGTGTAATCATTATTTAAAAAATTTTTGTCTTGCTAAAGTTTTTTTTTTTTTTTTTTTTTTTTTTTTCATTGATTTGTAGAATATTTTTGTGCAAACTCATTATCGAAATTTTATTTTATTTATTTATTTTAATTTTGTTTATTTTATGTAGTCCTCTAAGTTGGATGTTGATACTTTACATGAAAAAATTGCTCAGTTAAATAGAGAACTAGATGAATTAACTTTAAGCAGCAAAGGAGAAGAGGAGGTATGTATATTTCTTATTGGTCTTTGTGGTTTCAGTGATCTTGTATCTGTTGCTTGGCTTCTACTATGCTTAATAAATCATTATATATATATATATATATATATATCCTTAATGATTTATTAAATCAATTGACGATTTTGATGTAAAATTACAATTTTCATTATTTTTGCATTTTTAATTTAACTTCTCCCTAGTTTACTTTGTATTTTATGTTATTGTGCAGACAGATAGTTTGAATTTTGTTTTTCTGAATCATTTTGTTTTTATATATCTGTTATTGAAAATAAACTTAATTATTCTATTTTTTTTATTACCTCTTCTCTCTGTACATCTAACTAGGTTATATTATCTTATTGCAATTGCAAGTGTTGGTATCAATTTGAATAAATTTATTCAGCAGTAAATAATGAGTATATTTCTGTGATTACTTAATGTTCAATCAACATTTTATACTTAACAATCCCATCTTAATTAGTGTTGCATGTCATGCAACAAGGAAAAAAATTAAATTGTTGAAAGTAAATTTATCACTATACTTATACATCTTGGTACATTTAGAGATTTTTTTGTTTCTTTTTTTAATTGCTAATAGCACAATCAGTGCTACTTTCTTTTCATTTTTGCTGTGAAATTTCCTGATTTGAATGGAAAACTTTTTTCTGTGTTTTTTCTTTTTAGACATTTTTTACACACAACACAATATTTGTTAGAACTATATTAAAAACTGTTCAAGATATTAAAAACTATTCAAGATATTTTTGATATTCATTCTTTTTTTTTTTTTTTTTTGTGACAAAGTAAACAATAAAATAGTGAGCTATAAATGATTTCAACTTGGATTTTACACTGTAATGGTCAAGAAAGATTGTAAAACTGTTTTCATCGTGAGGTTGGAAAATTATTTTATGAAACATTTTTTGAATATAATTAATTAATGCTTTTTATGCATATATTTATTCTAAATATCTAAAAGTAATAGATTTGATAAACATAATATCAAAGAACATTTTGTATTAATTTAAAACATTGGGTGCAATGTTTTGTATTTTCAAAAATCAGGACAAAAATACATATTAATTTTCAACAATAAAGAATATTCCCCTTTTTAGGGGATGAGTCAGAAATAGAAAAAAGTAAATTAGACCGAGAAAGGGTTAATTTAAAAAGAAACCCTGTACACAAACCAGAAGAGATTCACTCCATTTTCAATATGGAACATCAGACAGTGAACTTCAATAAAATATATCAGTTTCGAGAAATTCCATAAATATTTACAGGAGTTAGAGCGTGGGCAGACAGACAGACAGACAGATGGACAGATACACAAACTGAAATCAAATTCACACTTAAAAATGTTAGAAAGTGTTAAAAACGCTTAATGTAAACGAAAGTACAATTCTAACAATTTTTTATTAATAGCTCTTAATATAAATGGATATTTTTGTGTTACCCTGTAAATCTAATACTAATCATGCTATATTCTATGCAAAGCATTTTTTTGTGCATATAAATAACATATTTCAATTTCCTAAAACTTCGTGGAAAGTAAAGTTATTAAAATTTGATTTATAGAAATATCTCTCATAGAACGCATTGCTTTAGAATACTTTTAAGTGTCCCTGTACATAAATCGGCGGTGGTATTTCTTCCATTTTATACAGGAAACATCCAATAGTGAACTTGAATAACATATTTCAATTGAATTGAGATATGTCTACAGTAAAAGTATGAAAATACGGTTTATAGAAATATCTTTCATAGAACACAATGCTTTGAAATACTTTCGGGTGTCCCTGTACACAAACCAGTAGAGGTATAAACTCCATTTTCAATAGGGAAGATCCGATAGGGAACTAGAATAACATATAGAAATTTCAAGAAATTCAATAAATATTTACGGGAGTTAGAGCTCGGACAGACAGACAGGCAGACAGACAGATGGACAGGCAGATACACGAAACTGAAATAATATTCACACTTAAAAAATGTTAGAAAATGTTAAAAACGCTTAACGTAAAAGAAAGTACAATTCTAGCAATTTTTTATTAATAGCTCTTAATGTAACTGGATATTTTTGTGCTACCCTGTAAATCTTATGCTAATCATGCTATATTCTGTGCAAAGCATTCTTTTGTGCATATAAATAACATATTTCAATTTCCAAAAACTTCGTGGAAAGTAAAGTTAATGAAATTTGATTTATAAAAATATCTCTCATAGAACGCAGTGCTTTGGAATACTTTTGAGTGTCCCTGTATATAATCCGATGGTGGTATTTCCTCCATTTTATACAGGAAACATCCAATAGCGAGCTTGAATAACATATTTAAATTTCATTAAGATATGTCTACAGTAAAGGTATGAAAATATGGTTTATAGAAATACCTCTCATAGAACACAATGCTTTGAAATATTTTCGGGTGTCCCTGTACATAAACCATTAGAGGTATGAACTCCATTTTCAATAGGGAACATCCGATACTGAACTTGAATAACATATTTCAATTTCATTAAGATATGTCTACAGTAAAGGTATGAAAATATGGTTTATAGAAATACTTCTCATAGAACACAATGCTTTGAAATACTTTCGGGTGTCCCTGTACACAAACCAGTAGAGGTATAAATTCCATTTTCAATAGGGAACGTCCGATAGTGAACTTGAATAACATATATCAGTTTCAAGAAATTCCATAAATATTTACGGGAGTTAGAGCGCGGACAGACAGACAGACAGACTGACAGACAAACCGAAGTCATAAACACTTTTCAACCTTGTTGGAAAGTGTTAAAAAGGCGTTATTGCTTCCATTACCCAAATACCATAGGTAATGTGAGTATTGTATTTGGTCAAAAAATTCCATATTGTGTTTTCACCTTATTTACATGTTTTAAGATCTCCTGAGGTCAAAAAAAGTTTTTTTAAGCAATTTTTCAGTGTATGTGTCTGGAGAATCTTCTGGCTATTGTATCTCTGAAACTAATAAAGACAGAACGACGAAACTTCAGACAGGTTTGGTGTACAGAATATTTTCCCAACTTTTGGTGAAAATCAGAAAGCCTGGAAAGGAGGCATCTAAAAAAAAAAAAAAAATCTAATGATTTTATTTGAAAATTGCTACATAAACACTTTTTAGATATACTTTTGTATGTATTATGTGGTTGTTACAGGAAAATTCACAATCATCCTCATTAGATATGTCAGTTTATCTTGGAAATTAGTGCTTCAAAAAATAGCTCTATTTTTTTTTTTTTTTTTAACCTCACTATATAAACTCTGTTTTATGTCTTTACACAGGTATCAATTTTCTCTTATAGGAAAATTGTTAGGTGTCTAATATGTTAGGCAAATTTTGTCTTCTGACCATATTATCTTCTAAAAGTGCATACGATACATATAATAGTGAGTAATGGAAGTCATGTGGATGTTGCACACCAGATTATTATTATTATTAACATTTGAGTTAATCTGGTTATTGCTACTGTTCATTTAATGTAATTTTAAGTTTTCTTTTAGACGAAATTGATGGTTTGAAACATGTCTTTTTTTTTTTTTTTATGTACTTTTTCTATTCAAAAAGATGAATTTTGTTAAACATTGCCATACCATATTCCTTATATATTTTTATGCGTTTAGTTTATAAAATTTTATTTATTTTTTAAAAAAGGTTACTCAGTTGAAGAGAGCCAAGCAAGAACTTGAACGTAAATGTCGTGACCAGGAAGAAGAACTGGAGGAATTAGCAGCACAAGTTAGCATGTTAGAACAAGCCAAGCTTCGTTTAGAAATGTCTTTAGAGAAAGTTAGACAAGAACATCGTAGAGAAGCTTCTGTGAGGGAAGAGGAAATAGAAGAAATTCGAGCTAGTTTCTCTAAAAAAGTAATTGTTTCATAAAAAATTAATCATTAACATTTATGTTATTAATTTACTAAAGTAGAATTATTATTTTATATGCCAGTTTACAATTATGTAAATAAGTAATGCAATGAATATTCCTTATTGGCTTTTTTTTTTTCTTTCTGCTGTTGTTGTTGAGTCACTAAAGCATAGCAGAGTTTGGGCAATGAAAATGGTGCAAACACCTTCCATTAACAATTTTAGGCCCTTAGGGGCCCATTCAGTCATACTAGTAGTTCTTCTTGAAGCAATGCCTGCCAACTAAAATTCCTAGTTTTAGTTGGCAGGACTTAATGAAATTTATATTTAGCTGAGAGATGCATGTATCTGAGAGATATATAAGATAGACATCATTGTAATCATATGCTGCAGCTTTCACATATTTCAAGCATTTTGTTTTATAGAGTGATCCTAAACATTGTTTTTTTTTTAAATTTAATTTGTCACTGGTCTTCTTTTTTCCTTCAGGATAAAACCTTCATTTTAATGTATGACATATAATTATTTCTAACGTTTAAAATATCCTGTACATGCCTGATAGTTCATCAAGTATTTTTCAGGATAGTTGGCAAAACGTGTTGAACTGAAAGTGTTTCCATTATGCATGCCAATATATTGCAATATAAAAATATGAATTATAAGTTAATTATGTTAAGTATCAGCTTAATAAGTTGAAAAATTATTTATGCATATTTTCTTTCTTATATTTTTTCCCCATTAAAGATAAAGAATTTAGAAGCACAGCTTGAAACTGAACAAGATGAAAGGCATCAAGTAATGAAGCAGAAGCATGAGTTAGAGAGAAGGCTGTATGAAATAGCTGACCAGCCTCCTCCTCAAGATCCAGAAATTGAGCGTCGATTGAGAAGGGATTTAAAACGTACTAAAGCTCTTTTGAGAGATGCTCAGTCAATGCTTGAACATACCAGAGAAGGTCAATCTGGTAAAACATTGATCAGGCAACTCAAAAACCAGGTACAAACTAGTTTTATTTTTTTTCTATATATGAAGGGGAATACTACACACTTCCTTGATATTATTGGGCATTAATGAATTAATTGTTGTTAATAGTGAACTCTAACTGCTGTGTGGTGATTTTTTTTTCTATCTTTTCTGGCCTTAACAGGCTCTTTGGTTAATGATATTGAAGATCTTTAGTTATGCCCCACATCATTAAAAGGAATATAGTCCAAAATTTACAATTCTCGCAATTGTATTATTTTTTTATTTTCAGAATATATTCTCCAAAACAATTAAAACATATTGTCACTCTGAATGATATTATAAAAAAGAATTCTCTATATTATGTTTATAATCTAAGTATCATTCACACTATTATTTTAAATCAAACACAGCACAGTTAATGGCGTCTACTAATTACTTGTATATTTTTTGTTCTTCATTGTTATTTATTGAGTTTTATTGATTTATATATATGTTATATGCATTGTATTATCAGAAGTAATGAGATTTAAAAGTCTCGAAAAATCCTATAAATTTATGTGTGCTATGAATAGAATATTAACATTATTCTACTTGTTGAAACTGAAATAATAAAAATAAATCGATCACTTATTTATTTTATTTTTTTCTTTTGCAAAACTCATATTTTTAGTTTAATTTTGCGTGGAAACATGAAATCTGGTATCTTATTGCTAATTATAAAAATCGTATTCAATAATCATTTCTTACTTTAAAATATTATTTATAAAAGTGAAAATGGAAAATAGGAAGGATGGGGGACAGTAGAAGGGGGTGAAAGCAAAAGTATGTTCAGGGGGAGAAAAAAAGGTTTCACATGCAAAAAGAGTATGTTTAAATATATCATGAAAGAATTGTTTAATTATGTGAATGAATATGTTTAGTTAAATGTAATAAAATTAGTAATTTTTTAATTCTAAACCCCTGTTATTTGGGGGGGGGGGGGATGTACATGATGGGCAAAAATGAAGGTCATTTTTGGATTCATCATCAACAAAAACATACAGTTTCCCCAAAAAAGATCATACAGATTTTTTTAAAAAAAAAAAAACTTTTTTTTTACCACAAGTTGTTTGAATAATGTGAGTAGAATTTCAGATTCACTAAACTAAACTAATAGAACTGCAAATCTGGAGCCCCAGTGTCCTGTTTGTATCACTCATTACTCAAATTTTTTAAATTTTTTAAATTTATTTTAATATATTAAAAATAATTATCTAATATATGATTAACTTGGGACATAATCATATACGTTTCTCAGCGAGGGATACTGCCTTCCTTAATCACTCATTGTATCTGTCTGTCTACCTCTATCTGTATGTATGTGTGTACATATATATTTCTTTGTCATTCACAGCCTTGTGTTAATTCCTTGTAACTCGTAAATTCTTGTACAAAATTTGATGCAAAGGGATTCAGTAATGTATCAGAATTATTTTGTGCAGCCCTGTAAACAAATTATCAATTCTATGACCACCATTTTCCACAGAAACCATGCATTTTAAACATTCTAATAACACATTTATTTCATTATGTTTAACCCTTTCCGACCCAAAACATATTTGCCTTAAAACATTACATTCTTCTGTTTTTGCAAAGTGAAAGAAAAATCTGGACTATAACCGACATTTGTTGATTGAAAATTGTACTTTCTCCTAATTAATTCAATCATTCATTTCCTGATTTTATTACATACAATTGTTCCAGATGCAAAAATGTAAGTGGATGCCGTGGATGTCTAACCTTCATGATCAGCCTGGGTTGGAAAGGGCATTAACCCTTTCCAACCCAGGCTGATCCCCAGGAGTGTAACCTTGTTAAAATGTACTTATCAGAAATACTGTCTATAGACTGTATTGGTACAAAATTCTTTTGTATATTCCTGTACACGACCCATAGTAATTGTGTACACTAATTAAAAGTATACAACTAATTCATTGTAACTCAATAATATTTGAACCAAATTTGACATCATTGGGACATCATTGACATCATTGATTACAGACTGTCATCGGAATTCTTTTGTGTGGTCCTGTAAATAAATTTTTTAGTTTGTGTATACTTTTTTTTCTATAGAAAACATGCTTTTAAGCATTTTAATAATGTATGTTAATTCCATTATGTTGAATGCAACATAAACACATTAATGTGCTTAAATAAAAATCTGTCCACAAGTCTAAGCACACATTTTCTACACAAAAGATGCTTTTATTAAAAACGTATGTTAATTTAATTTTGTTCAATGCAGTGCAACCATGTTAAAATGCATTTAAACAAAATTCATCCCATGGGTCGTAATGATAGCAAAAACTTTGGTATGTCCCTGTACACAAACCATCAACAATGTAGACACCAAAAATTATACAGCTATTTCTGTATTGTGCCTAAACATGTGTATCAATTTGCAAGTCAATAAGGGGATTTTTCCGGCTGCTATTGTGATACACACAAATTATGTCTAAGTAGGCTGTAATAATAAGAAAAACTTTGGTGTTTTCCTGTACACAGACTATAAATGAAATATATACCCAAAACTATACAGCTTAGTCTGTGTGGTTAATGAACATGTGTACCAATTTGCAAGTCGGTAGAACAGTAGGGTGATTTTTGCAGCCGTTATTGTGAGACAGATAGACACACTGATAGAACCCAAAAACTTTTTGAGTCTCCACATGGAGGCCTCCACTGTCATTTCGGCAATAATAAAAAGATAATATATTTATATACAGGCTTATCTATATATATATTTTTAATTTTGACCAATTATGATTAAATTTTGTCGTAACAGTATGATAGTGACATAGGATGTTATCTGATTGGTCATTCCAGTCATAAAGCATGAATTCTGCTGCTAGAGACAAAGCAATTTTATAATCACTTTGGCTAGAGATTTTGGCTGCAAAAATTTAAACTAATAAACTTGAAATGCACATTTTCTTAAATTGAAAAATTATTACCTTTTTGTGTTGAAATATATACTCTAAATCTAAAAAAAAGTATAAGAAACATTTTTTAAACCAGAAGCTTAAAACTTATTATGTTTATTAAAATGCCTTACTTAGCTTCTGTTGTCACCAGAAACCTTTCGAGGGCACGCCCCCTCATCATCAGTGGATTCTGAAACTGGAGTGTCTCTTGTAGCAAACCTCTTCCTTCTTTGTCTATTGTCACCAGAGACTTTTCGAGGGTGTGTCCCCTCATCATCAGTGGATTCTGAAACTGGAATGTCTCCTGTAGCAAACCTCTTCCTTGTTTGTCTGATAAAGAAGGAAGAGATTTGCTACAGGAGCTAAGTAAGGTATTTTAATAAATATAATAAAAGTATATTTTGTAAAAGTATTAAAAGTATATTTGGAAGAATTTAAAGCCAGTTCAGCGTCATATTTAATGGTGGCTATTCGGCAGGATGGTAGTGGCGCCAGCTATTATATATTTTTTTAGATTTCTTTCATTCATTATAAATAGAATGAACGTTATTTTTATTATTATTTTTTTCTTAACATGTTTTGTAGATACATTTATTAACTGTGGAATTTATGTTATGTATTGGGATACGGTAATTTAATTCCATCAAATTTTAGAAAATAATTTATTTGGAATTTCTGTTATGTATTGTGATACGGTAATTTAATTCCTTAAAATTTTAGAAAATAATTTATTTCTAACATTTAATTCTAAATTTAATAATAATAATAATAAATTATATATATATATATATATATATATATAGAAGAACACTGAAATTTTCCAATGATTTTATTCAAGAGATTTTTCTGAAAATCTTATTAAGTATGTAAGTAATGCCAATGTTTTGTATGGGAAAGGCTAATTTTAATAATTTCTTTTGTAAATATTAGAAAAATATTTTAAATGGATACGAAAATTTCTGTTTCTTTATCCCATTTGTGTGTTTGTGTGTGTGTGTCTGTGTACATATAAGCTTGTGTTTTGCTCAGTTTTACATATTTTTTCTTTTGAATCTTGAAATTTATGAAAGTGAGAATTTATGGCATTACTTAAATACATTAATATATGTCTCTTCGAAACAGATATTTATTTGCGTAATACAAATGATAGTAACCAAATATGAGCAAATTTGATGTGAAAGTTAAATGCATTTGGATTTTTGCCTAAAATCTTTGTTTTTCATTCATCATAATATTTTCAGCTTGAAGACTCTGAATTTGCAAAAGCAACAGCTGTCAAAGCTCGCCAGGCTGTTGAAGCTGAGTTGCATGACTGTCAGGCACAACTTGAAGAAGCCACACGTGCTAAAAATGAGGTACATAAATTCTTTTTGTAAAAATTTGCTTTCTGAATTTTATTTTTTATTTTACAT
Source organism: Salticus scenicus (assembly GCA_963930645.1). Taxonomy (NCBI): domain Eukaryota; kingdom Metazoa; phylum Arthropoda; class Arachnida; order Araneae; family Salticidae; genus Salticus; species Salticus scenicus. The sequence continues at coordinate 240,212,764 of OZ005650.1, read as the reverse complement.
GATTCATATTGTTTATGTCGTCATCCTGCAGGCAGAAAGTCGCTGCTTACAACTCTCCAGAGAAAAGAGTGCCATTCAGACTCAGTTAGAGGAAGCTGAAGAAGAGATGGCTGAAGTCATGAAAAAGTACAAAGCTGCTGTTAATCAAGTGAGAGAGAAAATTACTGTCATTTATTAAAATTTTGTCTTGATCTTGATGTTAAACTCTTCCCTTCTGGCAAAAGAGGGGGGAGGGGAGCATATATATATATTATGGCTGTGATTGTTTGGATAATTCCATTGTGAACTTCTGGTAAAATACTTTTTGCTACCAATTGTATGCAAAAATGGCTTGCAAAAACAGTAACTATTAGGGGGACTGGAAAGTAATGTCGTTTTCTTAACTTAAATTCACACGACTACATTTTTAACAAGTTTTTATTTCTAAACAACAATATATTCACCTTCGTTATCAACAACCTTTTGCCATCTAGTATACAAATTTTCAATGCCGGAGCGGTAAAAATCAATCGGTTTTTCTGTAAAATATGTCGAGATAGCATTTTGGACATCATCAAAATTTTCTAATTTTTTGCCACTAAGACAATGTTGCAGTGATCAGAATAAATGGTAATCCGAGGGTGCAATATCAAGCAAGTATGGTGGGTGAGGCAGTACCTCCCACCCCAATTCGTTAATTTTTTCTAAGGTCCGTTTTGCACAGTGCGGTCTTGCATTGTCATGTTGCAGAATAACTCCTTTTCTGTTGACAATTGCCGGATACTTTTCAATCAAAGACTGGTTTACTTGTTTCAATTGTTCACAATAGACATCTGCATTAACAGTTTGTCCAGGTTTTAACACTTCAAAGTGAACAACTCCGTGTGTATTCCATCAAACACACAGAAGTGCCTTTTTGGGGTGTAAACCCGGCTTTGCAGTAGTTCGTGGTAATTCATTTCGGCTGAGCCACTGCCTACAGGACCCATTTTTCGTCTCCAGTGATCAAGCGATCAAAAAACGGATCTGTACGGTGCCGTTGAAGCAATACGTTGCATGTGATGGACTGGTTGGCTTTATTCTGTTCGGCCAGATTAGGGGGGACCCAAACACCAGCACTGCTTATTCTTCCAATCTGCGGCAAATGTTCTTGGATGGTTGACCAAGATTGGTTAAGGCTGTTTGAGAGTTCCTCAATTGTTTGACATGGATTTGCTTCCACTTCTGCCCTTAGCACGCCGTTATATAATGTTGTTGGTCTTCCTGATCGATGGGCGTCCGAGAGATCAAAATTGCCTGATCTGAACTTGGAGAACCATCTTTGGCATTTTCGAACGTCCAATGCACTTGGATAAACATCGCAAATGTCTTTAGTCGCAGCAGTTGCGGTAATTACCCTTGCAAAACTCAAAAAGCATACAGTGCCGGATATGCTCTTCTGGTATTTGTCTGGCCATTTCACCTCAAATTGCAAAAAAAAGGTCTAATACTTAATTATTCAGAAGCAAATATGATACAATAACCTCAAAATCTCTTTGACACGCCTTCCAAGTATGTAATGAGCTACCAAATGACAATCAAATATCGACATGCTCAGAAACGACATTACTTTCCGGTCCCCCTAATATTTCTCAAACTGCCATGAAGATTCTGATTAGGGTATTATTCAATGAGTAAAAGAAAATCATATGCTGGCAATTTAGAAAATATCTCGAAAGTTCTAATATATATAGAGTGAAAATGTTTCTAATAAGAAAATGGATGTTTTTATATCATTCACTAAACAAGAAGGGAAAGAGAGAATTATAAAAAAAGTAGTAATTAATAAATAAATTATTTTGTAATCTGCTTTTTTCTTATTTCTAAATAATGACATTTCTGAAGTTTCATGTGCATATAAATTAGTAATTAAAACATTTATATATATATTTATACGTACTCTAATATATATTTCTTATTTAGATGTCAATAGATCAAAAGACCATTTCTGAGCAGAATCAGCAAATAGCTGATTTAGAAGTAGAGAAACAAATGTTAAAAGACCAGGTAATTTTTTTTAATTTTTTAATATCTGTTTTACTTTATAGCTTATTGCTGATAATACACATGGAAATTATTTTTAATAACAATATGCACTCGAATGATGACTCTTGGTCACTATTCAGTTTGACGCAGTATGTGATTTGTGTTATACGATGGTGATGTTTACTTTCTTCAGAATTCTAAATCTTCTGAAATGCAGTATGATATACCTTTTCATCATCCATACAAGATTTTCTGATCTCAAATTAGTCAGCAATTATGTATCAAATTGCATTACTCTTACAATATGTAAAAACTTTGGTTAACCAACTGAGAAAGATATTTTTGCCAGACACGAGATTGAACTTCTACTTTGATTTCGACTTGCATTTTATCAAAAGTGCAAACTTTTAATGAAATGTAATTGAAGGGAAAGCTGCATGTTATGTTGATAAGAGAATCACAAGGCTTTCTCTTGATGAATAAACCTGGCAAAAAATATCAAACCACATATTACTGATATACCTGCCTTTCAAGCTGAAGATGCATCTTGAATATTGTTTTATAAAATACCATACAAAGAAAGAATACAGAGTTTAATGTTTAATAAATTTATTTCTTTAATGTACTTAAAATATTAAAATATTAACATTTTCTACATTAATTTGTGTGTGAAATAATTTTAAACTAGCTGTAAGAAATTCATCAAATATGCAGAAAATTGCCTTAAGTTATTGATTTACTTGAACAATAAAGGTCTTGAGTGCAAAGGGTTAAATATAAAGAGTTTATTTTAAAATATAAAGTTTCAAATGAAGCATGATTACTAATTTTAATTACTGGTTTAGAAACCTTACTTTTTAGCTTTATATGTGGACCTTTGGTGAAGTAGTTTCCTTAAGGGGACCCTCTCCATCTTCTGCACCAGTCCTCTATTGTGCTCAGGTGATGGCGATTCTGTAGAGTGACAGTCTTGTTTACTCAGCTTCTGATCTTCTGGCAGGTGACGCCAGAGCAGATCAAAGCCAGCTTTAGATTCATTGCTATTACATGTGTGAAAATTTTTAATTATTTCTACGATTTCACAAAAGAATGTGTAGCTTTTAAGCTGAAACAATTAAAACTACAACAACCCAAGCTACACATTTTTCTGTGAAATGGTTGAAGTAATTAAGAATTTTATGCATGTAATGCAAAGAATCTAAAGCTGGCCTAGACCCGCTCTAGTACCTCTTGCTGAAATATCAGAAACAGAATCAAGACCGTCACTCTACAGAATCGCTATTGCCTGAGCACCACGGAGGACCGATGCTAAAGATGAAAGAGTCTCCTCAAGAAAAGTACTTCACCAAAGGTCCACATGAATAAAAAAAGTAAGGTTTTTAAACCACTAATTAAAATTAATAAAGAATTTATATGAATACAATAGAAAATAACAATTTTTAAAAAGATTTATTTTGTAATCTTTATTTATATTTGTTTTTCTTTTATTGTGCTTTATTCTTTAAAAAACAAAAATATATAAATAAAAATCAACAATTGGATGCACTGTTAATAATAATGTCATGTTTTTAGTTGAGTGAAGTGAGCCACAAATTCGAGCACTTAGCAGGGCAGTCAGAAGACACTCATAAAGTACATAGATTAGATGGTAAAGTGAGAGACCTTGAATCAAAATTGGAGCTTGAACTAACTACTAGATCACGTCTTGAGGTATTATTATTTGTATTTAGTAGTGATCTTTATTCATATTTTCTGATAATTTTTTTCATATCAATTTAATTTATATCTGGAAAAAACTGTCTTTTTGAAGGTGAAACTGTTTAATTTCTGGTTTTTTATTTGTTGTCTTGTTTCTTTTTAATTTTGTTGTTAATTTAGATGACTAGGCATGCCTTATCACATTATAGTAATATAAGCAACCAAATATGAATTAAGTGATGGGTATTTCATGTCTATTCTACAGAAAAAAGGACTAGATGTTGCTTTTAAGCTAAATGCTCTTTAAAAAGATATTTTTCCTTTTTAAAAACATTTAGTATCATTTTGATGAAAATGTGTCTAGCATAATAATTACATGTGCTTTTTATTCATATTTTGAAAGAAATTTTACATTTTGATAGGAAATAATTTTTATTTTATTTTTTCTTTAATTTAGTACTGCTTATTAAAAATTAGTATGTTGTAGCCATCATTTTTTGACCATTTGTGAAGAAGCACCCAATGGGCGGTCATACTATCCCTAACAGGGACAACACATCCATGCCTTCTCCGGGACTTGAACCCAGGCCCAACTGTGTAGGAGTCAGGGACGCTAACCACTACACTGACCTATATAGAAAATTATGAATTATGAAAGACACTTTAACACATATAAGTCTTAAAACATTTATATGTTAAAATATTAAAATTGCACAAAGTTTTTTGCACTGGCATCATCAGAGAATATAAAGTATATATTCATGTATCACAACAAACAGAAATGCAGTTGACAGGTTTTAAAACATTAGAAAACTATCATGAAGTGAAAAGTCTGTATGTAAATCAAATAAAAATATCATACTTTATGAAAATTATACTTCTATTGACATCAAGTTCACAACTCCAGAGAAACTCAAACATATTGGGTGTATGCATTAATTTTAAAGAATTTTTTAGTGGAAAAAAAACTTTTATTCGAATAAAATGATACAAAATAATTAATTCAAAGTATTGTCCATCGCTAGCTATGACTTTTTCTCATCTTTCTGGCAATTTATGGATTCCGGCCTAAAAAAAACTCCTTACTTTTTTGAGTCCAGGAACGAATCGAGCCAATTTTTGATACCTTCGGCTGAAGTGAAGCATATTCCAAAAAGGGCATTCTGCATGAATTGAAACAAGTGGTAATCAGATGGGGACTGGATGGGTAATCTGGACTATATGGTGGGTGGGACAAAACTCCCCATCCGATATTTTGCAGGTAAGTTTTAACGGGTTGTGCAACATGTGGTTGGGTATTGTCATGATGGAAAATCAATTTGTTGTGTCTAATCTCCCATTCCGGCCGTTTTTTTTTTTTTTTTTTAATTGCTTGGTTCAAACGCATCAATTGTTTTCGGTAAAGAGGTTCATCGATTATTTGACCACTTCTCAACTGCTCATAGTAGACTACACCCTTCTGATCCCACCAAATACACAGCGTTACCTTGGCAGCATGGATATTTGGCTTTGCAGTCGATTTGGCTGGTTGGCCGAGTTTGACATATGATTTTCTGCACTTAGGATTATCATAATAGATCTGCTTTTTGTTGTCAGTTATAATGCAATGCAAAAAAGCCTTTTTTTTTATGACGATTAACTGTTTCGTTCCCGTAACGTCCGAAACCGTCCGGAAGCTCTCAGTCCCATTACGGCCCTAAAACGCCTGAGATCGTTCATCCCCCCTTTTTGCTCTTTTATCTTCGCGATGGCCATTTTTCCACAGTTAGTTGTCAGTGCAGATGACAAGTAGGCGGGTTAACTTTATGGTGACAAGAAGGGATAGGGAAGGGAGTTTTCTTGTCCTAAAGATTTGCACTCTGCAGTGAAACTGGACCAGACAATAATCCATTCTTCCCCTAATCTTAAGGCGTGTTGAAATGACACGCACATGAATAGAAAAAGAAGCCGCTCTGTGCTTCCGTGGGGGTGAAATCTCGGCCGTTTGTCCGGGATCCTGAGGTAGATAAAAATTTCATATTCATGGGACCGAAAGAGTTAAGCAGCATCTTGGACATGCAAAATAGCTCTTCGACGTCTCTCAACTTTAACTCATATGGTACCCAATTTCCCTGCTTTTGAATCATTCCCAATGCCTTCAAACATCTAGAAATTGTTGCTTGGTCAACATTTAATGATTCTGCTAGTTCTTCTTGCATTTGTCACGGATCTTCATCAAGTTATTGCTTCCAATTCTTCATCTTAAACCTCTTTGGCTGTCCCGGATATTCCTTGTCATCTGTGTCAAAATCACCACTTTTAAAGCGACAAAATTAGTACTCACAGATCAGAATCGATGGCGTATAATCACCATAAGTTTCCAGTAGCAACCGATGACTTTCAGCAGCACTTTTCTTCTAATTAAAGAAGTACAGTAAAACTCCCCACAAATGCTCTTTCGTTGGCATGTATTTTGATATATTTGCAGATAAAAAACAATATGTTTTTTACACTTTGGCACATGGATGCATACTGTAAGCTGAAGCCAAATGATGTACAGTGGCGGATTACCCATAAGGCGCAGTTGGCGCACGCCAAGGGCCCCGCGCCTAAAAGGCCTCGCGTTTTTTTTTTTTTTTTTTTTTTTTTTTTTTGTAATTCCATTTTTTTTTTTTAGCAATTTCAATTTTTGAAAAGTATTTTTTTTTTTTTTTTTTTTTTTTTTTAGTTTAAAAGCATTCTCGGATCAAACAAACACATTTATTCTCCAAAAAAAAAAAATTATTTATTCTATATACATTGCACTTGTAATATGTACACAATTTCTTAATAAAAGGTATAGGGTTTGCAGAAGCCAAGACTTGGTGAATAGGAACACGAAATAAGACTACAAATTCGTTTTCAATTTAATAAAATGCTATAAGTTCTACACCCTAGCCTTTTTTCTGACAAGGGCCCCACATTTCTTCTTGTCTGCTTAAAAGCAATTTCTAAAATTAGCAAAATACTATGAAATGCTCAAAATTTTCATCCATTAATAAATTAAAAAGTACATTATTTCTTTATGCATGTGATATACTCAAGATTAGAAAAAAAAAAAAAAAAATGTGTGTGTGTGTGTGGGGGGGGGGGGGGCACCGAGCCATGTAAGTTCTCGAAAAGAAACTTTAGAGAAGTTCAAAATTTCCATAGTAATCTCAGATATCATTTTAAACCAAATAAAAACTGATTTCTTATTTTTAGCTTTATAATTACTCTGCTAACTGCATTTTAACCATTTATCTTTCTTTGTTATATGATCTTGCAGAGAATTTGAGGAAAGTTGGGCACCTGACAAATTTGTTTAATCTGCTACATCCGTTTTAAGCCGTGATGACCTCTGCTCTTTCTTCTAGTTATTATTATTATTATTATTTTCTATTATACTTTATACATATTTCTTATTTGTTTTTAGCTAGGATTTTAAAAACTAACTATATATATATCTTAATATATATAAATCTCGTGTCACAATGTTTGTCCTCAATGGACTCCTAAACCACTTAACCGATTATAATAAAATTCGCACACCATGTGCAGTTCGATCCAACTTGAGAGATAGGATAGTTTAAATCTCAAATTATAGTCGCAATTTTAATTTATTGCTAATTATTTGTCTGTTATTATTTGACAGTCACAATTATCTGTTAACTCCAAATGATTCTAACAGATGTCGATACCTTTCGACTGGGTTGAAATGAAAGCTGAAATATATTTGGTGCTGCCATCTACACAAAGAATCTTCAACTTTTTAACCTATTAATAAATTTCGTATAATTCAATTATTTCCACTTAACAGATGTCGATACCTTTCGACTGGGTTGAAATGAAAGCTGAAATATATTTGGTGCTGCCATCTACACAAAGAATCTTCAACTTTTTAACCTATTAATAAATTTCGTATAATTCAATTATTTCCACTTTTTAAATTTTTGGTGTTAGCATAGCCGGCCACGTGTTACTTAGACTGAAGTGTAAATTGAATTCGTATTATAATGAAGATAATACAGTGAAATTAATCCTGTTTTTTACTTATTTGTGCTTCATTGATCAAAACTTTATAATTTAATATAATATATATATATATATATCTTTATATATAAAATTTATTATGTTTGTCCGCGATGAACTCCTAAACTAATGAGCCGATTTTAATGAAATTTGGACACTGTGTGCAATTTGGTCCAACTTGAGAGATAGGATAGTTTTTATTGCAAAATTCGCCTCCCAAAAGGGGGGGGGGAGGGGCCAAAACGTGATTTCACAAACAAACAAACAAACAACAACAACCAAAAAAAAAAAAAAAAAAAAAAAAAAAATAGAAATGCAGATAGACTGTTCAAAATTGGTATAGAGAGGTTTTAGAGGCCTGCAAATCGAATGAGGATGTTTTCGAAAGTGTAAAGTTATTAGGAGGGGCGGAGGGGCAAAAAAATAAAAATAGAGTTACATCGCTAAAAATTGGTACATAGAAGTTTTTGATACGTACAAATCGATTGCAGATATTTTCGAATTTGTAAAATTATTAAGAGGAGCGGGAAAGGGGGGGGGGGGCAGAGGAGCAAAATATAAAAATGGAGTTAGATCATTCAAAATTGGTGCATAGAATTTTTGATACCAACAAATCGATTGCGGATATTTTCGAATTTGTAAATTTATTAGGAGGGGCGGGAAGGGGGCAGAGGGGCAAAAAATAAAAATATAGTTAGATCGTTCAAATTGGTGCATACAGGTTTTTGACACCTACAAATAAACTGTAGATATTTTCGAATTTGTAAAATTATTTAGAATAGTGGGAGGGGGGAGGGCAAAGGGGCAAAATAATAGAAATAAGAGTTAGAACTTTGAAAATTAGTATTATTAAGTTTTAAGGCCCGATAAATCGATTGCGGATATTTTCGAAAGTATAGAGTTATTAAGAAGGGCGGGAACGGTGGATGAAGAAACGGTGCGCATGGTTTGCGCAGGTATACACTGCCGCAGGCAGTGGGGGTCCGAACAGATTATTCCACCAATGAGAGAAGATTTTTTTGTATTTTATATCATTTTCCTTTCGATAATATATGGATTCATTATGAGTGTCGAACATTTTTCCCGATCAGATTTTTTTTTTCTCTTTTTTTTTCACATGTTAAAAATTAATGCAATTTTGAGAATTCTTTAATTATAGTGAATCATTTAAAAATAGGGACCAGCGAAGCGGGCTAAGTCTGCTAAGATCAAGGATGTTATCAAGGATGGTCTTTATTCGTAAATAATAATTTTAATATATTGAATATTTTACTACATTATAATTCAACGTATAACATAGCCACAGCAACGCGTGGCCGGGTCTGCTAGTATATATATATATATATATATACTGAGTTGCAAGTATTAGCGAATCAGTTTGACTCTAGAAACTTAGTGTAAAGTGAGTACTCTGAATGAATAAATAGTTTAAGATAAAATAACGAGGCACTAATATAGATAATATTACAATGTTATCCTGTTTATAGTTAAATTCTTTAACGTATTCGTATGTTCATGATATTTTGCATGATTAAATATATATATGTATATAAACACATACAACAAATCATATTTAGCATGAGTGCATTTCAAAAGATTCTTTTGAGATAACCATCTGTACTTCATTTTTCCATTATCGTAAATCGTAAAAACATTATATCTGTATTTCATTTCATTTTATTACTGGTCCATGTATTACCACTTAATTGGAGTGGGGATACAATTTCTAATTATAGCGTTACACACCTGTGTCCTGCGGCGCATTCTAAAAATTCATCAGAACTCTAAGATGGGGGTTCTGGAAAATTCGAGAATAATAGATTTTTAGCTAATTGCTAAAGGAAATTGCAATAGTTTCCCCAACTTCATATATTCACGTTTGACAGTACTTAAAAATGGTCACTTCTTTATTAATATAAATGACTAAAGTTCAAGAAAACTGACACGGACATCTTTCAAACATGTGTGAATATAAGCTTTCCACTAAGGCCAGTTTCGACTTGGGCTCAAGATCAACGCTCAAAACGGTCATTAATCACGCTTCCTACACAAAGAGCCAAATGTCTTGTCATCAGTTGTAGCCCTTTTTTATCAGATTTCGCAGTTACCTCAAAGGAAAGCATGCAAAATTGACAAAGATATCTACCCCGACCGTTCAATTATCTCAGCAGGGGGCCATTTCCATCCCCGTTCAAGGGTTTTGAGCTAGCTTTGAGCTAGCTTTGAGCTAGCTAACCACATCAAAGGATTCTGAATAGAAGCCGCGGAATGATCGCAAATGGAAACCGGACTTTACTGTTAGTTTTGCCGCACAAAGAAGTACTAGTGCTAATGAGGTGGCTTGTGCTTCAAAAATAGTTCTTGTAGGATGTTTTGTATGAGTACATCTTCCGAACTGCGCAAACAGCATTTGCTTAACCAATAGTTTTTTTTTTTCCCCCCAGACATGTGTGTTGCTTCATTTATCCTCATTTTCAGTTCTGTTACAAATGGGTATTATTTATTCTCTCTTTAAAACCTGTGAAAAATGTGCAATCGAATGACTGCAGATAGGGGGAATTTGGTATTTCATTTATAGCAAAAAAGAAAAATATCAATTCCATATTTTAAAAACGTTATATATTCTACCCGATTGGTTCCTTTTCAAGATTGTAAAACCAATAATTTTCTATATCTTATTGCGTCAGTTCAGCTCGAATGTTTAAGATGTGGTTATAATTAGTTTAGTAGTGTATCTCTATCAGTTTGCTTCGAATTTTTTCCATGACGATCTAAAAAAGTAAGTTTTCTTATCATTTTTTCCCTCTATTTTAACTTTCTAATAATAATAATAATAATAATAATAATTTAATTATAAAACACACTCAGAACTGTTTCACAATAGAATGTTATTTATAGTTTTACTTCTGCTCATGTTTTTAAGTTTTGAAAAACAAACAATCTATTTCTGAATTTTAAATATTTTCTTGAAAAAGCGTTTAGGTTCAACGTTCAAAATGATGCTCAGTGGGTTTTGTTTTAAGTGAAAGGTGCTCTAAATTTCATTTAATGATTTTCTTTTCTTTTTCATTCGAATCAAAGGACTTCAATTAATGTCTTGAATGCTATTTCTTTTAATCAACAATTAAATAATTTTTAAGAAACGACGGTAATAGACAAATAAATGAATAAATGCAGGATAACAGCATGCTTTATGTCACAATTGTTAAGAAATTCATATAAAATTTCATATAAAATTTCATGAAAAATTATATTGTTGAATTTAACTTCATAGAAGCATTTAAAACTAACACCAATTTTATTTCGCTTCTTTTACTTGACCACACCCGATTACTTACAACGTTGCAACTTATTCTTTGGAATTTGTTTTTCCTGTATATCAGTTAAGCATACAAATGCGTTTCTGTGCAATAAAATAAAAGGCTATCGTTAACATATTTAACAGTTTTGAACGGGTCTTTGATGCTTGAATATGCATCTATGGCATTACTTACACTGTGATAACGGTGAAAAGTAATTTTTTAACAATAAAAGCTTAAGTTTCCTGAAACTAGCACTCGAAACTGACGTCATTACTAAAAATAGGTATTGGAATTAATATATTATATATATCATTCGTTTTGAGGAATGAATAAAATAATGAAGGGATGATGATTTAGCAGGGGAAAATGATGTTAATAATTAATAATAATAATAAAAAAAAATGTAGTGATATTAATAATATTAAAAGTAATATAAATGATTATAAATTCAAAATGAAAATAAATTTCCGTACTTTTCTGTTATCGAGATTGAATTCAGGCGGAGTTAAAATAATAATAATAATACATATTTAGACATTATCCCTTCGACAAAGAAACTTGGGGCGATTTTGTTAAATTTGCACTGAAATTAACTATGATAAATAATTAAATTTAAATTACATTTTATGATTCGAATTCCATTTTTTGGTAAAAAATACAAATTTCAAATAATCCATTTTTTTTTTTTTCATTAATTTCTATTTTTCGCGTAATTTAATCACTCTTACTTTATTTATTTATTGATTATTTTTATTATTATTTGATTTGGTAAATATGGCGAATTTTGAAAGGAGGTTTATTTAGAAATATCGTCAGCTAGGTGGGCGAAGACCGCCTTTAATTAATAATAACAATAGTATATAGCAAGAGAGAGCGAGAGAAGGAAAAAATAGCATTTTAGATACTGAAATAAAATTTACAAGGGTCGTATTTTAATTGTTTTTTCCCTTTTCATTAAATAATAAATTTCATTTTTTTAAATAAACATTAAAAAATAGCCCACATTTATGTTTGAATCAATAAAATTTTAAAACTAAATACATATGTATTAAAAAAAAATTTTAATTATGTAAACTTAACAAATTTATATTATTGAAATTTTCAAGGCTGTGACTGACTACATCATCTCTCAATAAGTGTTTGGATGTTTTCTAACTTAGACGTTTTGTAAAATATCTAGAATATTTTTTTACGAATTGTCAGCAACATGGGGGACAAGTAAAAAATTAAACAAAAATCCAAATGTTTTGGATCATCCTGTAAAAAGTAATGCTTGAAATACATTTTGGCTGTAGCACGTGATTATGACGCTTCTTTTAATTGCCTGTAAATTTTTTATGAGGCTACAGTATCTTTTTTTTTTTTTTTTTTTTTTTTAAGACCACTTTTTTAAATATAACACTCAGGTATTAAATCCAGAGCAAAGCCATTTTTAGAAAATTTGGCATGCGATTTTAGACACATCATACTACACACTTCAATTAAAATACAAAAATATAAAATATCTTATAAAATATGAGTATTTTTAAAAAATACTTTTTAACTACGCACGCACATTTTTTTTTTTTTTTTTTTTTTTTTTTTTTAATTCATTTGCATAGTTAACCAGTCAAAAGTATTGAGCTACTTATAGGAAAACCCCAAACATAAATATCATGTAAATTCAAAAAATTGTGAACAATGGAATGCACTGATATTCAGTTCCTCTAAACATAAAAGCTCAACCATAAGGGGTTTTACTCAAATTTTATTTGATTTCAATCAATGGTTATACAGCGTCCTCTGGTTGTAAATAAATATTGATAAACCCTCTAGCATCTTCCTTCTTTTTTTCGAGAAGAACTTAAATTCTGTTCAATCTATCTCTCGTAACGTTGAATCAATTTGACCAAACGCTTGACACTGTGACAGAATCAAATCCCCGTCTAATGGGCCACCCACCGTTCAGTTTAATATATGTATCTTATTCTAATCTATTATTTTATTGGGGTCAAATTCGTAGTTTAGTTTTCATGCTAAAATTTCCAATGCAACAATCCACAAAATGCATATTCATATGTAATATCGCCCAATTTTGCTATGTTAATAAAATCTTAAATTTCGAATAACTTACGAAATTTTCCTGTTACAATATTTGTAGTCAATGCTGTTCAAACAAGTACCATAAATATTATTTTGAAATTGTCTTATATATTTATGATGTCAAAATGAACGATTATGCTCAATTTTGCCCTATTCTGCCATGATAAGTAAATCGTAAATTCCAAATAACTTAAAAAATTTTTAAATTAAAATATACATAGTCAGGGATGTTCATGCCAGTATCTTGCATGATATTTTAAAAGTGTTCTGACATCTTTACGATGAAAGTATCCCTCGAAATGGACGTTTAAGCGAAATTTTGCCCTATTCTGCCATAGCAAGTAAATCGTAAATTTCCAATGACTTACGAAATTTTTAAATTGGAAAATTCATAGTCAAGGACGTTTATGCCAGTATCTTATATAATATTTTAAAAGTAGTCTCACACCTTTACGATGAAAATATCCCTCAAATCAGACGTCGATGCGAAATTTTGCCATACTTTCCCATGATAAGAAATTCGTAAATTTCGAATAATTTGTGATACTTTCAAAGTAGCGTGTTTAAAGTTAATGATGTTCCTCCGGGCACCAAAACTGATATTTAAAAGCAGTTCTTGCAATTTTACGAGAAAAATATTCCTTTTCATGCACATTTAAGTGAAAAATTTCCCTATTCTCCTATGTTAAGAAAATCGTAAATTTAGACTAATTTCTTAAGTTTTTTTAATTAGAATGTTGTAAATAAATAGGGTTCTTGCCAATGACATAAATAACATTTTAAAACTGGTCCGACCTCTTTACGATCATTTGTTCGGGAGATATCATGTATACAGACTAACAAACTAACAGACACCCTACAGATGGTCACCATATTCATTTTGATACTTTTCGATTCCTCTCATCTGAAAACGTGTAAAAAAGTCAGAAAACCGAGATCGAAAAAATTTTCACGATTACCTAAGTTCTCCATACATATAGTATTATGGGAACTAAAAAAAATGCATTCACACAAAAATATTGCATAGCGAGAATTTAGCTCTCCCCGTTAAGAAATTCAAATAACATTGTTCCATTGAAAATTACCTCCCGATTAATTTCTACCATAGAGGCCCCGGAAATGTTCTGCGCCTAGGGCCCCGCGCAGCTTAAACCCGCCACTGATGATGTAGCTTTAAGATGACGTAGTTACAGTATGGTCGGATACGTATAATACTAGTAGCGCCATCTCTTATAAATCCTTTAAAATTAATGCATACACCCAATATAATGCACAGAAGAATTAAAGATGGTGAAGGTTTCTCTGATAGCAAGGATTTTCACCGTGAAATTTAAAAGGAAATGATGAAAGTACAAAATTCTCACTACAGAAAACAAATTCTTCTAAAAATGATAAATTTTATAATTTCACAGGGCTTCAATATTAAAGAATTAAGTACAGCAGATAGTGGCTGGAACAGGTTCACACTTAAAGGAAATATTTTTTTATTTATTTTTTTTTTTTTTCAAATTATGTTGACCAAGTACATAAGTCCAAAAAAGTTTCAATTGTAAATAAACAGCTAAACTGGTAAATAATATACAGAGAAGTCAGAGTAAGACAGTTCAGATTTTCAGAGATGCACTTTTTTCATGATGAGGAAGTTCAGAAATAGAGAATTATAACTGTGATAATTCAGAGGTACTGGCAGAAGCTCGGTAAACTGTTCCAATAAAGAATTTCAAACCTTAGGAAATATATTTTTATGGTGACAAAATTCACAAATTCAAAAAAATTTAGCAGTGTCTGTGTAGTTTTATTGGTAAAAAGTCAGTAATAGTACAAAGGAAAAACTTATTGTAATGAAGGAAAAATAATCTTATTATTCTGTGATAGTTAACAAACTTTATAAATTCTTGAGAGTGCATGTATATATGAATAGGAGCAAAATTAATATTAAAATGAAAGTATAAAGTCCAGATTTTAGGAAAATTACCATCATCCTTAGAGTTAATGACACCTATACAGTTAATTATATAAGCAGTTTCTGAAAGTAGTAATTCTGATTTAATAAAGGGAGAATAAATAGTTTTTTATATTTGCCTGATCAGGAATAGCATTAGGATGAGAATATAGGAAATTAAGAAAAATAAAACAAGTTATATTTTAAAGTTATGTTTATATTCAGCAGTTCTTAAATTTAAAGCAAAACAAACTTTACAAATTTAAATTTTACCTGATGATGTCAATGTTTACTGGCGAAAAGCTTCGTGTGATTTTTAATCTTTTAGCATAAAAATATTTTTTGAGATTTACATATGTTAAAGTGTTTTTTATAATTTTCTGTGTTTTAACATGTGTATTTTATTTTATTTCTGTTAAGAAATGAATTTTATACATTCCTTCTATATCATTTTGTATAATAGCTTCATCTACTGGTTTATATGTATAAAAATTTAACGAACATAGTTTCTCACAATAAAGATGTTATATATGCAATTTGATGCAATTTTAACCAGTAGATGCTATAGGAAAAATCACAGAAGGTGAGTAATAGCAGCATCATTATGTCCATAGCCAAGGGGAAGTTTTTGGGGATCAACACCTTCCCTCCCAAAATTTTGCAGATTTGTGGAAAGGATGACCTAGTATAAGGTCATACATCATTTTTTAACCGTCAATATTATACACTAAAGCTTGAACCTCTTTCAAACTTTTTTTCTGGCTGTGGCCTTGAAGCACCACTTGTCATCCCAATATACACTTAAATGAACTTTTTCAGAAATCAACATTGGAAAAAAAAAAAATTCTCTCTGGATAAATAAAAATTTAGGCGCCCTGAAATATTCACATCTTTCACATAAAGCAAATAGTCATGCAATGCATGAAGAACATTTTAGAAAGTTTACTGCTTTTAAAGGATAAATTTTGTATCTTTAATTTGAAAATTTTTCATCATTATGAACAAGATGTATTTTACAATTCAATATTATGAATTTTGGGGGCTTTCAAAGTTTGGGGCACCCAGTTTGACCATGCGATAATATCGGCCTGCTACTTAGTATTCATTTATTAATGCCAAATTCTATTTTAAGACATCATTATATATATATATAGGGCTCCAGGAATTTGAAAAAAAAAAAAAAACTGGTCGCCAGTAAAAATTTCTGGTAGCCAATAAAAATATCCCCCCTCTTTTTTTTTAATTTTGAAATTTACTTAAAAATAGAAAATAAAATTCTATACATAAAAACAAATATTTACTAGTAGAGAATGATTTACACCAGGAAACACCTGTTTAAATTTAACATTGTGAAACCGGTTTTATTATTTTCATTAAACTGATACACCATCTGCATTGATAAATCATTATACTGGCACAACGAATCAGCACCAGGTTGCAAAACATGCTCAAACAGGAGCAATGTAAACCAATTCCCTAAAACAGTGTACTAATTAACCCCAAGTTGTGAAATATGCATGAAGAAAAGTGATGTATATCCCCTAATTGTGTATTAATTCAACATAATGTCTCAAAACATGGTGAGAAAAGCAGGAATCAAAACGGTGAGAGTTAGCTTACATCGGGAGTGGAATCGGAGCCTAATTCTGGAACCAATTTCCCCCCCCCCCCCCCCAAAAAAAAAAAAAAAAATAATAATAATGTTGAGTTTCCTTCAAGTTGAAAACATAGTCGCCAGTTAAAATATATTGTTCACCAATGGCGACAATATATTTTCCAGGCAACTGTATTTTACGAGCCTTGTGTATATATATATATCAGTGGCGTAGCGTGACATTTGAATCTGGGCGTACTCTGAAGCCAACTATGAAGAGAACACTACTCATCAAGGTGATATCATTTCATCAAATTTAAGCTCGGATTTTTCCACTTTCTTGGTTGGTTGATTGTAGGATTCAAGTCCGATTGACTTTAGTTGGGTCTTAGGCTTATGGGTGGAATGCTGTCCGTGAGGTCTGTCTAGGGGGTCCTAGCCTGTATTTACACGAGTTTCGGAGAAATCCACGGAAATCTCCGAACGGCTAAGTTGATGAGTGTGACCTCGGATTGAACCCGACACTTCCCATCTACCGACATTGAGCGCAGACTCGCTCAGCCGCTGGTAGCCTTCCAATTTCTCGGAATTGTATATAAAATTTTATATACAAATTTTGTCGCTTTTATTTTAAATCACATATCTGAAGGACTCTTATATTAACTTATTGAAGGCCGCTTTGGTCGCTTCACTGATAGCTGTATTTAAATGAATTTTCAAAGAAATTTAATCACAATTTTTTATATTACTTTAGAAAGAAAAAATAAATAAAAAAGGAAAGGAAAGGAAGAAAGAATAGTGAGAACCGGAAAGGAAAAATCCATTGAAATTGCTGAAAATTTGTCTTCAGGTCCTCGCTGCTCTCTGCTGTGTCTTCAACAATCGCATCATGGCGGATTGGAGACCCCACTGCTAGTGGCAGTTCCTTAAGCGAGCGCTTATTTGACCTCTGATAGTTCTCATACAAGAAGTTAATTGTTACAATTTTTAATAAATTTAAATATTTAATAACTTTAAGTCTTTCTATCATATTACCATTTGATTTCGACAAAAACAACACATTAAAAATAATAAACATTTATCTTCGAAAGGAGGTATTACACCTTTACATAAACAATTATTTTTCAAAACGCAACTATTATGTGTATCTTTTTTCTTCTCTCTTTTTTTTTTTTTTTTTTACAGAAAGAAAGAAAAGTTTTGCTCAGGAAATGATATAACCAGATTGAGAATTCTTATTCAAAAGAAATGTCAAGAAAAAAAAAAAAATAAAAAAAAAATAAAAAGAAGAAGCAGTTTAAAAATTTTATTATATAAAAACTATTTCATTGCATGACTTAATGCAAAAGAATGAAAAATAAATAGAATAACTATGTTTACTAAGGAATGCAGGATGAAATGAAAAGCAAGTAAATTAAATAAAATTTAAGAAAATAAAGCAGAAAAATTAACGGAATGCTGGAACGGCTCATGTAATTCCAAAATAGATAAACAAATAAAATAATTTAATAAATTCATATTCAAAAAAAAAAAAAAATCTACACACACCAAAAAGATCAAAGTTACGCATCTGCCAATTTTTTGTAGGTCTGCGATATCACAAGCCTGACCCTCATAGCGCATACAGGCACACATGAAGAAGGCATTTTGCTTTATTCATAATATAGAATAAACAAAATTTGTCGCGTACTTATATTTTTGGCAGAAGTCTTTGCTTAGAATAAGTTATTTAGAAAGGGGGGGGGGGGAAAGCAACTTTTTCTGGCACATAAAACATTTTTCGGAAATTTATCAAAATTTTATTTTACAATTTAATCATCATTTTCAAATCAATTCATTTTTTTTTTCTTTTAAAAAAAAGTTTTTTTATTACATCATAGCAGAACAAAGTATAAATTTTAATTTATCAATCAGCAGAAGAAACCAGCTCTCATCTATGCGAACATCCCTACGAAGGTAACAAAATCCCTAACGCTGTAAAAATACCCAAAACTCCAGAATATGTGGTCCAAGGATAGCATGCCTTGAATTGCTTACACTTCGGAACTCCCCTTGTATTTTATACGAGTGAAAATTAGAGGGATGTTGAATATTCCCTCAAATAGTAAAAAATCCCTGTATCAGGGCATGCTTTACAAAGGTAGCATGATCTAAGCAATAACCGGTCAGCAGGAGAAGAGGGTGACAGTATCTTTGGGATGATACTGGTCAGCAGGCGTCTCCTAAACAAAGCTGGAGGGTAGTTACGACAATAGTAAGAAAAAAAGCACTCGGATTTATCCAGGAATAATGTAACTAAAGAAATATACTTTCACTGTAATTTCTCAAAACTGAATGACGGATAATGTATAAATGGAATCGAGTATTTAACAAAATTAGATGAAATAATTTATTTTTAAATAAATTCTGTTTAAAGTTTAGATTCTTTTTAATGGGTATGCGTCGCATGCCTAGCATACCCAGAGAATACGCCACTGATATGTATATATACAGGACTTGTGCTAATTTTTGGAAACTAAGAATTCATTCATCTTTTAATGTTAATTTAAATTTATGATAATTTATGATTAAGTATTTATGACAATATTGCATATATATATATATATATATATAATATGTATATATATACTATGAAATCCATGTAAGTTGACCACCAGTGGTGCAACTGTTTTCTGGTAAAATTAGCCAGGTGTAAAACTTATAAAAGTGTATGTTATTTCATTGCAAAAAAAATTTCATTTATTTAATGACTATGCATAAGTCTAATGTATATAGTAGCAAATGTAATTTCTAGCTATATCTTTAACTTAGATAATAAGTAACTGCTTGAATTAACATGCAATCTAATTAAATCTTAAGCCATAATATAACATAAAACACATATTTTGCTTTTATGGATGACATGCAAATCTCAGCAATAAAAATCTTTAATTATTTTTAAAAGAACTTATATCATACAGATCAAAATTTCTTTCTTATTCTGAATAAGAAGTTCAATTAATTTTGGTTTTGACACTATTTCACTATGCACAAAATCTGGATAAAATGTTATTTAACCTAAACATCAATGCACTATTAATCTTACAATGGCCACTGAAGAATTTCTTTCATAGAAGGAATATTTCATTTGGTCAAATTATATAAGGATTTGGTCTAACAAATTACACTACATAATTTCTCCTAAGATTGATGTTTTTGAATATCAACATTTAAGATAGACATGTGGTCATGCTACAGGCAGTTAAGTAGCGGGTTTTACTGTAATCTTTTAAAATGAAATTGCTGTAAAATTATATTGGGGGGGGGGGGGGGGAGACTGTATTTTAGTATTAGATTTTTTTCGTTTATTGATGTTATTTAACTACTTAAATAGCTCAAATCTGTGTTTTTATTTTAGCACCAAATTGCTCGATTAAAAGAACAAAATGAGAGAATAAGAGAAGAATGTGATTCATTAAGAAATAAAGAACTTCAGGCTCAAGAGGGTGTAAAGAGACTGCAACGACAAATGAGAGATTTAAGAGAGGATTATTCTGCTTTACAACAAAAAGAAGCTGAAGCTTATAGGAAACAACATGAACTGGTTTGTTATCTCTCTTTCTTTTTTTTTTTCAAAAATAGCTTCTTTACAATGAAGTTGTCTATTCCAGGTAGTTGACAAAAAGCAGTTCCAGAAAATTTTAATATATTTTCATTGATCATAACCTCAGACTCACTATAATAATAAAAGTATATTGAAGGAATAGAAAAATATTTTTTATAACTTGGAAGTAATCAGCGTATTCAAGAAACACTGAGAATTTAAACATTTTTCATAGATAGAATTAAATATGTTTCATTTAAATAATTGCCATTTATAAATAATTTTTTACTTGCTTATTTCTTTGTTTTGTATTCAATGCGATGCTACTTTTTATAAGTTAAAGTCTTTTTCAAAAATGAAATAAATAGAATTTTGTTACTTCATTATAAATTATATGAGATTGATATGAAACTAGTATGCTGTGGCGATCACAAAACTTTCTTATATACTTTTATGAACAAATTATCACAGTGAAAATTGTTTGTCAAAATTATTTTCCATGGGGAGTGCAGATGATTTTCATCTCAGAAAAATATACTCTAAATGTTGAAAAGGAAGCCTTACAAGCAATATCTTAGAATATACATGTTTTCAGTTTTTTATTTTTTTTTCTTTAATTAAAAATTAAAAAAATCGATAACTTTATTTTAGATTATAACAGATCAGTGGTTCAACTATTCTTTTTACAGGTACTGGCGAGTTCTTTTGAAAAATAATTATACTGAAAATCGAAAGTGATGCTCTATATATATAAAGATTTTATCTTGGTTCATTTACCATTATACACACACACATATATCAGTTTACAATATTTGGTTAAAAATAGTCTTCACTGTGTACATTTGTACTACATTTTGTCTCATGCTGCTGTTTAAAAAAAAAAAAAAAAAAAAAAAAAAAAAGTAGCGCCATTTGTTGAATAGTATGAACTAAAAACTTATCAACAAGGACTTAAATCAATATCTAACCTAGTATAAACGTATAATTGAATTCCATCCATTGACTTGTGAGACACAATGTCCACAAAATTTTCAATATACACACACATAGGCAGATAGATATTTTCTAGAAATGGTCAAATTGTAATTAAGATATCTCAAAACGTGTAAACACAATCAAAAACCAGAGGTAAAAAATTTTCATTTACACAATATTTTCTTTTTATGTATAAAGAAAAAAGTAATAAGTATATATCAGGGGAGTAGAGAGAAAGTATCAATATTACATTTCAATCTTGAAAATCTGGATGTGAAAATCGAAGTGCAACTGAGAAATAAATACATACAATAAAAAAGTATAGTTTTGAAAGCCTATGTGAAAATGAAATATTTCTGGGCTACATAGGATTTTAATTAATTCTATTTAAAGTAATTTAAGAACATGAAAAAATCGATCTTTTAAATTAACAGTTCTTTTTTTTCTTTTTGTGGCAATGTACAACAATTTCAATCTGTTTCATATAAACGATTTTCGAGGGAGGTGGGGGGGGGGGGGATCAGAAATTTAATATGTAATGTATTTTAATTTCTTTCAGATTATGATAGAGACATGGCAAGGAGTTGTTTGTTGTGGTTGATTTTGCAAAGGACACAGATTTTCACTACAAAATGAAAGCACTTATTTTAAAATTCATTTAATAAACATCTGTTTATGAAATAAAAATTCAAATGAAAAATAAGCACAAGATCACTGTAACTATTAAAAAGGGGCCTTTCCTATAAAATAAAATACTTATTTGATTCATAACTGATTTGTATAGTTGCATCTATGTATAAGATTTCTATATCAAGATGTTAAAAAAAAAAAAAAAATCACCATTTGTTACTTTTGTTCCCCCTAGGAAATGGCATTAGAGAACACAGAAACAGATCTTCAAGTGACTAAAAATGACTTAAGGTTAGCATGTCAGCGAATTCAAGATCTTCAAAGTGCTCTTGAGGATGATTTAGATTCTGGGACAGATGTACCTGATGATAGGTAAAAATCTATTATTTATTTACAGAGACCATTTTTGCTTCAATGTTTTCTAAGCATGATTATTTTTCTTATTTGAGTGAGTTGACTACTTTTCTAAAAATCGTTACTTGTATTAAGATTTTAAAAAGATTTTTTCTCTTTGCACTCATTATCTATCTATATAAACAGCTAAGAGATTTCCTTGAACTTCGTTTGTCTGTGTGTGGACACAAGTTGCCACCAAATTTTCATACTTCAGGTAATTTTAAAATAATTATAAGATAAAAAACATTTTATAAACCATGTTTTTAAATTTTCTGTTGAATCATAGGTATAGAACTAACTCCATTAGCACTTTATCAATGCGTATGAAATCTTTAAATCGATAGTGAGGTCAATTTTTGTGAGATACATAATTTAACTTTTAAAAATTTTTTAATGCTCACAATTTAATTAAATTCTTTATTTAATCACGTTTATTTATTTTTATGTCGAAAGGAAATGAACTCGTAATTTTTTTTTGGCAACAATTAAATTATAAGTAATATTTTAATGGCTTATAAGGTATTAGGAGGTTATTTTCATATTTTAATGTATTTTAATTTCATATTCATTATTATTTTCATATTTTAACTAATTATAAGAAAACAATTCGAAAATCGGACTTCCAAGTATTGTGTTGTCATCGGGTTGTGAGCTATTGTGAAAGTTTCAAATGTCTAGCTAGAAAGGAAGTTAGTTAAAATTCGATTGCAAGATTTGTACCGGACAAACAAACAAACAAGAATAGAAGTTAATAAAAACATGGTAAAATCTAATTCTCCGATCGATAAGCTGTTTAATTCGACATATTCAGAAAAATTGCCTCTTTTATTTGGTACCTTATTTGTAAAAAAATTTTGATTAGATTTTTTTTTAATTAATTAAAATATGAAAATAATAACCTGTTAGTAGCTTAAAAATTGGACATTTTAATTGTTGCCAAAAAAAAGAAAGAAAGAAGAAATTGTAATTTTTTTTCCCCCAGCATAAAAGGAAAAATGCTTTCTTGCGAAAAATAAAGTATTATAAAATATTAAATTTGCTCATGCATATAAAAAAATAAAAATAAGAAAAGGAAGGGGAAAAAAAAAAAAAAAAAAAAAAAAAAATATATATATATATATATATATATATATATACCTCAATTTTAGATTTTTTTTTCTTTTGCTTAAATAGTATGTTTTTGACACGAATGAATCACGCTTGGCATGAAAGCCAATTCAGCATTACATTAAAGAGCTTTACTTATAGATAATCCTGGGTAATTTTTTAAATTTTGACGCTGAAATAGATCCGACATTTTTTGCCAAGGACTCCACTTTCGCAAAAGCCACTTTAAGCCAAGTAGCGCATCAAAAATATAAATAAATTATTGAAAAACAGAAAAGAAAGAGCCAGTAAGGAAAAAGAAAATAAAAGAAAGAAACAGAAAAAATAATCACAAAGTGTGTATTTTTGTCTAAAGTGGTGATAAAATTTCAAAAGTCGCTAAGGGGAGCTATTTTAAGGCTGTACCATGATCAGGTTTACATATTTAATTATTTAATTATTTATTTTACTATATACCAACTACTATTATAACCCCAAAAATTTTCTCATGCGATAGACATTACCAATCATAGCACATTGTAATATTATATTTGGCACAAAATTGTTGTCATTTTATGTTTGATCAAATAAATCAAATAAATATAGAAAATAACCTGAATGAAAATATTATGTACACCACGTATAGTGTTGTTCGTATGTAACTGGGATTCAAATATAAAATTGCTACTTCAATTTTTTCGATACTGTTCGTTTTGAAAGTGTCATCAGATAAGCACCCAAATGGAAACCTTCTGGTAAGCTATTGTCACAGACAAGAGACACAGGCACCCGAGAGTGTGCAAATGAGTGGGTCGCTGCCAAAGTCAGTGGGGAACCATAGCGGGCTTTAGAGCAATTTCATGATTTATTTATTTATATTTTATTTAAGCAATACAGAAAAAATTTCCTTTAAATATAGTGACCAGCAAAGTGGGCAAAGACTTCGTTGATTCACTACCTTCATTGATTTCATAAATTTAAAAATGATTTCATTAACAAACTTTGAACAAACTTTCAACACGCAAGCAGCATCTGGCCGAGTTTTGTACATTTAGAGTATGATTTAAAAATAATTTCCGCATTTAGAATTCAGTTCATCCCTGCTGTGTAACATAATTGTTTTTACTCAAAATTTCAGCCAAACAGCTTTGTAAAGGAGTCTCTTCACATATATTGGTTTTATTTGCATTTTCAAATAATTTAATAATTAAACATTATATATTTTCAATATATAATGAAATCCTAAATTATCTTTTATATTTAAACACATTTGTCTCTCTATAAATAAATATCTTAATTTTAATAGTATTTTATCTGTTAATCTATTAAATAAAGCTGTTGAGAATAAAAATATATTTTTTTAAATTAATAATTTATTTCTGGTAATCTAAATGCATTATTTATTAAATAAAATGTTCTTTCAATATTTCTAACTTGCAAAACTAAATCGTTTTACCAAAAAAAAAAAAAAATAAATAAAATAAAAAAATAAATTATAACCATTGTTTATCCATAAATTACAATTCATTCTTTTAAATTGCGTAAGTTTATTAATTATAGCCAAATTGAGCAATAAATGCCCATTGTAACATCATTATAGGGCGATTTATATTTCTCAATGACAGGAATTTGTCTCTCCGGCACCCAACCAACAAACAATTTTTGTGGCAAGAAAATATGGCATAAGTGATTGGCATAAATTTTTATAATGGACTCTCTAAATTCAAAATATTTATACTATTTTATTCGAGAGACAAAGGAAGGTATTTGGCTATGAAATTGGCAATATTTTTCTAACTCTTGGCGTATTTCAGACAGTCTGCTTGAGACTGTCACTAAGTGAATTACTCACTTCGCTCTTCAACCCCTGCCCGAAGTGTACGGTATCCGAAGCCCTCTCTCTCTCACCCAATTTTCCCCAACTTCTGAATGTCTCTTGGACTATATTCTATAGCCTTTTAAGATATTATAAAATATTTCATTCCCATGCTGAGATGTGATGCTTAAATAAAGTACTTTATTATGAAATAATTTGTCTTCTCCTTCACGGCTTGATTTTCAGTTGAACCTGGAGTTCATTTGCAGACTTTATTAATTAGTGCAAGAAATCTATATTATAAACTTTGGTGCCTATTACCTCTTCAGAGTGGTTATGAGGTAAAAGAGAGAGAGCGAGGGGTGCTATAAAAAGAAATGATTGTCTGAAATTGTTCAGTTTCTTATAGAAAAACTGTTTGCGTGGCTGCAGCATAATATAACCTTATTGTAAATACAGCTCTTTTGTTGAAAAAGAAAAAAGTGGCCTTCTCGACATCTACATTATATTAGAACATTTTTTCTTCGAAATTGCCCTTGGAGTGTTATTTACACCAATCAAGTATGCATACTTTCTGTGAGGAATACAATGAATCATTGCTTCATCTGATGATACTTCTGTTAGTCTAGCTGATTTGTCAGTTCCGGATTTCTGTAATATTCATTCCTGAGACACCATGTGTTGGCGACTCAACCTGATTGTTGCAACTTTCCCTGCTATCGACGCTATGGTGATCCAGTCCTGGAGTTTTTTCCCCAGACAACAACCATCATCATATTTCCGAGACTGTGCTGTTTCCAGAGTTGTCAGGCTTGCAAAAAGACTTTTGATGGAGTGCTCTCCACCTGTTCGCACAAAACAACCCCGAGTTGCATCACTGAGCATCAGTCACTACTCTTACATTTATTAACGGATCCTTGTGCATCAACAGTATTTAGTTTACTGTGCTCTTGTTTTTTTTTTTTTTTTTTTTTTTTAAATCTGAGGTTCTGTACACTACCTCTTCTTCATCCTATTAAAGAAATTTTTTATTTGTTGTGTACATTTTTTTTGTTCCTGTGTTTTTTCTGCAGAATGGAAAATTTTTCCGTTGTGCATGTTTCTATCTCATCAACCAGGATTTCGGTATTTGAATATTCTACAGTAGCGAGTACGCAAGACATATTTATATGCCTTGATCAAATGTCCCGATTTATGAAGTTTTGTAAAGTAAACATCTCTACATTCTTGTAGAGAATAAATCATGTGTGCACTTGTAAATCTTCTGTTAAATGAGAGAAAGTCTTGGACGAACCCATACAGTAGAAAAGTCATTAGCGTGTAATGGTTTATATATATATATATATATTTAGGTTTTGAGACAGTGAAAAAGAAACCCTTTTTCTATATTAAAAAAAAAAATTGAAAATCATTCTAAAACAGTAGGTATGTGAAATATATTACTCATCAAGTTTTTGTCAAAGGATAATTTTTATGATAGTAAAAAAATAAAAAAGAAGAGAAGCAGACTTTACTGATTGATTAAGCTTCAGAATAATGGTAAGTATTTTTTGTTTGTGTTCAAAGTTAAGGAAAGTACAAACAATTTTCTTGTTTTATTACTATAAATATTTTTACTTGCAAAATATATCTAATTATTTTACGTATTTCTTTTTTTTTTTTCTTTATTCTTATATAATGTATGTGTTGAATTTCGGTAAAATTTTAGTATTTCATAAGTGATATAAAGAAATTTTTTAATTTTCACTTATTCTTTTTAAAGAAAGAAATTAATAATAAAGTTTTACTAAAGTTCATGAAATGTTTTTCTTTATTCATAGTTTTGTGGCAAGAAAATTTGGCATAAGTTTTTATAATGGACTCTCTAAATTCAAAATATTTATACTATTTTATTTGAGTGACAAAGGAATGTATTTGTCTATAAAATTGGCGATATTTTTCTAACTCTTGGCATATTTTGGACAGTCTGCTTGAGACTGTCACTAAGCAAATTACTCACTTCGCTCCTCAACCACTGCCCTAGTGTACGATATCTGAAGCCCTCTCTTTCTCACCCAATTTTTCTCAACCTCTGAATGACTTTTAGACTGTATTCTATAGCCTTTTAAGATATTATTAAATATTTCATTCCCATGCTAAGATGTGATACTTTAAATAAAGTGTTTTATTACGAAATAATTTGTCTTCTCCTTCACAGCTTGATTTTCAGTTGGACCTGGAGTTCATTTGCAGACTTTATTAATTAGTGCAAGAAATCTGTATTATAAGCTTGTGATTCATCAATACTTGCAAAGTCTTATACAGAATGGAGATTTATATAGGCAGAAATTTTAAGGCATTTTCCCAATTGAATGTTTAGTATAGTTAGATAGAAAAGCTAAAAGTTTGGTTCAAACTGTTTATATTTTCTTATTCATAAAATATGCCCAGTCCAACAAAATTTTTACAAAAATGCAAACGTTATTTAAATATATATTCACTTATATTATTAGAATAAGTTGAGTCTTAAACCTTATGACCAAAAGGTTTTTTTTCTAGTGTGATTTCATTTTTTTTAGGAAGAGTGGGGAGGGATTAGAGTTAGAAAAGTTACTTGGGGTCATATGAAATCTATAAGCTACCCTCGTGCAATAACTGTTAGAATTGGCTGCCAAAAATCTATTGCCTAGGGTTGGCAAAAGTGTAAAGTGGGCCCTGAATACAGGTAGAAATTTAACAGTAAGCATCATTCTTTTTCTCTCTATCATAGGCTAAATATTTCAAATATATTTACCAGTTTTATAGTCACAGTAAGAAGACAATGAAAACAATTCCACTTGAAATAAGGAAATCAAAATTCTGATGGTATAAAAATATTTTATTAAAGAATGAAGGAACATTACTGATGATTTTTATGGAATAAAAGGGTAGGAAAAATGATTAGTTCTTGCATTTAAATATAGTGTGGAATCACAAAATAACAAGAAACACTCAGAAACAATGCAATTTTACTACAAAACAAAATCTAGAGTTAATATCACTGACCAGGTGATATATAAATACTACATTCAGCTGATTCACTTAGATGTCAGTGCATGTTTTCTTATAATATGCTAGATTTATCAAAAATAAATGCCTACCTTATCCACCAAAAAATGACTAGTAAATAGTTTTTGAGCCATGTCTTTCAATTAGTGTAGGAGTCGAGGTGTTATTTAAATGAGAAAAGAAGTTCAAGGATTGCTCTAATAAAATTTCAACATTAGCAATAGATTTTCAATGGGAAAAAATGTCAATGCCAAATACAACAGCAAAACAAGTGTGCATAAAAAAATCGTCATATTATTTTTGCAAAAAATTAACTATTGAAAAAGTTTTTTGTTTAAACCTGTTAAAGGTAAATGGAAATATATATTTTTATTTAAAGGATGTCTTAAAAATATAATTAAAAGTAATAAATTTTTTTATAAGGTAATATAAAATATTCATAATTGAACATGTGTGAATGCATTTAATTCATTGAGCAGTCAATTTGACTTGTGTGGGTGATTCTAGTGTTAATGCTATCTACTAAATTCATAATTTTTTCTCTACTATGAACATTTATTATTATTATTATTATTTATTACATACTGTAGAAAATAATTAAAGATGTTAAGATTGTCTATAACTGTATTTTTCCTTCCTATAAATAAATAATAAAGGTAGATACTATCCATGGAACCCTAGATGAAATTTTTCAATGTTCTATAAATGTGGATTTCTAAAGAGAATATTTTCCAATTCTTAGTCAACAGAGGATTTTTTTTTACCTTCTCACTCTGTAAAATCAGCTTTCTAATTCAAATACTGATATGGATAATGTATGATTTCTGAATTTTAAAGATACAGTAGACTCCCGATTATCGGCGGTCCTCAAAGGCCTGAATTTAAAAGGGAATTTAAAAATACAGAACAAACTTATTACAAGAAAGATCGAAGAGAGTATCGACCTTCAAGGCTTTTGGAGATATTACACGATTCTTGACAGCATTTATGGCATACACACTGCTTGGGAGGCAGTTAAGCAGTCTACATTGGTAAGGTCTTGGAGAAAAATTTTAACAAATGTGTAAAATACTTTGGTAGAATTTTTAGAGAAGGAAGAAATTTCTGCTCATGATATGGCAAATTTAGCTAAATCTGTTACTGGAGGAGAAAAAGTCAATGAAGGAAACATTGAAGAGTGGATTAATTGTGACGCCAATGATCCAGGTATTGAACACCTTACAGATGAACAAATTGTGGGCCAAGCATTAGACCCATTTTTCAGAAGATAGTGAAGAAGGAGATAAAACTCAGCAGAGGATGAGCCGCGACGCAGCCCTAGCACATGCAGATGGACTTATAAAATATCTCGAGGAACAGGACGATGTAACACTTTGTGACAAATTGCTGATAAAGAAACTGCAATCGCAAATTAAGAAAAAGTGTTTTAGTATTTAAAAAAAAAAAAAAAAAAAAATGCTTGACCCCCTTTTTTTTTTGTTAAAAAATAGAGCAAAATGTAAGTAGAAATTTTTATTAGTATGTTAAATTGTACATGTAGGCCATGCTTAACTGGTAATTAAATAGTAGTGCTCAAAAGGCTTTATGTGTTGATTTATATCCCCTTTTTGATCATTTTGCGGATTATCCGATGATTCGATTATCTGCGGTTGTCTATTCCCCATTCACCGCGGATAATCGGGAGTGGACTGTATTAATATTTAGTATGGTTATTGGTGTTTCAGTGATCTTGTATCTGTTGCTTGGCTTCTACTATGCTTAATAGATCATCTTTATTATATATATATATATATTGTTTTTTTTTTCTTTTTTCAGTGGTTCTGACAGTGATGACAGTTTTGAGTTATCAGTGTTACGAAACCAGAGTATCACTCCCACGCAGAGATGTGACAGTGCAGCGAGTAATTATAGCCTTGCATCCGAAGGCTTTAGATCGAGGACATCTTCTTTTACACATGAATTATCTGCATTTAGCAGTAGGTAAAGTTCCATATAGGCATGCTGAGCCTTCCTGCATTTTCCTAATTATAGAACTAACACATCTTTGAACTATTAATCATGATGTTTGTGATTAACCTGATGCATGGTAATGACTTACGAGTAACTTAAAGAACTGAAGTTCTAAGTAGTTTTAAGAAACATATTTTATAAAACTACAATTGTATGTATAGTAAAATTTAATAAACTGGAATTTTCCTGAAATATTAAATTTTCATGACTATTAGTTGAGAATTAGCTTATTTATTAAAATCTACTTTGATAAATTGACTGTGAGCAGAAGCGCCAACTTTTGAAAAAGATTGGGTGGGCTCAGATATATTTGGGTACAAGAAACAATGATATAGCATTTTTTTTTTTTTTTTACTTTCTCTTATCCATAAGGTTGAAGAAGTATTGTTTTAGGGTAAAATTTTTGAACGTGAGTTTTTGTTATATTTATATGTTTTGAGGTCCCCTGAATAGGAACCTCATGTTTTTAGCGAATGGTCTGTGTGTCTGTCTGATCAGCATAGCTCAAGAACAAATAGTAGCAGAAAGTCCAAACTTGGTATTCTAAATGTGTATGATATAAGGATGCTACACTAAACTTTTTGTTGAGATGAAGCAAATGGTTCGTGCACAGGAACGCCCAAGAGAATTCAAATACTCTATTTTCGTCTATGGTGAAAGTTCTGATAAGTAGAGTTTAACATTTATGCACTGCACTAAACCAAATGAAATGAATATATATTTTTTATATGCGTAAAAACACGTCTCATGTAGAATATGGTAGGGAAATCATTCATTGTTCGTTTACAGGGCTACACAAAAGAACTAGATAAAAGTGCGACAATAGTTGCAAATTGACGGAAGTGTATTTGAGGCTGGGCCATGTATTATTACTATAGGATTATATTTAGATGTACAGTGTGGTCTGTATATAATCTTCGAAAGATATACAGAGCTGCAAATATTTAAGCGATAACATTCTTTTTTGTTGTTAGTGGATGTGCTTTAGTAATAATATTTTACCATTTCCAGGAAAGCTGTTTGGGAATTGAAATGAATTCCTCATAAAGATATGGTAAATAATGTATGTTTTTAAGCTAAATGTTCATTGCTTGTTTTTTGTATATTAACACGTTTTGAGGCTTCCTGATTACCGCAGTTAAGTTTTTTTTTAATTTGATTTTTGTCTGTGTCTCTTAGAGTGACTTAAAAACGAATAATTTTAGGAGATCCAAATGTTGTATTTTGAAGTTAATATCAGTTTGTTGCTGGAAAAGTTTGATCAAGATTGATAAGTTTCGAGGAATGTTGTGTTTGAAAGTAGTCTGAATAATTTTAAGTGAACTTTAATTTTAATAACAGATTT
Source organism: Salticus scenicus (assembly GCA_963930645.1). Classification (NCBI taxonomy): domain Eukaryota; kingdom Metazoa; phylum Arthropoda; class Arachnida; order Araneae; family Salticidae; genus Salticus; species Salticus scenicus. The sequence goes on along the minus strand of OZ005650.1, from coordinate 240,181,245 downwards.
AAATTTTATATAAATATAGGTGCAGTAATGAAACGGGGGGGTTGAGGGGGGCAGTCCTCCCCCCCCCCCCCTACACACACACACACAGAACGAATTACCACATAAAACTCTATGGAAGACTAATTTGAATTGTTTTAACATAGGTTTACATAACAGTACTCGTTATGTTACCTCTTAATCTTCAACATGTATTTATAGTATTAAATTTCAGGGTAAGAGAAAGTCGTGTGAGTGACACATCGGATTATTTTCTTTGGAGAGGGATGAATGCGAATATATAGTAAGAATACATTAAATCAATTTTATTTAAAATATCAAGTTATGATTTTATTAAATTACATTATCATTGGATCTTTCTAACATAATACTGATATTTACTATAATTCTTTGAATACAGAATAATAATTTAAGATTGCAAATGTTAAAAACTGCGAAAAAGGACATTTGATGCAAATTTCTTGAGGTACTTGCATTTGCAATACTATCAACAAAAAATATATATTTAAGAATTAGTCCTGCTTTGTATACTTGTATTATTTGAAATTCAACATTTATTTTAATTTTTTTAATTAAAATTTGATTTAATTAAAATATTTTTAAATATGAATAATGCATGAAGCACTTTATGAATAAAACTGTTTTATTATTAACTGATAATTAAATATACAAATTTTAGAAAGTCATTGAGTAAAAATCATTCTTTCTTAAATTATTAACCTAATTATTTTTAATTATCCATTTTTTTTCTCAGAGTTAAATAAGCCTGATAAATGCAATTGAAAACCTTATTTTATAATAACTTTGATTGTAATTTAAGCAATTAATATGTGCTGTGAAGTACTGGCATACAAAAATGATAATAAATAATACAATGCAAGCAAACACTATAAATTAAAAAAAATAAAGAAAAAAAAAAAAATCGCAATAGTTTTTATGGGTTGAAATAATACCACAACCCTTCACCAGAAGAAAAAGTTAGGCACAAGTGCAGCATCAAAGCAGCTTTTGTATCTTCTTTTTCACCTGATGAAGGGGTTCTGCTATTATTTCGGCCCAAAACAATTGGTACGAGATTTTTTTTTTTTTTTTTTTTTTGTCTAAGCTTAAGTTGCATTCTTGCAAGGACTTTTATTTATTACCTAATATTTTTCATCAGAAAATAATAAATTGAAATAATATAGAGCATTTGCTCCTGAATTCAAATTATGTACTGGCCCTGGACAGCCGGCAAAATTCCCCTGTAAGTGGAATTCAGAATTGCATTTTTCTTCGTCTAATTCCTAATCAGAAACTTAAACAATTTTGGCATTCTGAAGTAACATAGATAATTCCATTAATTTCATCTTGAGTTAATACTCTTCTACGGCGAAAAGCCATAATAAAAATAAATAAAAACAAGAGTATAAAGTATATTATCAGCTAAGAAATTGTGATTAGAAAATTTCATCTCTCACTTTAAAATCTTATCACTGTTTATGGCCATGAATTTGATTTGGAGTGTGGGAAAGAATTATTTGAACACTTAAAAGCAAAAAAATAAAATGTTATATAAATAATGATAATTAATTAATTAATAAGATGTAATAAATAAAATTCATAATTTCAGTGGTAAATCCCCCCTTGCTGCTAATGCTCATGTTTCAGAGTTTTTCACATCTGCAGCCACTGAAAAAACTTACTGTTTAAAAGTGGAAAATCTTTATTTATTTACTTACTTTTTCTGCTATTTCTAGCATATACTGTTCATTTAAACAAAACTTAAAATAAATTGTAATTATGACACAGAAATGAAATAACTTTGGCGACCCCAGAAAATGTCGCCAAAACTCAAACGCACAGTAATAAAAGGTCTTCTTTAATTAATTTATGGTTATTAACATAATTATTATGATTAAAATAGCATGTTCTTTGTATTTTTACGTTTGAACAGGTGAAAAACACAGAGAAAAACATAAGTAAATAAAAGTTATATTATTTTATTCTTCCTAAATTATCTTGTGGAAATCTGAAGATTTTATGTTCTTTTCTTGAGTGATTATATCAATTTATCACTAAACAATCTTCCATATGATAATTTACCGAGCTAAAATTACGAAAATGATTAAAAAAGTAACTCCAAAGTAGTACAAAATGATAGAAATAATGGCTGCCTTTTTTTTATCTACAGAAAACGCTGAGTACATGTGGCAACCCTAAGGCAACAAAATGCCTGATGCGCCATCTCGTATATATAGGAGCCTTAAATAAAGCTAACAACAATTATTGCTTATTATGTCAGTTATTAATCATGCATCATATTTGTAGGAAAATTAAAGTAACAAAAATTATTTATTTATTTAGAATATGTAGTCATTTTATTAATATTAAGTAAATAAATAATAATAATAAATAAATGTAGAAGGGTTATTTAAAATTTCATTATCAAGTGAAAGGAAATGAAGAAAAAAATTGAAAACTTTGGACTTTTTTTTTTTAAATCATATATATATTTCTGAAGTTAATTTTAATAGTAAAATAAAACTGTTTCTTAAAGCTTAATAGTAAGAATAATTCCAAAAATTATTTGTTAGCTCTTGCCATTATTTTCAAAATATCTGTAATGGAAGTTAGAAAAAAAGATAAAAGAAGAATGCAGACATACTAAGGCAAAAAAAAAAAAAAAAAAAGAAACATAAAATATGCATTTTACTTTAGTTACAGATATTTTATTTTATTTAGTAATTATGTCTTATATAGACATCACAAATTATAATAAAGAAATTAAATAATAATAATAAAATGTCTCACATATAATGTTTATAAAACTTGCTTTCCAAACCAGAACAGTAAATTAAAACTTTTGTTTTAACTTATCGAGTTTAAATATAATGAAATAGAGGTATTAAGCTAATTATACTAAACATTAATAACTATTCTAAAATACCTTTCCTGAATGAAAAGAAGCATTGCTTTTCTCCTTTTTAATATAAGCATAATACTGCAGATATTTCTTCTTTTTAACTGACTTGGATAATCTGCTTTTTAGGAATGATGATGTTCAATCGAAAGACATCAATGGATTTTCTGGGATGAACACTGCCAATCGTCTACTTGACGTAGAAAATGATGAAACAGTCTAAATTCTTCATGGACCAGTCCATGTCTACTCCGCCCCAAAAGATGCTAGTGGCTGGCCACAGACTGTCTCAATTGTTAGGGGACTGGAGCATGCATTTTTATGATACAGTTTGGTCTTTCTTGTTAGCTTCTTATCAGGCCTTGCTAGGCTTGGTAAAATGAAGCTACTTGTGCCATAGATGTGCTAGTAACAAGTTTTTTTTTTTTCCCCTGCCCTTTCTTGCCTCCTCCTTATTTTAAATTCTGGTCAGCATTTTCATTGAAGGTGGAAAGGATTCCAGTGGATAAGCTTTGATGTTTCTTTGTTCCTGTTACCCTGTATAAATATTTTTCTTAGTTGATTATATTGAAAGGAATTTATGTATAAATATGTGATAATTCTTATTTTTAGGTTATAGTTAACGTATAATTATTAAAATTTTAATTGAGATTTCTGTCAGATTGCCTGATTTGAAACACGAAAGAAAAGAATACAGTAAGTTTTGATTTCTTTTTAAATACACTTTAAAAAAATATATATAATATACAAATTTGGTGATTTTCAGTTTTTAAAAAGTTATTTAAAAAAAAATTATACAAAGTTTATTTTATTGTGATAATTTTTATTTTGTTTGATTACATAGTAATTTTTATTTTATTAGTTATTTATTTATGGGTTTCTGTTTAAATTAGGGGAAAGAAACAGTGATGTAGTTTATATTTTCAAATTCTCATAATAAAACCTTAGGCAAAATTATGAAACTTTATTTTGCGTTATGTAAAAATAAGATTAATTTTATAATTAGACAAGTACGTATATAATGCTACTAATAACGAAAAACTTACTGTATATTTGTTTTTAAATTAAAAGTTTATTTTAATTATGGGTGCTATTAAGAGATTAAAAAAAATGTATGTAAAAATCAGAAAAAAAATGTTATTTTATTCATTTAAAAACTTATACACTACACTCATATTTAAATCATGCTTCATTGTTGCTAAAAGAAGTAAAGAAACTATAAAATAGATTTTAGTCGATTGTATAATTTTAAATTTGGAAGTTATTTAATTCATATTTAGAGATATTTTATAAAATATTCTTTAGAAATATTTTATATTTTTATAGTTCTCGCTAAATATTTTAAAGCTTTGCTTTAAATTAATTTATGTAAAAAGAAATTCATAGCATCTTTTAAATTGTCAAAAATGATTCATTTTAATTATATCAAAATCAAAGAATTATTTATATAATAACAATGACATGTACTGTTTTTTATACACTGTAATGTACATTTAATTGTAATGTAATAAGAATCATTTAAGAAATTGTTAAATATAGTAAATTTTCCCTTTTTGGTGCTATGGGTTGACTGCTTGGTGCTGATTGTTTTATACCCCAAAGACTTGTATACTTGTACATCTAGGCATGTTTGATTGTGCTGGTTCAGGTCAGAGTATGATTTTATTACTGTCGTAGGTGTGAATGTGATACTTAAATTATTTGTTTTGTGTATCATGAGTGCTGTTAAATACTTGTTCAATCCAAAGTATTTATTGTTTGGGAGGTAATTTATTCACCAATCACATTCTGGAAGCTGCATCTGACTTGCATTTGGTTATGCAGCTGAAAAGTGAATTAGGGTTGTTTACTTTCAATTTGTCTGAAATAAAAGAAACTTTTTTTTTTTTCAGGTAGATTGATTATATGAACATAAATTTTGAGAAATTAGCATTTATGTTATAATAATATAAGGTTTGACTCTACACGTTTAAGTTATTTTTTTCCGTCTATGTTTTGCTTAGACTTTTTCAAAATTACATTTCTTTCCTATGTACTTAAAAGTTAAAAAGACGAGGTGTTTAAAAAAAAAAAAAAAGCATTCAACATGAGATTTTACATATCATACGTTAATTGTATTTAGAGCCTTTAAATGAATATTAAACAAAAATGGTATAATTAACTTCTATTGCCATAATCATGCTTAGCAATTATTTGTGTAATAAGGAGCTAAAGCTAAAATTTATTAGTTCATAAATTGAACATATGTGTTGGCAAGTAGTTAATTTAATTTTAGATAGAGTACTTAATATATAACCCTGGTTTTGTGTTTTCCACCAGTATCTTCATCTTAATAGTTTTGAGCATGGAGTTTTCTCAAAAATTCTTTCTTGTTCTTTTTATAATAAATTAAATTAACGGTGAATTCTGTTGAAGGAAACTAAATGTCAACATAAATTTTCTGATTTATTTATGACTTACCTCCAATTGTTTTGCCCTGTATAAAGTCAGTATTTTTGTAAGTTCTTAATTTCACTCATGCAAAAAAATATTTAAGCATATCATTTCACTTTCTGTAGTGTAAGATCAAACCTTATAGTTTGTATAGATTTTGTTTTTCTGGCTACATATATATTTTTTAAAAGATAAAGTTTAGTTATGCTTGTTGAATATTTATACTTTACATGAATAGATTTATTAGCTATTGTTTTACTGTATGAAAGTATTGAAATAATGTTCACACTTTTTTTTTTTTTTTTAAATCAAATCCAATTAAAAATCAGTGTTTCTATATTTTTAAACTGTTTATGAGATTCCCAATCTGTGTTTATTTATTTATGTGATAAATTCATTTTGTACAGCTATTTAAAATTCTTATGCATTTGCATTAGTGAATAATTTTAAATGAAAATTCTTCTCCTATGGTATTTTAAATAGTTGTGTGTTTTCAATTTGTGGAATCAAGGGAGTCTTGGGCTCATTCATGACCTTTCTGAACAAAATAACTGAAATATACAAATATTTTTAGTGACTATCTGACCAAAAGGATCTAACATCAGTAAATCAAGCTTGAAATTTTAAATACTTTGTTTTTGTATCAATTTTAAAGCCCCTCTCATTTATGCAGAACATTTAAAACATTAGATGTATGTACTAAAAATTGCACTGTATTATTGTATTGACCTGCAAAATTAAAACACAAGCACAGATTATTGTGTAATATTTTTAAGTATTTTAATCCATTTCATCCCCCACCCCCCATTTTTTTCTTGGAAAGGGGTAATTGTAAGCCATTTTATTTTAGAAAGCTAAACTGATGATAAAGTGTTATTGTAGGGTTTTTTTCCCTCCTATTTTTGTAGTTAGCTTCTTTATTTCTTGCCACAATTTACTGATGTTTCTTCTTATTACAATGACCAAAATAGAAAATTATGAAACATATTTAAACAGTGCATGTATACTTCTATTTTATCATTAACATTTAATTTTAAATATATATGTATAATTAACAGAAATATATAACTCTAAAAGTTTTAGGTGTCTGAAGCTTGCTTTTATTTTTTCTAATGAAAGAGATAATTGTGATTTTGTGTGCCAGTAATTAAACATTGAGTATTGCTAATAACTACTATTTTCTTGTTATTTATAAGCAATATGAATTTTTTATTCTGAGTATTTTTCATAGCATAGATACTTCAAAATGCATAATTTTTACACTTAAGTGCTATTTCAGCTAATGATCAATTGAATGATGAGAAAGACTCCCAAGATCCTCTAAGAGCACAACATCTCTTTGAGGTCAGTTCAGTGGGTTCTTGTAGGCTCAAGTGTAATGAATGAGGCTGTTTCTGCTGTTCCAGTGTAAAAATTTATGGGTAAGTATTGTTGAATGCACATTTCGTCATGTGTGCTGTACTGCCTGTAAATAATGGACGTCAGTCTCCTCCAGCTGCATAAAGAGCCTTTTTGTTGTCACATACTTCTTTTTTGCCAAAATCTTTTCTGTGTGCATCAGATGAAGAGCCATTTTGTCTTGATGACATAGCCTTTATTGTTTAGAAGTGTGCATTGTCTTTTTATATATTTTGTAAAAATAAGTTTATACACATCAGTATGGAGTGATATGCAAGCATTTCGTACACTCCTTTTGTTTTCTAATGCAATAAAAAAAGTATATATAAGAGGTGTTTGTTGTTTTATTGTTGTTGCTTATATTTCATGTACTATATAAGTTCAAATTTTTAGTATAAAACAAAAAGGAAAAGTCTCACTGATATCACATTCAATTTCCCTGATTATCCCTGGCCAAATGTGCTTATTGTTGCATTTTCATACCTTTTACAGTTGCATGCCTGGATTTATTGATATTGAAAAGAGATGTTATAGTAGCAGAAAGGTGTTTAAAATTTTCACATTTGTTTGGGAGAAGATAAAATAAATAATTTCAAATGGGACAGTCATGGAGTTGGAAATCCTTATGAACCTGACCCATGTGTGCTTTCCAAAAAATATGAGAGACAAATTTCAAACTGTGTTTGAAAAATAATAAGCACTTATAATACAAAAATGACCTGTATTCCAAAGTAATGAAAACAAATATCAAGTACCAGAAATCCGAAATTTTATTAAAAGTGGATAAGTATTCTCAGTTTTTAGTTATTTTCAAATTTTGTTTTATTTTGTTAATTAAAAATACAAACCTCACAACAATTCTTTTTATAATAGTTTTTGCTATTTTTAAAAATGCATATCTTTTTGCAACTACTATTATTTTTGAAAAGCATTTTTTTACTTAAATCGTTTTAAAAAAAGGATTATACTTAATGTTTTACATATTAAATTACCTTACAAATATCCTTTATAGGACTTAGCAAATTAATTTCGGATGTATCCACATCCATCTTCAGTGCTAAGTTCAAATGAGACGTCGTTCGTAGCTGTAAACATCTGTAAACAACACTCCCGGTCCAGGCATTATTTTCACTCAGTCGGAAAAATAAAATTTCATTAAAATATGATTTTCTTCCAATCAGTTGATTGTGATTTTAATAAAAAATTGTATTTCTTTCTCCCATTGTTTAATGGTGTTTTTCTTTACCTGCGGCTTATTTCTGTTGAGCTATCTAAATGATAGACCAGATGTTTTCTGCCTAAAGGTTGTCTGAGTGAGTAATGCTGACCAGTTTGTCGGCCTGGATAGCTCAATTGGTAGAACCTTGACCTTGTAAGTCAAAGATCTGGGGTTCGACTCCCGGTCCAGGCATTATTTTCACTCAGTCGAAAAATAAAATTTCATTAAAATATGATTTTCTTCCAATCAGTTGATTGTGATTTTAATAAAAAATTGTAGGTAATTAAGTTGTTTAAACTAGTAGATCTGCAAATCAGGAGCCTCAACATCTTAACTGCCATTACACATTACTCAGCAGATAACTTTTATTTATTCTATGTTACTTAAATAATTATTAATATATATAGACAGAGACACACATGTATATATATCGGGTTGGCAACTAAATTCCCGCCGTTTTTAATAATGTTTGTTAGGTTATTTTTCAATAAACATATACAAGTAGTTATTCAAGAACGTATTCTCCTTTGTTGTTTACAACGTTTTCCCAACGTTGTTTCATGTGGATTTTTATGCGAAAGGTGGTTCATTCGCTCTTCATCGAACTCAACTGGACGGCAGAACGAGGTGTGTCTTTGAGGTCAAAATTATTTTTTTGAACTTTGCATACCAATCATGGGCAGTTCTTTCAGCTATAGTACCTACTCCATACACAGCAGAAATGTTGCGAGCAGTTTCTGCAGTCTTAGAACCTTGATTAAAAGTAAAAAGAAGGAGGTGTCGAAAATGCTCATTCTTCTCAACTTGACATTCCATGTTAATGATCTGTAAATAACAACAAAATATATCTTAGTAACAACGAAACATATATTTAGGTAGAACAGTACATTCTCTTTCGAATGATGTACAACTTCGTGCCAAAAGTATTTAATGTCATACAGATTTTTTCCAATTTAAAAAAACGGCGGGAACTTAGTTGCCAACCCAATATATGAATCGCTACATAGCCATAAACATTTATGAGGGGGGAGAGCTATTGCCCCCTATACCCCCTATTCTATTTATCTGTGTCTATCTGCAAATATGTATATGAATGTTTCATTGCAACTCATAGCCTTGTGTTAATTCCTTTTTAACTGAAAATACTTGTATCAAATTTCTTAACAAATGAATTTTATAACATACCGGAATTATTTTGCGTATCCCTATAAACTATTTACCAATTCTACGCCTACCATTTTCTAAAAAAACATGGTTTCAAACATTCTAATAACATATGTTTATTTCACTATATGTAATGGAATGTAACAATGTTAAAATACCGCCTGTAGACAATAATGTACAAAATTCTTTTGCATGCACATGTATATGAGTGACAAACATTATATACAGCCATTAAAACTATACAAATATTTCCTTGATGCTCATTAATATTTGAACCATATTTGACATCACCTGGATGATTACACAATGCCAACAAAATACTTTTTAGTGGTTCTGTAAATAAATTATTTAGTCTATACATATTTTTTTTCTAGATTAAACATGCTTTTAAGAATCTTAAAATTATATGTTACATTATGTTAAATGCAGCATAAGCGCAATAAAATGTTCTTAAATAAAATTTTGCCCATAGACTCTAATGTTACGAAATTCTTTTGTGTGTCTCTGTAAACTAGCCATAAACATTATATATTTAGTATGAAGTATACAACTTATTCTATATTCTATGTAGCTCAAGAATAATTGTCCAAAATTTGACATAATTTGGATGATTACGTAACATTGCTGGAATAACACTTTTGAAAGATCTTGTACATTAATTATTTTGTCTAAGCACACATTTTTTTATAGAAAACATGCCTCTAAGCTTCTCAATAATGAATGTTTATTTCATTTTTTTTAATACACTATAACCATGTTAAAATATATGTAAAAGAAATTCTGTCCCCAATCCGTAATGATGAGAAATACTTTGTTGTGCCCCTATACATAAACCATAAAAAAATTATATAGCTATTTCTGTATTGCGCCTGAACATGTGTACCAGTTTGCAAGTTAATCTGGAGATTTTTATAGCCGCTATTGCAGTACACACATGCAGAAAGATACAGACACACAGAACCCAAAAAGTTTGAGTTTTCACATGCAGGCCACCAATGACGTTTTGGCAAACAAAAGCAAGGAAATCTAAAAATCAATCAGCTCAATTAAATAAGTCATTTAGAGTTACTGTACTTAAAATAATTTGAGCAAATAGTTCATAATGATAAAGAATATTTTGCTGTGTCCCTGTAAAATATCTCTTAGTGCTAGATTAGATTCACCAAAATTCATTCAGTTTGGGCGTGGGTGACATGTAGCATGTAAATAAATTTTCAACTCAGTCGGATAAGGCACTTAGATGCTGTCGCACTTCAAATAATTTCAGCATATAGGTTATAATGCTAATGAATTTTTTGTTGTGTCTAAAAATGAATTTTTTGTTGTGTGTAAAAAAACTATAAGTGTTAAATTCACCAAAAGCTATAGAGTTTGTGCGACTGTGACCTTTAACATGTATAAAAATTTTCAGCTCGATCGGATAAGGCTTTTAGACGCTATAGCATTACAAATAATTTCAGCCCATAGACCATAATGATAAAGAATATTTTGTTGTGTCCCTGTAAAAAAACTAAGTGCTAGTTCACCAAAATCAATAGGGTTCATGTTACGGTCACTTGTAATATACATACCAACTTCCAGCTCATTCGATCAAAGCATTCAGACGTTATCGTGTTCACTTGCATGCATGCATACACACACACATACATACATACACACATACATACATCACAAAAAATTGTGTAAAATCTTAGATTTTTTTAAACGAGGGGCTTGTGTCAAAACCAAACTTGTAGGTGTTGTACTAGACATCATGGCAGTCAGAAATATAAATTTCCAACATTCTGCGACAATTCTTTTTACTTCCTTATACAAAGTATAAGGAAGTATAGTAATCCCGATTTGCGAAATGGATTTTGTATTTCACATTGCTCGAAAACGAATGATCGCTGAATGTTGCTAATTTATACGTGTGACTTTCATGATGTCTAGTTGCACACCTGCAAGTGTCATCTTAACACGAGCTCTCGTTTTAGAGATATAAGGGATTTTACACGATTTTTCGTGACGTCTGTATGTGTGTGTGTGTGTGTGTCTGTGTGTGGGTATGTCGCATAACTCAAAAACGGTTGGACGTAGAAAGTTGCGAATTGGTACATAGGTTTGTTATAACATCTAGTTGTGTACCTCCCTTTTTGGACTTTCTATGATTTTCCGTTTTGGAGATATTTAGGAAAATTAGGTTCATAATGACAAAAATTTGGCCATAATGTATCAAAAAACGGTAATAACTCAAAAACGGTTTAGACAAATCTTGCAATTTAACTGACTTTCCGATTAGCTAGACATTTGAAACTTTCAGAAAAGCTCAGAACACGTTGACAATGCATTTTTAAAATATTTTTAGCCAACTGTTTCCGATACCTCCTGCCTTCAGCAGCGTTTATGCGATTCAACAGAAAATTTATTTAACTAACTTCCCGACTAGCTAGACATTTGAAACTTTCAGATTAGATCAGAACACTGTGAAAATGCATTTTTTAAATACTTTTAGCCAACTGTATAGGGTCCCTGCTGCCTTCGGCAGCGTTACCAGTTCAAATCTTGGAATCGATTTGTAACTAACTTCCCGACTAGCTAGACATTTAAAACTTCCGGAAAAGCTCAAAATACGGTAACAATGCATTTTTAAAATATTTTTGGCCAATTGTTTCGGGTCACTGCTGCCTTCGGCAGCGTTTACATGGTTCAACAGAAAATTTATTTAACTAACTTCCCGACTAGCTAGACATTTGAAACATTCAGAATAGTTCAGAACACGGTGAATATGCATCTTTTTAATACTTTTAGCCAACTGTTTCAGGTCCCTGCTGCCTTCGGCAGCGTTTATATGGTCCAACAAAAAAATTATTTAACTAACTTCCCGACTAGGTAGACATTTGAAACTTTCAGAATAGTTCAGAACATGGTAAAATTCCTTTTTTTAATACTTTTAGCCAATTTTTTCGGGTCCCTGCTGTCTTCATCAGCGTTACCAGTACAAATCTTGCAATCGGTTTTTAGCTAACTTTCAGAAAACTCAGAACACGGTGATAATTCATTTTTTAAAAATATTTTTAGCCAACTGTTTCGGGTCCAATGTCAATGTTTTTTAACATTATGTATATTTCTAAAAGTGTATAAGGAAGTCATGTGGTGCCCACATCAGATTTTTTGAGCTATGTGAGATATAAAATCCATTTCACAAATCATGACTACAATACTTTCCTTACATGTAATGTTTGGAAAATGAAAAGAAAAGAAAGCTGTAATGGATAGAGTATAACAAAAGAGTGCTAATAATTAACATATTGTGTCTCATTTCCATGGAAACAAAGAACAAAAATTAAAATGAAGATTATTTTTGTTTTCTAAGGAATAAATATAAAATTCTATACAAATAGGGTTTAATTTAGTGTAACAAGACTTTTCTTTAGTCTATTTTTTTGTATAGAAGCAGACTGCGTTGACACAATTACAAGAAGCAAGTATCAAGCTGCATCCAGACAAATGTGAATTCCTAAAGTCGTCAGTAGAATACCTTGGTCACTGAATTGATAAGCAAGGACTGCACCCAGTGGAAACAAAAGTTCAAGCAATTGTAGGAGCCTCAGATCCAAAAAATGACGAATTACGTTCCTTCCTAGGTTTAATAACTTATTATGCAAAATTCTTACTGAACAAGGTTATTCTTTTAGCTCCTTTGTATGAACTGTTTAAAAATAAGCAAAAGTGGAAATGAGGAACAGGGGAGAAGACTACTTTTACAAAATTTAGAGACGTTGAAGAATTCATCTCTACTGATGCATTTCGACACACAAAAAGTTGTGTTGGCTTGTGATGCCAGCTCCTGTGAACTGGGAGCTGTTTTATTGCATATTACAGCAGAAGGGGATCGCCCAATAGCTTTTGCTTCCAGGTCACTGGCTAAAGCAGAGAAAAACTACAGCCACATTGAGAAAGATGCACTAGTTCTAGTGTTTGGTGTAACCAAATTTCAAAAGTACTTATTAGGAAGAACTTTCACGCTGTTAACAGACCATTGCCATTAGTGAATCTGCTTTCTCAGGACAAGCCTGTATCATCTGAGGCTGCAGCTTGAATTCAACATTGGGCTTTAACCCTCTCTGCATACTCATACCGAATAAAGTATCAAAGGGGTACTTTACTCGCCAATGCTGGTGCCTGCAGTTGGCTGCCCTCGAGCCCTGAACATGCAAATTCTCCTGTTCTAGCTGAATCTGTCTTACGATTGAGGCAGAAAGTCCAGTGTCAAGACATATGATTGCCACTGACATAAAAAAATGTTCTGATTTTAAGTATGCTTAAGACATGCATTGTGAATGGTTTCCCCAAAAAAGTAGCATTGAATTTGCAATCATTTTTACAGGTTAAGGATGATTTAGCCGTAGAAGATGGCATCCTCTTGCGAGGATCTAGAGTATTTATCCCCCCCTCCCCCAAATTAAAAAAAGTTATGAACTTCATTTGGCTCACCAGGGCATATCAGCCATAAGGCATTTGCTTTTTCTTATGTCTAATAGTCAGGGATAGATAGGGGCCTAGAACTAAAAGTAAAGGAGTGTGTCATTTGTCAGCAGGATGCTACAGCACCACCAGCAAAACATGTTTCATGGCCTATCCCAGAGCAAGTTTGGGATCGAATTCACATTGACCATGCAGGTCCATTTGAGGAGGGCATGTTGTTAATTATTGTAGATGCCAAATCAAAATGGCTAGAGGTAGTACCTGTGGCTAGTACTTCAGCACAGGTTACCATAAGAGATTTGCGAGGCATTTTCGCTCGTTTCGATATTCCCAGAAATTTGGTCAGTGACAATGGCTCCAGGGGCAGACTCCAGCCAACTGTCCCTCGGGCCGGTGCACTCTCTTAGATGACAGACTGGTATGCCCGCATGGGTGATAGCTGGGAAATTTTTTGACTTTTTATTTAAGGCTATTTTTGTGCCTTAAGAGAAGATGAATGAGCCCAATGCACCCTGTTCATACACCATACACCCTGTGCGAATAAGAAGTTGACTATGTATCTGGACCAAAATTCAAAACTTCGTTTAACTGTGATAAAAGTTATGGTACTACCAAGATCTATGGCTCTACAACATATTGGTTCAAAGGCACAAATGAACACTGCTCGTCATGAAAATTGCCCCCAATACCATTTTTGCAAATTCTTATATAAAATGACCTCCTGAATCCGAATACGATGGCCATTTTCCCCTATCACCCACCGTTTTGGTGGAACGCCCCCCTATTTTTACCACCTTTTGGTAATTTTATGGCTATAAATATGATTTATATTGGAGAAAAGAGATATTTTAACTGTTAAATATCTTCTGAGGGCCTAAAGAGGTGAAAAATTCCATAACATGAACATTTGCAGCATGAGGGAAGATTTAGAAGGGGATTTGCCACTGAAATTATAAGTTACATGTATTATGTTTTATTAATCAATTATTATACATTATATATTTTTTAATTTTTAAGAGTTAAAATGTTTATTTTAACTCTTCTCCAAATTAAATTCATGGTCGTAAAATTACCGAAGAGTGATAAAAATTGGGGGAGGAGGTGATGTCCCAAGAAAATGGTGGATGATGGGACAAAATGGGGGTTATATTCGGATTCAGGAGATCATTTTGCATAAGAATCAGCAGAAATCGTATCAGGACTCTTTTTTTTTTTTTTTTTTTTTTTTTTTTTTTTAATCAGCACAGTGTGAATTGACCCAGATCCACCAAAAGGAGTTTTTCTTGAGCTAGTTGTAGCCTTGAATGCTACACTGCCAGACAAAACTTTGGTGACACCCCCTCCCCCCTGATTCTGTAAAACTACAAATCATATACAGATGTATTTCCCATCCTCACTTGAACAAACAAGAAGAAACAAATATAAATATCAAAAATTGTTTAATCCCTTACTAAAATTTTAAAGTTTTATTTAAATTTTTTAAAAGTTTCTTTAAACAGGTATTTTACATGTTTTAGAAGTATTTAAAATAAGGTATTATCAGGTATTAATGGTGCAAAATAAAGCCATAATAAAAGCTCTATTAATACTCGAGTTTGTAGTTGAGTGCTCTGACCATAGAGCCAGTGGGCCTTGAGTACATGGTTCTTGATTATTTAGACTAGCATTTTCAGATTAACCCATTACCCGCTTGTGTTGCGTTCATGCAACACCAGAAATAATCACACTTAATAGCTAACTAAAAAAGGTATTTTATATTAAGTATTGTTTTTAAGTAAGAAAAGGATAGATGTTTTTTTATTACAAAAAAAATTTTATCTGAAAAATAGTTTTAAGATTAAAAATGGATTTCAAACTTGAAACACTTTCCAACAAATTTTGAAAATCTTCATATTTGAATGAGTTTACGTAACTTGTAAAGCAAATGTTGACGTAATAAAATAATTACTTTTGTAGTCATCTGTAGTATTTTCTGTTTTATGCGCCCTCGAGTAAATTTCTGTAAACATTTATTAGTATTAATTCTATATTCTTATTCCACTGAAGTTGTACAAATATAACACTCTATTTTTAGTAAGTTAAGACTAATTTTCATAATTTTATTTTAAATTATTGTCATATATGATCAAAACAATGAGCGTTACTGTTTGTATTCAGAAAAAAAAAAAAATCATTATTTGTAGTTTTGGCGATTAATGGGTTAAAACTGAAATTAATTTTAAATGCGTGTTATTTTCTGTATTATGAGATGAATGTATTAATATTTATTATGTTTTTGAGAAATTAATGGATTAATATTAATGAATCTCTGATTAGTTAATTTTGAGTATTGAATAATTGTTTTATATTATATATATATATATATATATATATATATATATTTTAATATGTTTTGTTCTGTAGAAATTGAAACTGATAATTATTAATAATACACAGAATTGTTATTATTTTACTAATTAAAATGTTTGGTTAATGAGTAATAATAAGTTAATGAGTTATAATAAGTTATAGAGTAATAATGAGTTAAAAATAAACTTTAAAAAAAAAGTTTTTGATTGTAGGTATAATGGAGGTATTACCTGAATACCATAAGAAAACTTACTAGCATCCATGTATTTATCGTAAACGTTTGAAAACCTCCAGAAAACTTAACAGTGCAGGTCTTTAGAGGTTTTAAAAATAAAGCCTAAAAAAAAGTTTTTGATTGTAGGTATAATGGAGGTATTACCTGAATACCATAAGAAAACCTACTAGCATCCATGTACACTAAGCGACAAAAAAAAAGCCGCACTTGGATGTTTTCCTTTTCGCCTTCTACAACCGCCAATTTTATAGTTTAAAAAGCAAATTTTCGAACAGATTTTACTTTGTTGTCCTCCACATACACTTTAGCTTTGAGTCTAGTGTTAAAAACAAAATGCAATTGTCAAGAAAATTGTAATTTTAGAATTTATTTCAAAAATGGTAAGAATAAGGCAGTTAACGATGCCACAAAAAGTATTAATTTTTAAATGAAAATCAAAAAATATTTTAATACGTGAGATGGCAAAATAATTAAATGCTAACGAAATATTGTTAAAATGAATTTTAGCAAAATATGAATTTTTTTGGCCGTTTAAACTGGGAATTTGGCTTTAGGCGGTCATGTTGCTCATCCAAGCAAGATAACCGCAAGTTAAAATGCGAATGTTCAAAAAATCGATTTGTATCATGTTCAGAACTTAAAAAAGATTTTAAAAAAGTGTATAGTAAATTACTTTCTTCAAAAACAATGCGGGAACAATTAAACAAAGCGGGTTAAAGAACGGAAGATCTGCGAAAAAAGCCATTATTAAGGAAAAGAATTAGAAAAAACAATACTTTAGTTGACCAAAATTTAAAAACATTATCAGTTAATTATTAGGCTGAACTAGTTTTCACTGATGAATCAAGTTTTCTTTATTTCGTGCAGTTGAAAAAAGCTAGAATGAAGACGAAAATGTGACCGACTTAATGAAAATCGCACTTTTAAAACAGTGACACATTCTCCGTACATTATGGTACGGAGGTGCATAACTTTTCAAACACTCGGGGAAATTTTTATGCTCAAGGGATCAATTAACTCTAAAACACAATCTGCATAAAAGTGGTGCCTGACCGACTATTTTTGAGGTATCTTAGACATTTCCGTAAACAGCATTTGAAGATAATAAGGCACCTTACTACACGGCGTCTGTGGTAAGTTTATTCTCTTCAAAGTGTCAAAATTTCTTATACATTCCCATGAGAACCTATAATTCTGTAAGTAATCATACTTTTTTTCACTTTAAGTTAAATACCACAAAGGATATAGTAGAATTTCTTCTTTACCAGACATGGAAATGGTCAAAATCACGATCCGCTCGAAAATGTTTCATCTATAAAAAGGCGGGGGAGAGGGGAGAGGATTCGAAATTTGCAGCCTATAACTCTGCCAGAACTAGAAAAATTTATTTGTGATATTTGGCACATTGAAATTTCTGAGATTTATATTAAAACACTGTATAAAACTATGCTATTGAGCATTAATTCAGTAATTCCATATAAAGGTGGAATTAACCCAATGCAGAATACATATTTTTAACAAAAAATTGCTTAGATCTAACAAATAAATAGTTTTATTTCACATATTAAAGTATAACTTGTTTATTTCATGTAATAAATAATAATAGAATGCAAATTGTATAGTTTTTGCATTACGTTCAAAAAGAAAGTTTTATGCAGATTTTTAAAAAGTACTTCGTAAAGTGCAATAAAGCGAATTATTAAATCGAAAATATACATAGGTATCATTTCATACCTTTGGTATTATGCAAACAAGACAGTTTTATTTGTTTCAAACATTAATTTTAAAGTTATTACAAATAAAAAAGGTATAAGTCATTTTTTCTGCAGTGCAACTTTTTTTTTGTCGCTTAGTGTATTTATCATAAAAGTTTGAAAACCTCCAGAAAACTTAAAACAGTGCAGGTCTTTAGAGGTTTTAAAAATAAAGCCTAAAAAAAAAGTTTTTGATTGTAGGTATAATGGAAGTATTGTCTGAATACCATAGGAAAACTTGCGTCTATGTATTTAACCAAAACCTTGCAAAATCACTATAAAACCTAAAACAATGCAGGTTTTTAGAGGTTTTAAAAATAAAACCTAAAAAAAAAAAAACGTTTTTTATTGTAGGTATAATGAAGGTATTTCTGAATACCATAGTAAAAGTTATTAGTGTCTGTGTATTTAACCAAAACCTTGGAAAAACACTATAAAACCTAAAACACTGCAGGTTTTTAAAAATAAAACTTAAAAAAAGTTTTTTATTGTAGTATAATGAAGGTATTGTCTGAATACCATAGGAAAACTTATTATCAGCGATGTATTTATAGGTCACCATCATGCAAACTGTATAAAAGTTGGTGAATCTAGCACTTATAGATTTTTACAGGGACACAATGAAATATTCTTTATCATAGTGACCTATGGGCTCAAATTATTTGATGTTAAATGCAGTGGCAGACCCAGAACTTAACTTTGGGGGGGGGGGGAGGGGGGGGAGCTAAAATTTTTAAAGATGTTATTCCAGATCAATGAAAAGTTTACAATTGTAATATTCAATTGTGAATGACAGTACTTTTTTTTTTTGGGGGGGGGGGGGAGGCTTCAGCCCCCTAGTATTTAACCAAAACCTTGGAAAATCACTATAAAACCTAAAACAATGCAGGTTTTTAGAGGTTTTAAAAATAAAACCTAACAAAAAAAAAAAAAAACGTTTTTTATTGTAGGTATAATGAAGGTATTTCTGAATACCATAGTAAAAGTTATTAGTGTCTGTGTATTTAACCAAAACCTTGGAAAAACACTATAAAACCTAAAACACTGCAGGTTTTTAAAAATAAAACTTAAAAAAAGTTTTTTATTGTAGTATAATGAAGGTATTGTCTGAATACCATAGGAAAACTTATTATCAGCGATGTATTTATAGGTCACCATCATGCAAACTGTATAAAAGTTGGTGAATCTAGCACTTATAGATTTTTACAGGGACACAACGAAATATTCTTTATCATAGTGACCTATGGGCTCAAATTATTTGATGTTAAATGCAGTGGCAGACCCAGAACTTATCTTTGGGGGGGGGGGAGCTAAATTTTTTTAAGATGTTATTCCAGAAAAGTTTACAATTGTAATATTCAATTGTGAATGACAGTACTTTTTTTTTTTTTTGGGGGGGGGGGGCTTACATCAAAAAGTTTTTGGGTTCTGTATGTCTGTCTATGTATGTGTTTATGCCAAGTGGCTGACAAAATTACCAAATCGAGTTGCAAATTGGAGCACATGTTCATGAGGTACTTGGAATCAGCTGTATAATTTTGGGTGTGCATTCTGTTTGTAGTTCATGTACAGGGACACGCTAAAAATTTTCTGATCATTACGGCCTATTGACAGAAATTGTATGTATGACGATAGAGGCCGCAAAAATTACCCTGTTTGATTTGCAAGTTTGTACACATGTTCAGGCGCTATAGAAATATAGCTCTATAGTTTTTTATGTTTATGTTGTTTATAGTTCACGTACAGGGACACACCATAGTATTTCTTATCATTAGGGCTCATGGACAGAGTTTCTTTGAAACGTATTTTTACATGGTTACACTGTATTCAAGAAAATGAAATACACATACATTGAGATGCTTTAATGTGTGTTTGCTGTAGAAAAATGTGTGCTTAGAGAAAATAAATAATGTACAGGATTTCACAAAAATGTTTCAACAATGTTACGTAATCCTTCAAATTATGTAAAATTTTGAAGGATTATTCTTGTGCTACATGGAATAAGTTATACTATTTTTACTTATATATATAATATTTATCGCAGGTTTGGAGGGGCACAAAAAAGAATTTTATAACTAAGAATCTATGAGCAGATTTTTATTTAAGTGTATTTTAAAACATTTATGCTGCATTCAACATAATGTAATTGATATACGAGGGTCATTTTTTAAGTAAGAACAGTTTTGCAATGGAGTAAGAGAAACTTTATTTATGAACGTAAATTGTATTACAAACTAAAATATGAACATTTTTTCACTTTTCAACATAGTCACAGTTAACATTTAAACATTTGTCAAGTCGTGGCACCAGCTTTTGAATACCATCCTCAAAGAACTCTGCCGCCTGACCGTTAAACCAGTTAGTCACAGTTTCTTTCAACTTGTCATCATTTTCCAAGCGCTTTCCACCAAGAAATTCCGTAAGTTTTGGAAACAGATGAAAGTCTGATGGTGCTAAGTCAGGGCTGTGTGCTGGATAATCCAGTACTTCCCAATGAAAATTTTCCAGTTGCCTCTTTGTTTTTGCCGCAACGTGAGGCCGAGCATTGTCGTGAAGCAAAACAACGCCGCTGGAGAGCAGTACTCGCCGGCGAATTTGAATAGCGCACCTAAGCTTTAATAGCGTTTAACAGTACCTCTCAGCATTTATTGTCATTCCTCTTGACAAATGGTCTAACAGAAGAATGCTTTTCCGGTCCGGAAAACCCGTGGCCATAATTTTTCGTGTTGAAGTTTCTTGTTTGAATTTTAGTGGTCGTGTCGGAGAGTTTGAATGATGCCACTCGCTGGATTGACGTTTACTCTCTGGAGTGTAGTACGCAATCCACGTTTCATCACCGGTCACAATTGGACTCAAAAACTCGGCACCATCCTTGTGATAGCGCTCCAAAAAGGACAAAGAATGTGCCATTCGCTTCGTTTTGTGTTCTTCTGTCAGCATTTTCGGCACCCATCTCGCACACATTTTTTTGTGGATACTGAAAAAAAATAAAACTGAAAAAGCCAAAATAGCAACAAATATTCAAAAGTCGCCAAGGTGAGCTATAATAAAGCTGGGCTGTACCATGATCCTCTATATAATATTTCTCTAACGTGGACGAATTACGATTATATTTTGTAGAAGCAATACGATATTGACAATCCGCGATTGTAATGAAATGCTCGCCCTCTGGTGGGCTAAGGTGAAATTATCACACCACTGCATATCATCATATTATGCAATCGATTTTCCATGATGAAATGGCGGAGAAAGAAGAATAATAAATACACGTGGCTGTTATATTTACTAACAACTGCAGCTCAGAGAGCGCCATCTATCGATAATTACAAACGCGGATAGGATATTGACACGAGGATAAAAAATGACAAGTAATATTTAAGCACGCGAACTTAGTTCAGTGATATAACAAAATAAAATGATGATGGCATTTGTCTCATTAGACCATTTTATAGAAAAATTCATTTTTAAAAGTTACATCTTTACAATCCTTGCAAGCGTCATTTTAAACCCAGCAATACTTTAAAGATATAAACAAAATAGGAACTTCTTCATAAATTGACTGAAAAACGCAATAATAAAAAGTACAATCAAAATAGGTACTAAGTGTTTTTAACAAAAAGTTATTCCAAAATGGATGAATAATAAAAAAAAATAATATAAAAGGGATCTCGACAACAGGGCGACAAAAATGTAAAAGTCGCCATAGGGGTCCTTTATTAAAGCTATCTTGCTGGGGAAATGAAAACTGGGTCGCCAAACATTAATTTTATTTTGAAACTTTTCTTTGAATGATTTGGTTTAACTATCATTAGCGTTTCATTCCACAAAAACTAATAATTATTTGGCTTCTGGTGAATTAAAATTTAAATTGGTGGTGAAATTGGTACAAGAGTTATAAGTTTCAAATATTAAAGGTAAATAAATAATAATAATGAAAAAACTGTGAAAATTTTCCATCAATTCGCTAGTGTTTACATATTTATTTATTTATTACTTTCTTCTATATTCAATAGAAGAAAGTATTGGATTCGTAAAAATTTTCGTCCTCGGGTTTTTGATGGATTTACACGTTTTGAGAGCTGTAGAACACGACTTGGACCATTTTTAGAAAATGTCTGTCTGTGTGTGCGTGACAAAATTTTGTGACAACTGTATCTCAGGTACTACTTCACAGAATTTCATACAAATTGGTATGTAGTTACACATTGACATAAATTAGTGCCTATCAACTTTTGGTAAAAATTGTCCAACAACTTGCGTTGCCATCCTGCTTTTTCTAAATTTTTAACATGGTGGTATAGGACAAAATTTTGTATAAATGTGCATAAAGAGAATTATTTTTTAATAATCATTATGAAATTTAAAAGAATTATTTGTAATAGATAGTTAACTGGGAAAAAAAAAATTGTGCATGTAGGAGCCTCGCCTCCCCCTCTTTGGGGGGAGTACCCCCTCGAGGGGAGTAAATTTTCATGATGGGTATCTTTCA
This sequence comes from Salticus scenicus, assembly GCA_963930645.1. NCBI lineage: Eukaryota > Metazoa > Arthropoda > Arachnida > Araneae > Salticidae > Salticus > Salticus scenicus. Next base: position 240,158,841 of record OZ005650.1, on the reverse strand, counting down.
AAAGAGCTCGCCAATACCTTTAAAACGAATAATTGAAGCATCTATCTGCGATAATTTAAAATAAAGTTATCGATTTTTTTCATTTTTAACCAAATATATATATATATTTATTATTTTAAAATTTTTTAATGTAATATTGAGAATAAAACTGACTTATATCTCCTTATATTATTAAAATCTGTACGCGTGTGTGTGTGTGTGTGTCTGTCTGTCTGTCTGTGAGAAACAGCTTGACGCAGCAAAAGCTCAGCCACTAACGGTCGCACGGACTTCGAACAGGTACCGATGGACAGAGAATTTATCGAAGATCTGGGTTATCTAATTTGCTAAACGATGCGACCCTAATTAGCGAAGATATTAATTAAAATGTCGACCATTGTCTAACGAAAAAACGATTCGAAATCGGAGGCGACCGCCATTTTCTACCGCGACCGCTTACCTTGAAAGAAAAAGCACAGAGAGAAAATTTCGTGGGTTTTTGTAAAGCGATCGCTTCCGATCTGTTGGAGATATCGAAAATACACCTGTACCACGAGAAAGAGCATTTATTACCGATTCTTACGGTATAATTTTTTTTAAAAAATACGGATTTTTTATATTTTTAAAAAAAGTTTTAAAAAGGGTCGAAAATTTCTCTTTTTCGCGGTCGTCTTTTTTGAAACGCCCTGTACGACCGGGTAACCCTTCCATTTCTTAACAGTTGGTATATAAAGAAAGGCCATTTAATCCTCTTTCGAACCATATAAACATTTTTACAAAATACGGATTAGCGATCCATATTTTTAGATTTTACGAAACATCGATTTTCTCGCAAAACATTTTATAACTCCAAAGCGTTTAGAGATAAATCATTTCTTTTTTTTTTTGTATATAGATCTCGCTTAAACATTTAAATTCCCAAAAGATTGAGCCGAAATTTCTAAAACTGAATGAGTTATAATTTTTTTAATTTTAGCCTTTAAAGCATTGGAAATCGGAAATTTCATTCCAGATTGAATTCCGTCAAATGAAGCAGCTGTCGGTTTTCATCACTATGGCAACCAGTTCAGAGAGAGCATTTCTCGAGCTCCACGGAAGCAAAAAAAAAAAAAAAAAAAAAAGCGATAAACATCTGGTATTTACGAGGTCACGTGTTTTTGGTACTGGGATTAAAAATTGCAATATTTTAATACGCGTATTTCAATTTCTAATTACGATTAATTTATTTTTTATACATCATTCGAAAGATATTTTAAAGTTCTTTTATATTATTCAAAGTTTTCAACAGATTTACACGTTTTGAGGTGTCCTGAATTAATTTTCTTTTGTATCTCAGCTACTAATTAAAATAATTTCATAGGTAATACATCATTAGAAAGCTTTGTTGAATTGGAATCGAACAGTGGAATACAGAAATTTGTACCGCCAGATGGCGCTGTAATATTTTCAAATTTCAATATTTCAATTTCTAATTATGAGTAAATTATTTTTAATACATCATTCGAAAAATATTTTAAAGTTCTTTTAAATTATCGAAAATTTTCACCAGATTTACACGTTTTGAGGTGTCCTTAATTAGTTTTCTTTTGTATCTCAGCTACTAATTAAAATAATTTCATAAGTAAGACATCATTAGAAAGCTTTTTTGAATGGGAATCAAACAGTGGAATAAAGAAATTTGTACCGCCAGATGGCGCTGTAATATTTTCAAATTTCAATATTTCAATTTCTAATTATGATTCAATTATTTTTAATACATCATTCGAAAGATATTTTAAAGTTCTTTTAAATTATCGAAAGTTTTCACCAGATTTACACGTTTTGAGGTGTCCTGATTACGTTTTCTTTTGCATCTCAGCCAAAGGAGTTAGATCGTTCAAAATTGGTATACGTACGTTAATTAAGAGGGCCTGAAAGGGTGGAGAAGAAATAGGCGTGCACCGCGCGCGTATCGCTTAACTTGTGCGCGCGCAGAGCGCACGGGACTGCGCTGCCGAAGGCAAAATCTGTGTGCGTGTCTGTGAGAAACGGCTTGAAGCAGCTAAGGCTCGGCCGCTAATGGTCGCACAGACTTCGAACAGGTACCGCCGGACGGATAATTTATCGCAGATGTACGATATCTAATTAGCTAAACGATGCGACCCTAATTAGCGGAGATATTAATTAAAATGTCGACCCATGTCTAACGAAAAAACGATTCAAAATGGCAGGCGATCGTCATTTTCGGCCGGAACCGCGTACCTGAAAAGAAGGAGAAAGAGGAAATTTCGTGGGTTTTTGTAAAGCGATCCTGTTTGAACAGTTCGAGATATCGAAAATACACCTGTACGACGAGAAAGATCATTTATTACCTATTCTTACGGTTTTTTTTTTTTTTTTTTTTTTTTTTTAATACGGATTTTTTATATTAAGTTTTAAAAGGGTCGAAAATTTCTCTTTTTCTCGATCGTCTTTTTTGAAACGCCCAGTACGAAAGAATAACAGACCGATTTCTTAACAACTAGTATATTTGGGAAGGTCATTTAATCCTCTTTCGAACTATATAAACATTTTTACAAAATACGGATTAGCGATCCATATTTTTAGATTTTACGAAACATCGATTTTTTCACAAAACATTTTATAACTCAAAATCGTTTAATATGGGACAATTGTTTAATATGGGACATATTTTATCAGACCAATTTTTGCAACTGAAAATTTTTATTTTAATGTATTTTGTTGTTTTGTTTTGTTTTTTATTGTTTTCTATGTAACGTTTCGATGTTTACTATACAAAATAATCTATTTTTGTAAAATTAACGCATTGCAGGCGGGAAATTTTGACGATATTCCAAAAGAACAATAAACCCCGCTTCCTGGCTCTTTCTAAAACAATACACTCCTTCTCATAAGGACACCCGTTTTTCTATATTAACTAAACACTGAACACTATTATTTAAACAAATATATTTTTAATTAATTTGAATTTCATTAATAGACTATATTTAAAAAGTTTTATCGTTTTTCTATCTTTAAAAACTTTAAATATGGTAAAAAGATGATTTTTCTGGTGTTCACAATTATAAGGCTCGAATTTTAGTAATTTTTTTCAGTTATTCTTTAAATTAATATTTTATGGGGTCTCTTTTTAGGATTAAACAGTCAGACATTCTCTCTTGTGTGTATATATATATATATATATATATACATTTTTTTTTTTTAAATATTCAGTTTCAATACCATTTCATATAGCATATATGATATTCTTAATACGTTTAAACTATTTAAAATTGCTTTCCTCTTGCATGCACTTTTTTAATATCATAAGTTAAGGTTTTTTCAACTTTTAGGCCATGGGAAAGGCAATAATACAGAAGTTGCGAACACACAATTTGCGAAACAAATGCCCACTGGTGGAGTTACAGATTTTCAAATGACGTGAATCTACGTCAGCGGTCACGAAAGTGTTAAATATCCTTTCTCAGATTTTAGTTTAAATCTTATCTATATTTTTGTATATTCAAGGTTTGTACGCCTCAAATTAAATGTAAAACTTTATAGTAACATTTTCATGCCGGGCTTGCTGTATAAAATAAAAATATACCCAACAGAAGTAGATAATTTTTTTCTTAAATATTAAACCCCCCCCCTTTTTTTTTACCACTATTATTATTATTATTATCATTATTATTCTTTTATCTTGCTATCTAGATTTTTGTAATTCAGCATTGGAGGGTTCATATGAATCAAGCCATTTAAATTTTTACGTATGAAGTGACGTATTAAACTATTCCACGATTATTAAAAATTAACTATTTAATAATTTCTAATTCATAAGCAAACACAGTGTATTCTGTACATTATCTTCCTATTTTTGTTTTATAATTAATATTTCTGTACTTTTTTCCGGTGTAAAACTTAATAAATAATGTGTATTCTGTGGTAGATCATGATTTATTTTTTCTGCATGTATAGACGGACCCCTAATACATTTTCGCTTTTAACTCTGTCAAAAATTGATTTATAGTGTGTACTTTTTCCGAACCGCCTTGACCTCAGAAATTTGAATATGAGATCAAAAGTAGGGGTTGCCATTGAAAAAAATGAAGTTTATGCCTATTTTAATATGTATATGACCCCTTAAGCAAAATCTAACTATACCATTATAAACTAGACGTTATTACAGACCGATCGGTACCAGCCGCATGTTTCTACGATAATTTACGGTGAAATTACGTGTGTGTCTGTGTGTGGGGAGGGGGGGGGGAGGAGGGAGGTTGCTGACTGTACAAAACAATCCTTGAAAGTTTTTTAACATTTTTTTAACTCAATCAAAAAAAACTCAATTTTTGTAATATAAACTCGAGTTTACATTAAAATTTTCTTGTTTGACAATATACAGTAGATTTTGGATTATCTGGCCGCTACCTCGCCCGACTGAAAAAATTCGCTGTATAAAATTGAATTATGATACTTTGTTAAGGCATTAGAAGCTGATTTTGACTAGGCATATTTTTAGTCTTCTCACAAAAGGATTTTACTACTTGATTACAATGACAAAGTATGGAAGACTCCAGTATCTGCTGTGTCAGTTTTGTTCATATTAGCCCCACCAGTGACTGAGTATGTCTCTTAATTTCTCTCTTGTAGACGGAACGTACCAGGTTCGAACCAGGTGTCACTACGATCCGAGTTTTTCATGGTTTTCTCTTAAACTCGCATACAAATAGGCTATGAATACAGGCTTAGAAAGATGGAGGACAATATTTCTCAGGCCCAGGCCCTCATGTAAATTGTTGGTAAACCCAAAACAAATAGTTTTTTCAAGGATAAAATAAGTTTTATTAGAGAACATTCAATTCTCATAATGTCCAAATGTTGTTTTTGTAATATATTCCCATGGTACACGGAAACGTTCATCTCATAACCATTTTACTGTAAATGTTTGGAGTTCCATAGTAGGAGACAACTCATTGTACATTACCTTTCTTCTCTTCATCTGAATGTGAGTGGCAAAGAAAATACTTGATTGTTGGGAAGCAAGTCCTATTGGAACATTTTGAAGAAGCATTTGTTCTTCAGTTATTGCTGTTCTTAATAAAGACCTGATAGGACACCCCCCCCCCCCATCGCATTAATGAAGTCCACCAATACCAGAGGTGGGCAATATACTTCAAAAAAGTATATTATATACAATATACAAATACTCGTCTATTTTGTCCAAAAATATACAATATACAAATACTTTTTCGAATTTCGAAAATATACAATATACAATATACTCTTGATTCAAAAAGTATATTTGATATACTTTCAGAATATACTTTTAAAAATTAATTTTTATATGTGGTTGTAGTATTTGTAATTATGTAAAAATGTATCTTTTCGTTTATTTAATTTCTTACTAAGAATAAATGAGTTAATATTTTACTTAGAAATCAAAATCTGTATTTTATGCACTTAAATAAAAATATGTAGGCAATTAGGAATTCATAAATAATTAGAAAATAAACATAAAAAAATTTTCTTGGAAGTAAGCTATTATCATAATAATGAATTACTCCTTTAAAAATGTAATAGAATACAATGTTATATAATGCTGTCATTCTCTCTAATTAGATAACACAAACAATTAAAAAAAAAATTTATTTACTTCATTCAATTACATTATCTTGTTCATTTTATATTTTTAGTTACTCTTTATAATAGTAGATTTGGTAATGATGAAGTGTGAGTAATCCGAAAATCACAAAATGTATGTGGTATCCGTCTGTACATTAGTCAGTTTGTTAATGTCATAGTTTGTATAGACAATATCTGAAAAACAAATTATCTTAAGGAAGTCGGACAGGCAGGCCCTGACTTACGGCAGGGCATACGGGGCAAATGCCCTGGGCCCCCCTTCTAGAAGGGGCCCCCCTACAGGCGAATGCAGAAATTCTGCAACCTAAAGACCTCTTATGCCACTGCAAGGGGGCCCCCCAGAATAGGCTTGCCCCGGGGCTCCACGTAGTCTAAGTCGGGCCCTGCGGACAGGTTTCAAAATATCACTTTGATACTGGAAAGAACCCTGTTGATTTGCAACATTCTAATTTAAAAACTTCATTAGTTATCCAAAATTTAAGGTTTCTTCTACATGGTGGAATAATGCAAAATTTGGTATAAACACGTATTATGATGATCATATGCACCATAAAGATCTCACAAGGAGAGGTCACGACATGGAAAATTCAGATCGGGACGAAATTGTGCAGGATTGTAGTACACTATTAAGGTAACAACATACTAAAGCAGTAGGACCCACTATCCACAAAATTTCGAGAAAAAAGCATTTAAAATTTCAGTAATCTTTAAATACAAGTTATTTCACAAACAGGGCAGCGCCCCAGTGGCGTGATCGTTAAGCGCTGGTTTTCCACCCAGACAACATGGGTTCGAGACTACCTACGGATTTTTTTTTTTTTTCTTCTTCTTTAACTTTTTTTGTAATCTAAATTTATTTATTTATTTTTTACTTTATTTTATAAATGAATTCAAAATTTGAAAAAAATTATAAAAGATTATTTAATTTTCTTGAATATAAAATAAATATATATATTTTTTAATGTTTATAACTTAAAAATACAATAAATTTTTATAACTTAAAAAATAAATTTTAATTTTACAAAATACTAAATAACAAATATACAGAAACAGATAAAAAATTTTAATAACTAAAAAATAAGCAAGCTGTAAAACAAAGCGTAAAAAATAGTTAGCAGGTGTACTTAAATCTTGATTTGAGCTTCCTGTTTTCCTTTAATGTCTATAAATTACGTAAACCCTTTTAGCTTGTTAATAACAGAGAGCAGGTGAAGTGAAATATTTTATTTCGTCCACAGAAGGATTTAAAAAAAAATGTTGTCGAAGAAGAAAGTATGTTGATTAACATTTAAAATCTACATTTAAGGGTAACACTTCTTTGCCTATAATAATTTAATAGTATCGTAAACCTGTATTTTAATTTTTCAAGAAGTTGTACTGATTGGAGAAGTAATTATTTAATTTGAATAATAATTATATATGCAATTAAAATCATTTCTCTGTAATTTTTTCATTTTTTGTAATTTAAAAACAAAACTTAATATGGTTTTGGATATACCTAAAATAAAATAAAATACTTAGAAAAACAATTAAAAACATTTTCTTTATTTTTACCTTATTTTATAGTTAAAACAAAACTAATTTTTTTTTTTAAGTTATAGAAATTTATTGTATTTTTAAGTTATAAATATCAAAAATAGAAAAATTTATTTATTTTATATTCAACAAAATTAAATAATCTTTTATTAAAATTTTCGAATTTATTATAAAATAAAGTAAAAAAAAAAATAAAAAAAAAATTAGATTACATAAAAAATTAAAGAAGAAAAGAAAAAGTTCCGTTGGTAGTCTCGAACCCATGTTGTCCGGGTGGAAAACCAGCGCTTAACGATCACGCCACTGGGGCGCTGCCCTGTTTGTGAAATAACTTGTATTTAAAGATTACTGAAAGTTTAAATGCTTTTTTCTCGAAATTTTGTGGATAGTGGGTCCTACTGCTTTAGTATGTTGTTACCTACATAGTGTACTACAGTCCTGCACAATTTCGTCCCGATCTGAATTTTCCATGTCGTGACCTCTCCTTGTCAGATCAGTTTTAATTTTAAAACATAATTTATGACACTGTCATGAACAATGACTATGGGACATTTTATTTTTAAAAATTCGTAAGTGATTTCAAATTAAAGATTTTCTTAACATGAAGGAATTTCACATAAATATATATTATGAAGATTATTTTCTTCATAAACATGTCTGACGAGTTTTAAAATATCATTTATCATATTGGCATTAACATTTCTTGATAATCAACATTTTAATTTAAAAGCTTCTTAAGGTATGCGAATTTAAAGATTTTTTATAACAGGGCAGAAAAACTATGAATTTATTATTATTATTATTATTATTATTTAATCACAAGTTTATATGAAATAGTTCCGTATTTCACATAAACTTGCATTATGTAGTTTATTGCATTGGAAATAGCATATAGAATTTCATGTAAACTAAAATATGAAATTGACTCTAGTGAAATTGATCAGTAAATTATGATAACATAAATGTATGGAAGTTGGGGAAGGGTAGCTTAGTGGGTGGGCGATTTAAATTTTTGGCCATGCTGGTTGATCGACCAAATTTATTTCTCTTACTATGACTACAATATGTCCTACAGTAGGAAATTTATAAGAAAATGTATAATAAGGAATTGAGCAGAGTCTACTTATCCCAACTCACGTTTTGATGTCCAAATGCCAAAGAGCACAAACTGTTAAAATGATGTGTCATATATTATGAAATCTGAAAGAATAATTTATTTTTCATAAAAATATAAACTTATATATTTGATTAGAATTCTCTACTGTTTTATTATGATGCTGTGTTTAAATATTATAAATTTATGTTACATAATAATTTATAAATATAAATACAGACATACCTGTGTAAATGCAGTTTGAAGGCTGCAATTCCTTTTACACGATATTAAGGCTCTTTTGTATAATGCCTTTTATTTATCTTTAAGGTAATTAATGTCTTAATCGAATAAATTATTAAAAGAAAGAATAAATAAATGTACCTAACAACCTTTACTTATAATTTTGTTTTGTCAACCACTTTTTACGTTTCGATTTTATTCTTGTTTCTATTATACTACTATTTTATTATAATTATTATTATCATACATTATACAATTATTATTATCCATTTTATTATCTTCTATTATACTCCCCTTTTCACCTTTTAAAGTTATCGTAAGAAATTTTCCGCCCAGTTTCTTTCTTTTTTTTTTTTTATATTATCACCCTTTTTATCCATGTGTAAGATGTAAGAAAATAAAATTTTGTACCTTTATATATGACTGAGATCTATATAAGTAAAATGAAACGTCCACAAAATGAGACCAGATATTTTCGGTAGGAAAACAGTTAAAAGCAAATTTTTCACTAGGCATTTCCATCCCCAACTCTAAACTAAATTATTTTAAAGACGTTTTTCTCTGTTACCCAATTAATTCTATAATCAAATGAAAAGATTCAAGATAAAAAAAAAAAAAAAAGGGTAATGATCACTTCCGTTTTACAGATGCATGTGGACATTGAGGACATCTATGGAAAGAGAACTGATTTGTTTGGGTTTATACCTCCTTCTACCCTCATTTCTTGAACACCAGGTTTAATTAGACCCCTATGGAGCCAGGAAGTGAAGCAAAAAAACACATTTTGTATTTTGTACTTCCTTTTAAATACTCAAAGTGTCGGCTATCATAAAATACCCATTTGTAATAGTATGTTATCACTTAATTCTTATTGAGGTAAGTCAACAGGGGGTGTTGGGTTGGTAGTCAGTCAACATTGAGAAAATAATTGTCAGTCTCTAGGGGCATTTGAGCTGAGTTCCCATAGCAAAAACAGTGTTCGAAATCTGAGATGAAAGATTTTTTTTTTTTTTAAGAAGTTGGGAATTTTGAGATAAAGTATATTGTATATTAAGCCCTGTAAAATATACAATATACTGCCTAACATGTATATTAGATACAATATACAAATACTTTTTAAAATATTGCAAAATATACAATATACAATATACAAATGTATATTGAATATACTATATTATATACAAGTATATAATATACTGCCCACCTCTGACCAATACTTAGATGTTATTCGTAGAAAAATATAATCTTAATGATGTTGTTGAATGAAGATGAATGAAAATCTTTGTTAACACCGAAATTTTTAAAAGATGTCATTTTAATTTCAGATTGAGATAATTAAATACGATCATTCATTACGTGAAAAGTTTTTGTTGCGAATGCAGCAACACACGTTAAACCAAATAAACCAAGATGTCAGGAAAGGAAGAGAGCGCCGCCCAGGTGGTATAGTGGTTAGCAGCACTGACTTCTATACAGTTGGGCCCGGGTTCAAATCCAGGGTAAGGCATGGATGTATTGTCCTTGTTTATGTGTTTCATGTATCTGTTCTTGTTATAATAAAAACTTATAAACCCTTGTGGTGTGGATTTTCGAGATATAAGCGGTCTTAGAGGCAAGCAATAAATCTCAGTACTCATCAAACCAAACCAAACCAAACCAAGGAAGAGAGTTGTTCGTTTTAATCATGAAAGTGAAATTAATATGAAATCAGTTGAATTAACTAAAAGATGTTAACTGGAATAAACGATATTTGAAGAGACAACTATGAAGGTGTAATTTATATACCTAAACCATGTACTGGGTGTGCTTTCACGCTGATCTCATGACTACCTTTTCACTGATAAATAGTTGTGCTTAATTATTTCAATTCAAAAGGAAAAAAAAAAGTTTTCCGCAACTCAGGGTTAGCTTACAAAATTTTCATTCAGAAACCTAAGCGTTGCATTAGGACATCAAGGGATGAGTAATGATTGCCTGATTTAGTGATTGGTTTAGTGGGGCTTGAACTTCTGCTTGCTGTAGCTATCGGAAAAGAGGGGGGGGGGGGGATCGGAAAGATGAAAAATATATGATATAATTCGTTTCATGATAAGAATGATGGTTTCATGATGGGATATTTCATTTGTTTCAAGATGGGAAGCTGCCACCCTACCCATTGGACAGGGTGGCAGCTTCTTCCATTACATTTCCACATTTTACCCACTGGGTAAAGCATAACCCAAAGGGGTAAAATGGGTAAAGCATTCTCACATTTTACCCAACGGGTATTGTGCAAGCTAAAAATACACACGAAGTAGTTAAAAGTAGGCTAAAAATACACATTGAGTAGTTATTATACATACTACTTAACTCATCAAAATTCTTCTTTAAGCCATGTAAAGTAATTATTAATTCTATATACACACAAAAACCATACTTTTAAGCATCTAATAACGTATGTTAAATTTATTTTGCTGAATAGAGTGTGTCGATGATCAAATTACATGTAAAAAAAATGCCGTTCGTTTGCAGACCGAAAGGCAAGCATTTTTGTATATCATCGTCCGCAAACACTATATACACCAAATACTACGTAATTAATTCCATGTAATTCGTAAATATTTGTACGAAATTTGCAATCCATATGAGGATTGCATAACTTATCAAAATTCTACAGAAAACATGCTTTTAGCATTCTAATAACATTTATTTCATTATATTGAATGCAGCGTAATCTAGATCATAGCCAGAAAAACATTTCGGTGGGGGTTCAAACTTTAGTATATAATGTTGGGTGTGAAAAATGAAGTATAAAATGTTTCGATAAAACTGCAAATTTCGAGAGAGGGGGAGGGTTGAACCCTCATCTCCACCTCCCCTAGGCTACAGTTTTAAATGTAATCGTCAGAATTATTTTCTATAGCCCTGTAGTTCAATTATTAAGTCTATTTTCTATAGAAACCATGTTTTAAGCATCTTTTTACTTTCTTCTATATATAATATAGAGAAAGTATTGGATTCGCGAAAATTTTCGACCTCCGTTTTATGACGGATCTGCACGTTTTGGGAGGTCCTGAACACGAATTGATGGTTTAAAAAAAAATGTCTGTCTGTCTGTCTGTGTATCACGTTTTTTGTTTTCACCTTATCTCACGAACCAATGAATGAAATTTAACGAAACTTGGTATGTAGTTGGACCCTGACATAGAATGATGCTGATTAGATTTGGGGATCAATCGCTCAGCAGGTGACGCTGTGATCGCATTTTTTGTAAACTTTTAACATGGCAGTATAGAACAAAATTTCGTATAAATGTACATAATGAAAGTTATTTTTAACTTGTGATTGTAAAATTAATATGAATTATTGATGATAGTAGTAGTTAACTAGAAAAAAAAAAAAATTCTGCATGTGGGGGCATCGCAAAGGGTAAAATTAACGGTCGCCACCGGCCACATGGCGACTAAATAAAAAAAGATGGCGATTAAAAATTATGCATCGATCGCCACTAAAGTCGCCACTTTTGGGATCATTAAAAGTTTTTAAAAATCGTGCAACGATTGGCAATCGAAGCGTTGTGATTTCCAATCTTTTTCCATCCATGGCATAAATGTCAATGTTCATTTTAAACTTGCTTTATTATATTCTACAACTTATAAAGAAGTAGAATTGTTTAATATCTCTCACTCATATAAATTTTTGGACCCCCTTTCCCTCCACCTAACAATCGGTGATCACATAGCTTACAGAAAGCTTTATAATTTCTAATCTTTCTCCATTTGCTGCATAATAAATATAAAATATCTATTTTAAACTTGCTTTATTAGACTCTAGAATCTATAAAGAAGTAGAATTGTTTGATATCTTTTGCTCATAATTTTTGTTATCCCCCCCCCCTTCCCCCCTCCGCTAACGGTTGGCAATCCCATACTCCACTGATGCCTTGTGATTTCCAATCTTTCACTATCCATAACATAAATGTAAATATTCATTTTGAACTTGCTTAACTGGATTCTAGAACCTCTAAAAGGGTAGAATTACTCTCATTCATGTGGTTTTTTTTTTTTTTTTATCCACCCCCCTCTCCATTTTCAACTAGCAGTCAACGATCAGATGTCCTGGAAAGCACAATCTTTTTCTATTATTATTTTCTCCATAGTATTTAGTGTATATTTAACCCATTTAAGCTATTTGGCAAATGTGTGCATCAAAATTTGATTTGGCTTAAATGTGTATTTTTCAAAAATTTTCGTTTTTAACACGCTTATATTAGCTTCACCTGTATGTATGTATGTATGTTTGTTTGTAACTTCTCTGGGAGCAAAACGTGATTGCACAAAATCCTTCATATCTCAAACAAAAAAAACAGAAATCCGTAAAATTTTTGCTTTAAAATATAGCTAATACAAATGTCTAAAAATCGGTTTCTGGAATTTTTGAAATTCGGTCCCCAAGGGGGGCAGGGGGAGGGGGGCAAAACGTGATTTCACATGCGTAAAACGTGATTTCGCATAATCCTATATATCCCAAACAAAAAAATAATAGATATACGTGAAATTTTTGCTCTAAAATATAGCTAAGGCAACTATCTAAAAAAAAATTTCTGGAATTTTAGAAATTCAGCCCCCAGGTGGGGCAGCAAGGGGGGGGGCTATGGAGCAAAAACAAATAGAAATATAGTTATGCCGTTGAAAATTGGTACAGATAGGTTTTAAAGTTCTGCAAGTCGAATGGGGATATTTTCGATTGTGTAAAGTTATTAGGAGGGGCAAAAGGGGGGGGGGAAGGGAGGGGGGGGCAAAAAAATAAAAATAGTGTCAGATCGTTCAAAATTGGTACATAGAGGTTTTCGATACTTACAAATCGATTGCGGATATTTTTGAATTTATGAAATTATTAGGAGGGGCGGGTAGGGGGGTGAGGGGGTAAGGGGGGCTATGGGGCAAAAACAAATAGAAATGCAGTTAGGCCGTTCAAAATTGGTACAGATAGATTTAAGAGGCCTGCAAGTCGAATGGGGATATTTTCGATTGTGTAAAGTTATTAGGAGGGGCAAGAAGTGGGGGGGGGAAAGAGGGGGCAAAAAAATAAAAATAGTGTCAGATAGTTCAAAATTGGTACATAGAGGTTTTCGATACTTACAAATCGATTGCGGATATTTTTGAATTTGTAAAATTATTAGGAGGGGTGGGTAGGGGGGGTGAGGGGGTAAGGGGGGGCTATGGGGCAAAAACAAATAGAAATGCAGTTAGGCCGTTGAAAATTGGTACAGACAGATTTAAGAGGCCTGCAAGTCGAATGGGGATATTTTCGATTGTGTAAAGTTATTAGGAGGGGCAAGAAGGGGGGGGGGAAGAGGGGGCAAAAAAATAAAAATAGTGTCAGATAGTTCAAAATTGGTACATAGAGGTTTTCGATATTTACAAATCGATTGCGGATATTTTTGAATTTGTAAAATTATTAGGAGGGGCGGGTAGGGGGGTGAGGAGGCAAGGGGGGCTATGGGGCAAAAACAAATAGAAATGCAGTTAGGCCGTTCAAAATTGGTACAGATAGATTTAAGAGGCCTGCAAGTCGAATGGGGATATTTTCGATTGTGTAAAGTTATTAGGAGGGGCAAGAAGTGGGGGAGGGGAGGGGGGCATAAAAATAAAAATAGTGTCTGATCGTTCAAAATTGGTACATAGAGGTTTTTGATACTTACAAATCGATTGCGGATATTTTTGAATTTGTAAAATTATTAGTAGGGGCGGGTAGGGGGTGGGGCGGTAAGGGGGGGCTATGGAGCAAAAACAAATAGAAATACAGTTAGGCCGTTGAAAATTGGTACAGATAGGTTTTAAAGGTCTGCAAGTCGAATGGGGATATTTTCGATTGTGTAAAGTTATTAGGAGGGGCAAGAAGGGGGTGAAGGGAGGGGGGCAAAAAAATAAAAATAGTGTCAGATCGTTCAAAATTGATACATAGAGGTTTTCGATACTTGCAAATCGATTGCGGGTATTTTTGAATTTGTAAAATTATTAGGAGGGGCGGGTAGGGGGGTGAGGGGGTAAGGGAGTGGCTATGGGGCAAAAACAAATAGAAATACAGTTAGGCCATTCAAAATTGGTACAGATAGATTTAAGAGGCCTGCAAGTCGAATGAGGATATTTTCGATTGTGTGTAAATATTTTAACCAAAAACTTACATACTGTAGCTATTTATTTGATAAATAATAAAATAATAAGTATAGTTTAAAATATAGTTTAAAAAGCATGCTTTCATAGCACAGCGAACTAAAAAGTGAAAAATAAATATAGTTTAAAAAAACTAAAAAACACGCTTTTAAAGCACATCAAACTAAAAAGTGAAAAATAATTCTTAATATAGTAAGCTGAAAACAATAATGAACGAAAAATACTAGTATAATTGTAAAAAAAGCGTGGGGTGCTTTGTGCCATATTTTTCGTACATCGAGCAACTCACGCTTTTTTCACAATTATACTAGTATTTTTCGTTCATTATTGTTTTCAGCTTACTATATTAAGAATTATTTTTCACTTTTTAGTTTGATGTGCTTTAAAAGCGTGTTTTTTAGTTTTTTTAAACTATATTTATTTTACTTTCTTTAGGGTAGAAATCTTCATTTTTCCTTTTTATTTTCAAGTAGAAATCTTCCTATTTTTAAAGCTGCAAATTTGGCAGCTAAGTAGGTTATTTTTAATTAAGCAGCTAAGTTTTTATATCTATGCTTTTTAAGAGGAAATACTTTAACTCTAGTGAAATAAAATCATTTAAAAAGGTGTTTTTTTAGAAATAAGGAATGTAATAAAATTGCTAACTGTATTTACACATGACCATGTAAAAGTTATAGTGATGGTGATGAATCGGCTGATTCATTTACTAGAAAATATCAACATGAATTGTGAATGATAAAAGGTTATTTCATTGAAATAAATTTGAAAAAAAAAAAGTACTACTAATTAATTAAAAAATAAAAACTTTTACTGTTATTATTACAACCTTAAACAGATTTTAATTAAGGATGTGCAATTTAGGATTTTTAAAAAGAGCAAAGTTACAAATTACAATTCCATTGTCCATGTGTTAATTTTATTATAACACAAAATGGTGACAAAGCTTTTTGCAATCTGAAAGAAATAGTCTCATTATGTAAAAAGTGGCCACTAACTTAAAAAAGTGGCTACTAACAAAACTGACAGTATCGGCCACTGGCCACTAATGAATTTTCCCAGTTTTGCCCTTTAGCGCATCGGTTGGTAAATTTTCAAGATGGGTATCTTTCGAAAGGTCTCGTCAATACCTTTAAAACGAATGGTTGAACCATAATTCTGTGATAATTTAAAACAAAGTTATCGATTTTTTTTTTTTTTTTTTTAAATATTGTTACTGAGTGAATTTGTATAGGAAAATATAGAAGAAAGTCTTGTGGTGGCCACAACATACTAGTTTACATCTTGATTTCATTTTGTTGAAAGCAGTGTATCAACGTTAAAGTACACTTAAAAGAAATTACGTCCATAGACTGTAATGATACAAAATACTTTGGTGTATCGCTTTACACGAGTCATTAACACTAACACCCAAAATGCTATTTATCCAAAACTATACGCAGTTAATGTCATGTAGCTTATAAGCACTTTACATATTTTCAACAGATAATTTTAGTTGGCAGAAACCAAATATTTTTTTAAATCTCAATGGGAATTCATTCAATGTTTCAACAATTATATTTATTTAATCGATGTAAAAGCTTGGTAATGCTATTAATTTCAGCCTGTTAGGATAAATCTGTACTGATAAGTATAAAGGATTAAGTCCATATTCTTGATTTTTCAGGAGACGAAAAATAAAGTTAAACAAACTAAAAACTAATGAGCAGAATCGATTAGGAAAAAGGGATTATGTTGGTTTATACGCTTTATACCATACAGTGATTCTTCATTTAATAAAGGGAAAAATTTAATTAAATATTTTATACAAAAGATTAATGTTAAATTTCTGACTTGAATCTTGTTTTACCAATGGATTTTCTCAAAGACTAAATGACATGGATTTAAATCTTTCATACCAATCGATAGAGAATTTTTTTCTGAGTCTGACTATGTACTTAACTCAAAATCGACATTTTTGGACTTAAACCCTTTATACTTATCAGTAGAGAAATATCCTCATCAAATTCAATCTATTTTTACGATTTGTTCCTCTGCTATAAATAAGAACATTAATAGTTTTTTTTTTTCTTTTTTTTTAGTGATCATGTTTGGCAAATCTTTAATGTATTTTTATGCACTCTAATTCACATTTACATAAGAAACACTCATGTTTTAAATCAATACTCGCAATAGACCGTAGTACCGGAGATTAGTTTTGAAAACCCGAAGAAATTCGGTGATACACGTGAATACCGGAATATATTATTTGGTGCATTTTGCATCATTTTATGCACTATGATGATTTGCTCAATTGAAATAACGATACAGATTATATATATATAATCTATTAAACAGTTATGAAATAAATTACTGTTAATACTGCGGAAATTCGACATTTTTTTGGCTAGGTAAACGAAACAACAATGAAAGTGGAATTTTCTGCTGTTTAGAAGAGACAACAAAGCGATTAAAAAAAAAAAAAAAAAAAAAAAAGAAGAAAATGAAAAGAAAGAAAAAAAATATCCGCCAATTAATGCCATGAATTATTTTAAAGTTAGTAGAGTTTATAATCTCCTGACTTACCAAACTTCTATCTAAAAAGACTTTATATTTATTAAAAATGTTCCCTATTATGAAAATTACCCCAAAACAAAAAGTTTGAAGTTTCTTTGATACTCAGAATTTGATACAAAAGAAATGTCAATATTATGTGTATATATAATATTTTATTTATGATTCTCAGTTAATCCACGTACTTATTATTAATCGAGGGCAATGACCTTAGCTATTGGTCCCTAGCTGTCCCTTGTTCATCCAAATAAATTCTACATATTACAAAAAGAGGGGCGGGTAAGATTTATGCTATATTTGTGTAACGTATGATATATCCGTATATTGATCTTTCTATTTAGTTCCTGGGAATTAAATGTAATGTATTTTAAAAGGTACCCATGTATTATTATTTTTTTCCCCCGTAGTCCATTTGCAAAAGGTCAAAATTAAAGAAAACTCTATTTCTGCAAATAAGAGGGGAGAAAGAGCGTATTAGCAAGGATAATATGCACTTCAACCAATACGAAGATAAGTGGACGAGAAATATCTTGTTAAAATATGAAAGGGGGATGTTTACTGGAGAAGTTTATTCAAAAAATAAATGAGAATGAAACGGGAAGAGAATAACAATCAAGATAATAATTAGAGGAAGTAGCCACTAAAATGCAATATTCACCAATTCGAAGAGAAAAGAAGAAGTGGTTCTAACTTTGCTTATTCCATTCATTTACAAAGAAATAAGTATTACAGGGAACAAAAAGTCTTTTCAGGGTTCAAGTTTACACATAGGTATCTTCTCTTTTCTTTCTTAAAAAAAAAAAAAAAAAAATCTTACTTCATTTTCCATTAGAACGACGAGGCTTCTGCGAAGCATTTAGATAAGGGATTATAATGAAAGGCTACTTTAAATTGTAACGATTTATACGTATAGAAATTTTAAAAAGTTCTTGGGAAAAAAAAAAAAAAAAAAAAACGAGAAGAATATTAAAATTCGAACGAAAAATTATGCGGTACGCATTGATTGCGGTACACTTTCCAACTGTGCGTACTCCTTGTATCATATAACCTACAATATATTTTTGCCTACGTTATCACACAACGGACAGACAGAAAGGCACACATATACAATAAATGAATAAATAATCAATCTTATTTGTTAAAAAGTGTTTCCAATTGCAGTTCTTAATGTATCTGAATATTTTAGTGCTGACCTTGTAAATTTGAAGGTTAAACATTTCATATTCTATACAAATTATTAGCATATTAACAATAAATGTCAATTTCTTTATAATTTTCTCTGTAGAAAGTTATTTAAATGTGATTTATAAAAATGTCTCCCCTAAAATGCAATGGAATGGCATTTTTTGGGTCGCACTGTACACAAACCGGATGTACAGAACCTATTAATGCCATTTTAAATAGGGAACATTTCATAGAGAACTTGAATAACATATATCATTTTTAAGAAATTTTCAAAATATTTACGGACGCTGGAGACGGACAGTCGGACAGACAGATACACTCAATCAAATCATATTTACACTTAAAAATTGTTGAAGAGTGTTAAAAACGCTTAATGTAAACGCAAATGCAATTCCAGCAAATTTCCAATAATAGCCCTTAATATAACTGAATATTTTTGAGTGGCCTTGTAAATATTAATGCTAATCATACCCTATTTTACAGAAAGCATTCTTTTCTGCATATGAATTACATATTTCAATTTGTGCAAAATAAAGTTATTAAAATATGGTTTATAGAAATTCCTTTCATAGAACACAATGCTTAATACTTTCGGATGTCCCCGTACACAAACCAGTGGTAATATGTAGTCCATTTCTAAAATGGAAAAAAAAAAACAAAAAAAAAAGTTGAATTACGTATTTCAATTTCTTAAGATTTGTGTAAAGTAAAAGTATTAAAATATTGTTTGCAGAAATACCTCTCGTAGAACTCAATGCTTTAGAATGGTTTCATGTGTTCCTCTCTGTACAAAAGTGGCGGTATTTAGTTCATTTTCAATAGGGAGCATCCGATCGGAAACTCGAATAACATATGTCAGTTACAAAAAATTCCATGAATATTTACGGGATTTGTAGCGCGGAAGGACAATAAAATTTATTGTCCATGATGAATGCTGACGACTTTTTTCAGAGAGAAGTATAACGCTTAATGCTGAAAGAAAGTCAGTTTTGTACCAACGACGTCAAGAAAAAAAAAAGGATTCATTTTGTTTTAAATTATTCCAGATCTATGGTTCAACCATTCGTTTTAAAAGTACTAATGAATTCTTTTGAAAATTACTCATTTATATATTAAAATTACGGATTTATTGATTACACCTCCCCGTGAGGAGGGAATGATACTCCTACTTCATACATGCACACATTCTTTCTTTTCTTTTTTTTTTCTAGATTACTTCTACTAGTATCAGTAATTCATATAAATTTTACGATTATTTGTCAAAAATAACTCTCATTATGTACTTTTATACGAAATTTTATCTTGTGCTGCCATATTAAAAACTAGTATGTTGTGGCCACCACAAGACTTTCTTCTTTACTTTCCTGTACTAATTCACTCAGTAACAATTAAAAAAAAAAAAAAAAACGATTATTTTTTCTAAGTTTTTTTTTTCGTTAAAAGTAAAAATAAAAAATAAAAAAAAATTCGATAACTTTGTTTTAAATTATTACATATTTATAGTTCAACCATTCGTTTTAAAGGTATTGGCGAGACCTTTCGAAAGATACCCATCTTGAAAATTACCCCCCCCCCCCCCGGGGGACACTTCCCGCAAGGGGGAAGCGATGCCTCCACATGCACAATTTTTTTTCCCTAATTAACTACTACCATTATCAATAATTCATATTAATTTTACAATCACAGGTAAAGAATAACTCTCATTATGTACATTTATACGAAATTTTGTCCTATACTGCCATGTTAAAAATTTAGAAAAAATACGATCACAGCGCCACCTCTGGAGCGATTGATCCCTAAATCTAATCAGCACCAGTTTATGCCAGGGGTCAACTAAATACCAAGTTTGGTTAAATTTCGTTAAAAAAATAAATAAATAAATAAATAAATAAATAAAATTAAGATTTTTTTCTAGGTTTTTTTTTCGTTAAAAGTAAAAAAAAAAATCGATAACTTTGTTTTAAATTATCACAGATTCATAGTTCGACCATTCGTTTTAAAGGTATTGACGAGACCTTTCGAAAGATACCCATCTTGAAAATTTACTCCACTCGAGGGGGGACTTCCCCCCAGGGGGGGTGGCGAGGCTCCTACACATACGAAATTTTTTTCACAGTTGACTATTATAAATAATTCTTGTAAATTTCATACTAATTACTAAAATATAATTCTCTTTATGCACATTTATACAAAATTTTGTCTTTTATCAGCATGTTAAAAATTTAGAAAAAGCAGAATGGCAACGTAACCTGTCAGACAATTTTTACCAAAAGTTGATAGGCACTAATTTATGTCAAGGTGCAACTACATACCAATTAGTATGAAGTTCTGTGCAGTAGTTCCTGAGATACAGTTGCCACAAAATTTTGTCACACACACATACATACACAGGCAGACAGACATTTTCTAAAAATGGTCAAATCGTGCTCTACAGTTCTCAAAACGTGTAAATCCATCAAAAACCCGAGGTAGAAAATTTTTACGAATCCAATACTTTCTTCTATTGAATATAGAAGAAAGTAATTATGAAAAAAAAAAAGAAAGAATAGAAAAAGAAAAAAGAAAGGATGACAGGGCCACCTGTTGAGCGATTGATCCCAAAATATAATCCGCACCAGTTTAGGTCAAGGTGCAATTAAATACCAAGTTTGGATAAATTTCAGTCATTGGTTCGTGAGATATAGCGTTGGAAATTTTTTTGATGCAGACACACAGATAGGCAGAGTGACAGGCATTTTTAAAAAATGCTCAAATCGTGTTTAGAGGACATCTCAAAACTCGTAAATTTGTCGAAAACCGGAGTTCGAAAAATTTCACGAATCCAATACTTTTTTCCTATATACATATATATAGAAGAAAGTAAAAATGAAGAAACATTAAAAGAGTGTAAAGTTCTCGACTGGCTAGCATGTAGCTCAAATCGCATCATGTGTTGCAAAGAAATGAAAGAAAATATTCTTCTGCAGAAGAACTTAAGAGATCTTACGAAATCGGTCCCTAAACCATGCGAGATTCTATTTTTTCGATGAATAGTAGTATTTTTGATCTAAAGAATTTATGCACAATATTGTTTTAAAATGTTTTATTTCGTTCCCTAAACTTTTGAGACAGTGTTTTTTTTTTTTTTTTTTTTTTTTTTTTTTTTGTTACCATTTAATAACTTTTAATGTGCACAAGTCAAATTTAATTTTTACTAATGCTGTAGAGTATGAATATCACACTACATTGTAGTCGTCTTAGGCAAACTGATTAAATGATTTTTGAAATCTGTGAATTTGTCCATTGTCTAAGGGTGATTTTTAAATCAATTGCCGGTTTGATGTCCTAGTTTTTTACTTTCTTCTATATGTAATATAGAGAAAATATTGGATTCGTGAAAATTTTCGAACTCCGGTTTTCGATGGGTCTACACGTTTTGGGATGTCCTGAACACGATTTGATAGCTTTTAGAAAATGTCTTTCTGTGTGTATCACGAATTTTGTGGACGCTGTATCACGAACTAGTGAACGAAATTTAACCAAACTTGGTATTTAGTTGGATCCTGACATAAACTGGTGCTAATTAGATTTGGGGATAATTCGCTCAACAGGTGGTGCTGTAATTGCATTTTTTCTAAGTTTTTAACATGGCAGTATAGGACAAAATTTCGGATGTAGGGGGGGGGGGGGGGGGGTAAATTTTCAAGATGGGTATCTTTCGAACGGTCTCGTCAATACCTTTAAAACGAATGGTTAAAGTATAGGTCTGTGATAATTTAAAACAAAGTTATAGATTTTTTTTACTTTTAATTATTATTATTATTATTATTATTATTATTATTTTAATATTGAGAATAAAACGGACTTTTTTGGGGTATTTAGTGTTTTACTACTTCTCTAACAGGGAAATCGTCTGCATTATCATGGAAGATAGTTTTTTTAAAAATAATAATTTTAATGAATTATTTTTACTGAGTGGATTTGTATAGGAAAATATTGAAGAAAGTCATGTGGTGGCCACAACATACTAGTTTAGTCTTAATTTCGGGTTGATAAAATTATCTTGACACTATAAAAGCATATAGCGGATTATCATTTTCTATTTAATTCAATGCATCTATTTCATTTTTTCTCAGTTCTGAAATAATAGTCTTTTTCTTCTACTTCAGTTAGCGGGTAGCTACCTCTCAAAACTGTTACCCATTTATATTATACTGCTTTTTATAATATAAAAATAATGGAATTAGGAAAAAATGTATATTAATTAAGTGGGATTCCGAAGTTTTATATATATATATATATATATATATATATATATATATATAAAACTGTTAGAATTTATTCTAGTGAAGAGTTCTTTAATAAATCTCTCGTGATTTAAAGCAACCCAATAATAAATAAATCTACAGTTGCAGATTTCATGTTAGATTTTAATCATGATTACATTCATTTTTGATTCAGGGATACGTTTTGTCATACATATATGCATGTATAAAACGAACACTTATCAGAACATTTTTATGTTAGCTCGAATCAGTTTTGAGCGTGCAACAAATGCTTTACCAAATGTATTGACAGCCAGTATTTACAATTATGCAAAGAAAATATGTTGCCCATGTAGGATTAGAGTGTAAAGTATTCACTAATCATAAATAATAAAAGAGGAGAATCTTGCACAACCACTTTCCTCCTTCTGTAATATATACAAAATGATTGGAGAGAATTAAGTTTGTATCAGTGTCATTTTAGATATAAAGAGAGGAAATTTCTTGCACATAACTATAATAACAGATCAACAAAAGAACAGATATACGGTAGTTTTACAAAGTGAAATAGATGAATCATTTTTGTGGAAACGGATGATAAGGTTGAAATGTAATACTGCAGAACAACAGTTCTAACAATAATCCTTTCGACAACTGATATAAAAACCGACACATTTGTACTATTTGAGTTTGCAAGCGTGGCCCGAAAGAAAACTAAATTCAGATACATTGCAGTGTACTCGTCACTTTAAGAAAATTGAGAAATAAAAATGATATTTCTAAATGTTTCTGAAAAAGATAACACTTTATTCAAAGTGAATGAAAATTATATTGCTTAGGTAGATTTCAGAAAGTGAATGATGTAATACTCTAATTATATATTTTTTAATACAGCATAATCACTAATGTTGTAATAAAATTTTAACTTTATTTCTCTCTTCTTTTACAGAGTTTTTCTTTTCTCTCTCTCTCTCTCTCTCTTTTTTTTTTTTTTTACTTTTTCTATATGTGTAATAAGAAAGTACTGGATTCGTCAAAATTTTCGAATTTCAATTTTTGATGGATTTCCACGTTTTGAGATGTCCTGAACACGATTTGACTGTTTTTAGAAAATGTCTGTGTGTGTGTGTGTCACAAATTTCATGGGCGTTGTATCTCCCGAACCATTGAACGAAATTCAACCAAAATTGGTATTTAGTTGGACCTTAGCCTAAACTGGTATTGATTACATTTGGGGATCAATCGCTCAACAGTTGACGCTGCAATCTCACTTTTTTAAATTTTTAATATGACAGTATAGGACAAATTTTCGCATAAATGTACATTTATACGAAATATATTTTTGATGCTGTTGTTGTTGTCTGGGTTAAGGCCAATTGACTACGCTAAAGTCCTAGGCCTGTAGATGGAATGCAGTTCATACGAGGTCCTGTCCCAGCCCGTATTTGAGCAAGTTCCGGTAAAAAACACGGTAAACTATGCACGCCTAGCTCGAAGAACGATACCTGGGATAGAACCAGGCACTTCCCGTTTACCAGCTTTGAGCGCATAACCGTTCGGCCACTGGTGGAGCAACTTAGTTTTGAAAACTTATAGAGTATTTTATGCGCAAGATTAACTATAGTATTTAGCAATAGATGGCAGCACCAGAGAAACACTAAGGTGGTAATATTTAAAAATATTTAGAGCCTTAATCACTAACAGATCCTAATGTTTTTGAATTTTTCTTTGTATATTTTATGAATTTTTATGATTTTACATCTAGAACACAAATTAGTAAATTTACCTTTACCTTACTAAGAAAACGAATAATTGGAAATATACTTATTTCTAGCAATAATTTGAGATAGCAAACCCAAGACCGAGATTTATCTGGATTACATTATGTAATCTAGCAAAAAAAGAAAAAAAAAAGGTTCTTTTTCCGTATTAATTGTATATCAGGCAGCAATTAATCGACACTATGATAAAATTACACTTATTTATAAACTTATATCATTATAAATACCCAATTATTTAAACACTATTAAACTTACTATGAACATATGATAAACTTGTACACATGGTACTTCATTTCATATAATTGCATGCTTTTAATACTAAAGGCATTAATTGCTGGCATGCGGTTAATGCGGAAGCACCCCGAAAAATTAATTACGCGTATAAATAATTTCAATCAGATATATATTTGAATTAATATTGCATTCAATTTGTATTGTATTCAATTTCGTTAAGGTATTTATAAAAGTATTTTTGGTTGCATTATATCTGTATGAAAATTTACACTTAAAAAATACTGCTCATAGACTAATGTATTTGAGTTATTTTGTTTTTTTTTTTGCAATAATTTCGTATATTTCATTTTAGCAAGAGCCCCACCAGTGACCGAGAGATTCTTCTCTCGAAATTAGTAGAGAGGGGAAGTGCCGGGTTCGATCTCAGGTCGCACTCGTCGGCCTAGCCGTTCAGTGTTTGATGTTTGGTAATAAGACTGTTCTAGGGTCCTAGGGCTGAGAGGGAGTTTTTCTAAGGTGTCCTAGCCCGTATTTATGCAAGTTTCGGAGAAAACCACGGAAAACTCCTAACGGCTAGGCCGACGAACGCGACCCGGCACCTCGCGTCTACTAGCTGTGTGTGTGTGTTAGGATTCAGGCCAATTGACTGAACTAAGGGTCCTGGGCCTGAGGGAAAGTGCCCTCCATGGGGGGTCTTTCTAAGAGGTCCTATAGCCCGTATTTACGCAAGTTTCGGAGGAAACCAGTGACCAGCTGGGAGCGCAGAACCACTCAGCCTCTGGTTTGCCTAACCTAGCCGTTCGAAGTTTTCCCCGAAATTCGCATTAATATAGGCTATAATCCTTTAGGAAGGCATCCCGCTCAGGTAGTCTCCACGTGTAGTCAATCGACCTTAATCCCTACACCACGCCGTTTTAGTCGGAAACAAACTCATGCTAAACTTTGTTGGCTTAGGTTGAAATTACCAGTAACTGACCATTTAGTAGACATTTCTTAAAATTTTATTTTATTTTTTAATATAATCACTGAAAACAATTTTTAGAAATTTTTCTATGTACTATATGAAGGATTAATAATTGAGAATTGTTTCTTTGTTCTAATTTCTACAATTTATGTTATTGGCAATAACAGTTTCGAAATGAGATTTACTAGTAATTCATCACTTACATGTAGTAAAGGACCATAATAGTCCTATTAGTAATTGACCATTTTAATTTTTCCGTTTAAAATTTTCTTACATTAAAGATATTGGTAAAAAAAAATTGTATTTCAATTGTATTTCAATATAAATATATAAAATATGTTAATGCACTTTTAATTAACATCAATCGGCTTACTAATCAATACCATCCCCTCCTCCTTTGACGATTTTGTCCAAAAATGACTCCTTTTTCCTAAACCATTTACACTATCAGATACAAACACACTATAAAAGTTGGAGGGTGGAATCCGTCGTTTGCTCAGAAATCCACTGCGATAACTTAAGTGAGATGCTCACAAATTTAGTAATTAACTACAGCGGTCAATTACAAAAAAAAAAAAAAGTAGTCGTTTGGTTGTTTACTAACACTGATAATATTTTATATAACTAGTAGTTGACCTTCCCTTTAAGTCTAATACAAATATTTAATTTATGATACTATATATATATATAATAGAATTAAATGACCTAAATTTTTCAATAAATTAAAAGATTCAGCTTGGCGGTTTAAATTTAAATTAATTAAGCATCTCACAGCACCTGGCTAATACTAATCGCTTTGTGGACAACCTTTCAGTTGTTCCATGTTGACATATGGAATCAAAGCATCAGTTGCAATTAGAAATTATAACAGAGCATTTCATTAGGTGTTAGTTGTGTATTCTACCAATCTGAATATGAACTTACCCTCATTAATTCTTATTTTTTAGATTTTTGTGCTTATGTGGTCAATTACTGACGATTTACTCTATATAAATTTTATTATGTTTAAAACTCAAAAAAAGATTTTATAGTAGGTCTACTGGAAAGTTCTATCCTTTTGAATTAATAAAATGTCACCGGAAATTTTGTTTAACAACATTTGTATGATACTTTACCAATTATCATCTTAAAATTTACCAAAGAATATCTTAAATATTATTCAGGATAAATTTCCGATATCATTTACTTTAATTCGGTGGCTCCGCCTCCTCCCCGACTCACTTATTAACATATGCAGAATTCTGCCCGCCTATTCGCTGCTTTCTTTCACTGAAAAGGAATATTAATAGTGCATATTACAAGACAAAAGCAGAAAATTATTATGGAAATCCTCATATTCAATGTCAAATTGAAATATATATAATATTTATATATATATTTTTTAATAGAAAGAAAATCATAATATCTAGATCATTTTGCATTACAGCTTTAGTATATGACCCTTTTTATTTCTTTTTTACAACCTCAAATCCGGACCATGGTACCCCAGTCGGTAGAGCGCCGAGCTCGTAATTTAAAGATTGTGGGTTCGGTTCTCGAGCCGACCAAAGACCGTCGTGTGCACTAATGGTGGCTGGTGCGCGTAAAATATGTCGTGGCCTCAATATCCTTCGTGTTACCATCAAAATTATACCTCTGGGGGCACCTATCCCCTTTATGTAGGACCAAAACTGTGGTGGCATTGGCATGTCTCCGGAACATTCGTAGGGGTGCGTCCCAGACCGTCGCCAATTATCCATAGCGCAGTAATGGTGCGACGTCAATCACAACCTACCTAATTATCTACCTACCTACAACCATGGATCATATTTTAATTTTCCCGTGTAAGAAGATTAATTTTCTAAAAGTAGAGAAAAAAAGTTGATATTTATTTTCTTTGTTTCTTACACCCATAGTTTCGGACCGTGGTACCCAGGTCGGTAAAGCGCTGAGCACGTAAATGGAAGATTGCCGATTCGATACTTGAGCCGGCTAAAGACCGTCCTGTACACTAATGGTGGCTGGTGCACATAAAATCTGTCGTGGTCGCGAAGTCCTCCATGTTCCCATCCCCATTATACCTCTGGGGATCTCCAAAGCGGAGGGGGATCCCCAGAGGATCAAAATTGTGATGGCATGTCTCTGGAACATCTCTATGGGTGCGTCCCAGACCGTCGCCAATTACCCATAGCGCAGTATTGGTGCGACGTTAAATCCAACCAACCTACCTACCTACGTACAACCATGGATCATATTTTAATTTTCTCGTGTAAAATGACTTCATAACAGAAGAACAACGTCACTGGGAGAAACTTTTTTCAAAATGGCAAATAGAGTACCTTCATAAACTTGTCGTTTTTAGTTAATAACTTCTTTAATTAAAATGATAGAAATTTCTAAGCGGCTGAAATGTCTTCCTTGGAGTACTCGGAACACATTGATACCTCTCATGACGCGAAGGACCCTGCCCTCCGTTAGAAGATGCTGTCGCAGACAAAAAAATTTGACGCCAGTGACAGTAACTTTTTTTTAATACATAGAGAAAAAGACAGAATTTTCCGGTAAACCTAATTTGAAAGTATTGGGAAGTAGTTAAGCGCAGTACCAATTTCACTTCTACTGGTGGAGAAATTTAGAATGTTTAGAATGAAGAAGTCAATAAACGAAAGTTTAGCTCAATTAGAAATTTCAAAGTATATCGTCTTTTAAAACACTCTAAACTTTGTAAAATATCTTTTTAAAAACGTAGTGCATTTAAAAAAAAAAAAAAATGTAAAAATACTGAATATAGATACAGAATTTGACAAATATATTTATTATTGAGTAATTTTAGTTTTAAACTTCTTGGTAAGTTAACAAGAGTTAAGTAAGGTAAGTAAGGTAAGTTCCTCCATCATTAAAAGAAAAACCTATTATTAGTGATTTCCTAAGAAAGAAGTACAATCGATACTTAATCCAGAGAATAGTTTGGAGAGAGAAAATTCTTCTCGAATAATTTCGAATTTCTTGCTAATTGATGAAGTTCAAATAAATATCACCTTACTTGGAGCTCCAGAACAAAATGTATCATTTTGGTACAGTTTTACAATCCGGTGCGGCAGCATATTTTATTTTAAGGGTAGTCAACCTTTTTATATTTTCGGCCCACTTTTGTATATTTGTTTGTAGTAAAATTTCCTATCCGCCCACCGGTTCCACAAAAATGGTGATTTATATAGTAGGCAAGTAGTAGTGGCACCAGAAATTCCCCGACGGGGGGACACCACCACCCCGACAGGGGATCACTACATAAAGAGAGTTTATTGTATTTATTAAAAACTGCAATACTGTTAATAATATTATTGTTAATATTTGTACCATTCCATTTGTTAGTACTCCTCGTGGTTTTGGAGATTATCGTGTCACAGACAGACATTTTCTAAAAATATCGTGGTCAAAACGTGTACATTCATGGAACACTGGAAGCTGAAAATTTTTACGAATCCAATACTCTCTTCTATTGAATATAGAATGGAAAAACTGAAATGCTCCAAATTTGTAAAAGGAAAGAAAAATGCTGCTAATAGTAGAAAAACTGAAAATTTTGTATTTGTTCCCCCGATAGATTTCAGGAGTATGCCCCGATGGGGGGTCCTGTGCCCCCCCGGCCCCCTAGCTGGCGCCACCCCTGTAGGTAAGAACTTTACTTTGTAAAATTTATAAAACTGTGTTACAGCCAATCAAAGCTTAAAATAATAAAGCATTTTTTCATATAAATGTAAAAAATAAAAATAAATAAATAAAATAAATAAATAAATAAATAAATAAAAGTGCTTCAGTATCGGACAAAGCCCTTACCGTTCACCATGAAAGCTGAAACGCCGACTAGTGGGCGGTAGGGACCGAGTAGACTACCACTGGTTTACTCCAAGGAAGCACCTAATGAAAGCAAAAGGTACTGTATATCGGATTATAAAGTTTAGCTTTTTTTAATATTGAGTTTTAATTTCTACAGCAAATGTTTATAAATTTTCGATAAAAAAAAAAAAAAAAAAAATCGAAAATTTTAGCAGGTTTAGTTTTTCTAGATAATGTCGTTAGTGTGGAAAAACTGACATTAAAAAAAAAAAAAAAAAAAAAAAAAAAAAAAATCTGGTATGAAACAACCATACGACTTCCATTACCCAATATTACACGTATTGTATGCACTCTTCGGAGATAATGTGATTATGAGACATAAAATTAACCTAACAAAGTAGATACCTACAAAATTTCCGGTAAGAGTAAGTTGGTACTCATGTAAAGACATGTAGAACAGACTTACATAGCGAGTAAAAAAAAAAAAAGTAAAGATATTTTTTAAACACCAATTTCCGAGATCTAAAACTGACCTACCTAATCAGGATAACTGTTAAATTCCCGGTAACAACCATGTAGTACACAATAAAAAATATCTAAAATGGGTTTATGTAACAATTTTCAAGAAAATTATTAGAGCCGATTTAGAGATACCAACTTTTACGAAAACGTGGCATACTCAGTCGTTGACCGGAAAACAGCAATTACATACAAAACGATACATAAATGGGGGTTAATACGGCGAATTTGAAAAAAAATCCGTTCAGCCATTTTTAAAGGGACGCACTCTCGAGACCTGAAATCAAGCGATTTATACAGGAAGTCTATCAATTTTCCTGAACTAACCAACTGATTCATATGGAAAGACATCTAATAGAGTGTTTACATAGTAACTTTAAAGAAAATCGTTAGAGCTGTTTTTGAGATACGGACTTTCGGTTCCTGATGTACACTTCCGGTCTCCCAATTTTCAGCAAAAGTTAGAAAAATCATTTGTACACCAGACCTGTCTCAATTCTGAAGTTTCGTAGTTCCATCTTTATTAGATTTGGAGATATGATAGTCAGTCAGGATATCCCTCTCTCCCTCCCCCCCCCCCCCCCCACACACACACATTGACCAACTGCCAAAAATTAATTTTTTGGACTCAAGAGACCTTAAAACATGTAAATCAAGCGAAAACTCGATATCGAATTTTTGGACCGAGTACAATACTTCCATTGCCTACGGTAATCAGGTAATGGAAGTAAAAAACGCAACACTCGACATAACATAATTTCGTTGCTAATCGATGCAGAAAAATGCAATAGGTATCTTGGCATGAAGTGAAATTTTGAATTGGGGGTCCTCTACATATTAAAATGCACAACAACTTTAATTTTTTTAAATGGTAATGACCTATTTTTATTTTATATTTTTTTTCTGGGATCGGGGCAATGCAAAAAAGTATATTTTTCGCATATTTTACTTTTTTTTTTTTAAACATGTAAAATCAAGTGAAAAATGGATATCGAATTTTCGGACCGAATACAATACTTCTATTACCTACGGTAGTCGGATAACGGATTTAATAATACAATTAATGGTAATATTTAATGTACGTTGATTGAAAATAAATATAGATAATATATTTATAGAATAAATGTAGATACCTCCACCTTCAATAGATTTTTTATTTTCGGAAGAGAGAGAGAGAGAGAGAGAGAGGAGCTGAAATGCAGTTTGTGTTATCGATGACAACTTTTTGAATTTTCCCAACATTTGCTTGGGGCTTTTATATATGTAATTCAATACATTTAGCAAATAAATCAAGCTAAAGAAATTTCGTTAAGCTTGTGCATGCGCAGTTAAAATAATTCAGTAAAAAGGCTCATATTTGATAAGTTATTTAATATTTTTATATTCTGATTATAGTATTTGTTTAATGCAGCCTGTCAAGTCTTCTGAAAATAGTATTGCATTGTATGAAGTACACCGCATTTTGTAACAAAAAAAAAAATGGGATTTTTTTTTCTTTAATTTTTAAAGAAACCTTTATATTCCCGTGATTTTACGTGCTATCAAGATACAAAAGAATATCTTATACTGTTAAGCAAGCAAGATTTATATATATATATATATACCCACATAGCAATTTCAATTTGCAGCGAAATTGCAGCAATCTTGCTTTGTAAGCCAACAAACTTTCAGCAAGTTCAGTATGACAAGCTGTAAGTTCATAACAGGATTCAAGCAAGTTAACGCAAACTCCGAAGTCACCATACGCCAAATTTGCAGCAAACTTGTCGTGCAAGTTGCAATCTTACTGTATCAAATTTGCTGCAAATTCGTTGCAAACTAGTAGAAAAGTTAGATTTGTCGTATTAACCCTTTCATTCCCCGTGATGCCAATTGGAATCATAACATTTCAGGTTTTCTTTCTTACCATCTAACACTTCCACTGATTAAAAATGAACAATATTAAAATCTATATACATTTTCCCACCGAAAAAAATATATATTAGATGATTTCACTATCCTTGTTGATAAATGAAAGTATATTTTACTCTATTCTGATAATATTATCGAAATCAGTTTTCTGTTTTGGGCAATTTAAGTAAATTAACTGTTTGAAATATTTTTTATTTTATTTTTTAACGTTCATAATTTGTATTTTAATTAATTTCAATATGTATTTCTTCCGAAATTTTAATATTTTTATTTATTGAAAATTTAGGATTTTAAATGGCATCAATGGTTATATTAAACATAAATAAACACCTCTCAGTTGCTTTGTTAGCTATATTGATTCGTACTCTGCTATTACTTCTATTAAAAAAAATATATTTATATATATTACATTTGGAATAAATTTATGACTAAATATAAGATTTATTGTTTTAGGGATGGAAAAATTTGGGAATGAAAGGGTTAAGAGTACTGCAAATTCATTGCAATAGGTAAGCTTGTCATGTCACACCAACTGTTAATGCATTGCCAACTCAGATTCTTATCACGCCACATTATCTGCAAATACACATAGAAACATGTAAATATAGCTTGTATTTCGCATAAGACTTGTCGACACGAGACTTCGAGCGCTCGGATAACGTCACGCTTCTTCCACCAGTAAACAACACGAGCAAGAAAACGTTGTGAAACCGCTTCAATATCAGTATTTGGTTCAGTTTCAAATACTTACATAGTAATTTTAGTTTGCAACAGAAATGGTGTGAAAGAAAAAAATTTATTAAAACGAAAGATAGATTTATGTTGTGTCTACTTTGCGGCAATTTCACGGCAAATTTATCACATCAAATTTGTCATGGCAAGATAATATCAAGAAAAATCAAACTTGTAGCAAATGTGCTTGTTATCTGGGTATATATATATACAGGGTGATCAGTTTAAAAGAGTACCCGTTGGTTTTTCTTATCAACCTTAAATCTGACGGATGTGTCAACTATTCTAACACTGAAGTATAATTGTTTGAACTTTGTTTAAGTGTGGGAGACATTTTCTAACACTGCTGGACTGTTACAAATTTATTTGTGTGGTAAAACAGAAATGGAGACGCACAGTGTTACTTAATCCTATGATGAATTTATTTTTGAAAAACATAATTTAATTCAAGTTTTTTACGTTATCATTCCTTACAGAAAATGTTGAAAATGTTCGCCACCATTTTGAATGCAAACATGAACACGCCGAACCAAGTTTTTTGACACACTTCGCAGCATTGTTGGTGTTATTGACGAGATTTCTTCAGTTATGATCTGTTTTAATTCATCGATGTTTGCAAGACATCTCTGGAAAACCCTATGAAATGATAATGGTAGCGTAAATGTAATGTATGAATGATAAAGTAAAAATTTTGAATTAAATTATGTTTTTGAAAAATAAAATTATCACAGAATTAAATATCATTGTGCATCTCCATTTCTGTTTTACCTCCTAAATAAAGATGTAACAGTCCAGCAGTGTTGGAAATTGTGTCCCACACTTAAAGAAGGTTCAAACAATTATATTTCAGTGTTAGAATAGTTGCCACATCCGTCCTATTTAAGGGTAATAAGAAAAACCAATGGGTACTCTTTTAAATTGATCATCCTGTATGTATATGTTTATGATTAAAATGAAAAGAATGAGAACGAAAAATAGACAGTCAAATAAAACACCCCAAAAACCCACAAATGACAGTTAGGTTACAAGTTAACGTGAATCGATTTAATTATTTGTTGCATTTGAACTGTGTTATTATTTATTAGAATATTAATAGTATATATATATATATATGTGTGTGTGTGTGTGTGTGTGTGTGTGTGTGTGTGTGTGTGTGTGTGTGTATGTATGCATGCATATTTCACTGTTCTTCAAATCTGTCCAACGAAGGCAGTACGATTTATGGTGTAAACTACTTGTTATAGATAGAAAACATTAAATTAACTTAGGTCTTTCTCAGGAAAATTAGAATTATTTAATTATTTAAGAAATAAATACAAATTCTGGCACTGTATTCATAATAGCTTTAAAATTAGCTATTTAAAAATTTTAAATGTTGCCAAAAACGTTTGAAAATTAGTTTTTTTTTTTTTTTTTTTTTTTTTTCCAACATAAAATGAAATATGCTTTTATGCGGAAAATAAAAATCAAATATTAAATTTGCTCATGCATATGAAAAAATGACGCCTTCATAACTTTTAAATAAAATAATAATAATAAAAATTTAGCATTAAAACAGGAATAAACTACTACGTCAGAAACGCCAAAGAAAAATTATTGATAATTTTTCTTTGGCGTTTCTGACGTAGTAGTTTATTCCTGTTTTAATATTCCAAAGCCAAGTCTCCTGCTATTAAAAATTTAGCATGTTTCTTCTGAATTTTCTTTCATAATCTTTTTTAATATACCTCAATTATAGATTTTTTTTTTTTTTTTTTTTTTTAACCCTTTGAGTGCTATGGACGCACATATGCGTCCAGCGAAAGTCATTAATATAGACTATGGACGCAAATACGCGCTTAGCAGATGTTATCAGTATGGACTATGGATGCAAATACGCGCCCGGCAAAAATGATCAGTGTACTATGCAACACTCGCATAAAGCGCGTCCGCGATAAGAATGAGACAACTCGTCAGCGCCAACCGCGCGCCGTCCGTATGGACCGCATAGACCGCAAGTATTCAGCACTCAAAGGGTTAATAGTATGTTTTTTCACGGATGAATCCCTCTTGGCATGAAAGCCAATTCAAATTTTGCTATATTAAAAAGCTTTCCTGGGCAATTTTTTAAGTTTTGATGCTGAAGTAGATCGGACATTTTTCGCCAAGGACTCTCTGTTTTCGCATCAGCCACTTTAAGCCAATTAGAGCATCAAAAATGTAAATAAATTATAAAATATCTGCATATATATATACATATATATATAAGAGAGAGAGAAATATAAGTTTTATCCAAATTACAATTCCAAACTAAGGGGAAAAAAAATTCTTTACATATTTTTTAAAAATTTCAGTTTAGTTATACCATAGTTATACAATTCCGTGTATAATGGTCCAAGCTTGTAGATGTATAAAATGCAGAGACAATGAGTATTACCATAATGTACGTAATCAAGAAATTTTTCAGTCTTCTATTTGCTTCGCATAGTAGTCGATAGTTATTTAACACTTTTTCACGTATCTTTTCACTCGTGTTAGTTTTTTTTTTCTTCTTTTAAACCCATAATTAGTTCCCCATCATACTATAGGTATGGGGAACTTAGGTAATCGTGAAAATTTTCGACCTCGGTTTTTTGACTTTTCTACACGTTTTCAGGTGTGAGGAATACGAAAATGACAAAATTTCTATGGTGTCTGTCTGTAGGGTGTCTGTTAGTGTGTTAGTGTGTCAATACGTTAGTATGTCAGTCCGTTAGTGTGTTAGTCCGTTAGTTTGTTAGTCTGTTAACACGACATCTCACGAACAAATGATCGCAGAAAGGTCAGATCAGTTTTAAAATATTACTTTCGACACTGGCAAGAACCCTATTCATTTGCAACATTCAAATTTAAAAACTTCGTAAGTTATTAGAAATTTACGATTTTCTTAACATGGGAGAGTAGGACAAAATTTCACTTAAACGTGCATTAAATGGAAACTTTTTACTGTAAAAATGTCAGACCAATTTTAAAATATCAGTTTTGATGCCGGAATGAACATCAGTAACTATAAATATGCTACTTTGGAAATTTCGCAAGTTATTGGAAATTTACGAATTTTTTAACATGGCAGTATAGAGCAAAATTTCACATAAACGTCAATTTTGAGAGATACTTTCATCGTAAAGATGTCAGACTACTTTTGAAAGATTATTTAGGACACTGGCATGATTATTAATGACTATGAATTTTCCAATATTAAGATTTCGTAAGTTATTGGAAATTTACGAATTTCTTAACATGGCTGAATAGAGCAAAATTTCACATAAACGTCAATCTTGAGGGATATTTTCATCGTAAAGATGTCAAACCACTTTCGAAATATTATTTAAGGATACTGGCATGAATATCATAGACTACGATTTTTCCAATTTAAAAATTTGGTAAGTTATTTGGAATTTACGATTTACTTAACATGTCAGAATAAGGCAAAATTGAGCATAAATTTCCATTTTGAGGATCGTAAATACATTAGACAACTTCAAAATTACATTTATGATATTTCTTTGAACACGATTGAATACAAATATTCTAATAGGAAAATTTCGTAAATCATTCGTAATTTACGATTTTATCAACATAGCGAAATTGTAAATTTTTCATATAAATATGAATTTTGAGGATTATTGCATTGTAAATAGTAGGATGAAAACTAAACAGCGGAATTGACCCTGATAAAATAAATTGATAGATTAGAATAAGATATATATATCGAAGTGAACGGTGGATAGCCTATTAGGCGGGGATTTCATTCTGTCACTGTATCAAGCTTTGGTCAAATTCATTTCTTTTAACATGATTATAATATGTCTCGCACTAGATATTTATGAGAATATAAATATGATGGGGAACTGAGCAGAGTCCACCTATGCCAACTAGTTGTGATTGTTCGTTTCCCTCCCCCGCTCATGTTTTTTTTTTTCCAACTTATTTATTTATTTTTTTTCATTTATTTATTTATTTATTATTATTATTTTACCCTGTGCAAACTGCGGTAGTTTCCCACTGCAGTTTTCAAGGGGGGGAAAACCAATCAATACGTAGAAAAAAAATCAAAAATGAGAAAAAGAATGTCGAAAATACAAAAAAAAAAAAAAAGTTGAGAAGGAAAACACTTAAAAATAATCTGGTGTGTCACTCACACGACTTTCTCTTACCCTGAAATTTAACACTATAAATACAGGTTGCAGATTAAAAGGTAAGATAATGAGTACTGTTATGTAAACCTGTGTTAAACAATTCCTATTAGGCTTCTGAAGAGTTTTATATGATAATTAGTTCTGTGTGAGGGGGGCTGCCGCCCCCCTCAACCCCCCGTTTCATTAATGCACCTACATTTACATAGAATTTAATTCGGTTTTAAAAAAATAATTCTATTTTTAAAAAATAATTTATTAAAATTATTATTTAAAATTTATCTCTTATGATAATGCAGACGATTTCCATATTAGAGAAGTGGTATAACACCAAATATCCAAAAAAAGTCCATTTTATTCTCATCATTAAAATGAAGGGGGGGGGGGGAAACGATTTTCTTTTCTAAGTTTTTTTTTTTTCGTTAAAAGTAAAAAAAAATCGATAACTTTGTTTTAAATTATCGCAGATCGATGGTTAAACCATTCGTTTTAAAGGTATTGGCGAGCTCATTTGAAAGATACCCATCATGAAAATTTACTCCCCTCGAGGGGGGGACTTCCCCCCCAGGGGGGGAGGCGAGGCTCCTACATACACAAAAAATTTTCCCAGTTAACTATCTCTATTACAAAAAATACATATTCGTTTCATTTGGTTTAGTGCAGTCTATAGACGTTAAACTCTACTTTCCTGCAATTTCCCCCATAGACGTAATGTATTAGAATTCTCTTGATTGTCCCTGTACACGAACCATTTGCTTGATCTTAACGAAAAGCTTACTGTAGCATCCCTATATGATACACATTTAGAATACCAAGTTTGAACTTTCTGCCATAATTTGTTTTTGAGATATGCTGATAACAGACAGACACACAGACACACACACAGACATACACACAGACCATTTGCTAAAAACATGATTTTCGTATTCAGGGGACCTCAAAACGTGTAAATATAACAAAATCTCGCGTTCGAAAATTTGACCCAAAAACAATACTTTCTCTACCTTATGGGTAAGAGAAAGTAACTAGTATATTGTGCCCTCCACAAGACTTTCTTTAGTGTTTTCCTATACAAATTCACTCAGTACAAATAGTTCATTAAAACTATTATTTATTCAAATTATCTATCATGATGAATCGTCCACCGGTTGAGCGATTGACACTAAAAGTTGATAGGCACTAATTTAATCAAGGTGCTTCTACATATAAATTTATATGCAATTCTGTGCAGTGGTTCTTGAGATAAAGTCACCACAAAATATTTGTCACGCACACACACAGACAGCTATTTTCTAATAATGGTCATATCGTGTTCTAGACCTCTCAAAACGTGTAAATCTATCGAAAAATGAAAGAAAGTAAAAATGCACTATCACGTGCGTGGAAAAAAAGAAAAAATCAAATGACACCGGTAAAAACTTGCACGAAAAGTAGTTAAGTCAAATGATCGAAGAACAAAAAGGAAGTGGCTGGGATAAACGAATCGCAAGTATTCAGCACTCAAAGGGTTAATAGTATGTTTTTTCACGGATGAATCCCTCTTGGCATGAAAGCCAATTCAAATTTTGCTATATTAAAAAGCTTTCCTGGGCAATTTTTTAAGTTTTGATGCTGAAGTAGATCGGACATTTTTCGCCAAGGACTCTCTGTTTTCGCATCAGCCACTTTAAGCCAATTAGAGCATCAAAAATGTAAATAAATTATAAAATATCTGCATATATATATATACATATATATATAAGAGAGAGAGAAATATAAGTTTTATCCAAATTACAATTCCAAACTAAGGGGAAAAAAAATTCTTTACATATTTTTTAAAAATTTCAGTTTAGTTATACCATAGTTATACAATTCCGTGTATAATGGTCCAAGCTTGTAGATGTATAAAATGCAGAGACAATGAGTATTACCATAATCAGGGATTAATCCAGCTTTTTAAAAATGGTACCCCATTTGTGAATTTATAAAATAATTTGTGAAAACATCCAGTAAGTTTGTGAAAATTAATGATACTTCAGAACAATTAACTAAACTACGTAAAGCAGTTTTTTTTTTAAATTTTAAAATACATTTAAAAAATAAAATGAAACAGTTGTAAAAATAAATATATATATGGGTGAGTTAAGTTGTTTCTTATGTGTAAAATAAGTAGGTGTTTACTTAGATATTTATCATTGTCTCCAGTAAATATTCAAATTGAGGGTATTTTTCTGTGTTCGATGCAGTGAAGCTTATAAAATATTTTAGTGTGCAGTTATATTGCTGAGAATTGACTTTGTGAAGGTACCTCTTTGCTGAAAGTTGAATTTGTGAAGGTACCTCATTGCTAAAAATTGACTTTGTGAAAGTGCCCCAATGCGGCACTAAATTTGTTCTGAATTAACCTCTGATAATGTACGTAATCAAGAAATTTTTCAGTCTTCTATTTGCTTCGCATAGTAGTCGATAGTTATTTAACACTTTTTCACGTATCTTTTCACTCGTGTTAGTTTTTTTTTTCTTCTTTTAAACCCATAATTAGTTCCCCATCATACTATAGGTATGGGGAACTTAGGTAATCGTGAAAATTTTCGACCTCGGTTTTTTGACTTTTCTACACGTTTTCAGGTGTGAGGAATACGAAAATGACAAAATTTCTATGGTGTCTGTCTGTAGGGTGTCTGTTAGTGTGTCAGTGTGTCAATACGTTAGTATGTCAGTCCGTTAGTGTGTTAGTCCGTTAGTTTGTTAGTCTGTTAACACGACATCTCACGAACAAATGATCGCAGAGAGGTCAGATCAGTTTTAAAATATTACTTTCGACACTGGCAAGAACCCTATTCATTTGCAACATTCAAATTTAAAAACTTCGTAAGTTATTAGAAATTTACGATTTTCTTAACATGGGAGAGTAGGACAAAATTTCACTTAAACGTGCATTAAATGGAAACTTTTTACTGTAAAAATGTCAGACCAATTTTAAAATATCAGTTTTGATGCCGGAATGAACATCAGTAACTATAAATATGCTACTTTGGAAATTTCGCAAGTTATTGGAAATTTACGAATTTTTTAACATGGCAGTATAGAGCAAAATTTCACATAAACGTCAATTTTGAGAGATACTTTCATCGTAAAGATGTCAGACTACTTTTGAAAGATTATTTAGGACACTGGCATGATTATTAATGACTATGAATTTTCCAATATTAAGATTTCGTAAGTTATTGGAAATTTACGAATTTCTTAACATGGCTGAATAGAGCAAAATTTCACATAAACGTCAATCTTGAGGGATATTTTCATCGTAAAGATGTCAAACCACTTTCGAAATATTATTTAAGGATACTGGCATGAATATCATAGACTACGATTTTTCCAATTTAAAAATTTGGTAAGTTATTTGGAATTTACGATTTACTTAACATGTCAGAATAAGGCAAAATTGAGCATAAATTTCCATTTTGAGGATCGTAAATACATTAGACAACTTCAAAATTACATTTATGATATTTCTTTGAACACGATTGAATACAAATATTCTAATAGGAAAATTTCGTAAATCATTCGTAATTTACGATTTTATCAACATAGCGAAATTGTAAATTTTTCATATAAATATGAATTTTGAGGATTATTGCATTGCAAATAGTAGGATGAAAACTAAACAGCGGAATTGACCCTGATAAAATAAATTAATAGATTAGAATAAGATATATATATCGAAGTGAACGGTGGATAGCCTATTAGGCGGGGATTTCATTCTGTCACTGTATCAAGCTTTGGTCAAATTCATTTCTTTTAACATGATTATAATATGTCTCGCACTAGATATTTATGAGAACATAAATATGATGGGGAACTGAGCAGAGTCCACCTATGCCAACTAGTTGTGATTGTTCGTTTCCCTCCCCCGCTCATGTTTTTTTTTTCCAACTTATTTATTTATTTTTTTTCATTTATTTATTTATTTATTATTATTATTTTACCCTGTGCAAACTGCGGTAGTTTCCCACTGCAGTTTTCAAGGGGGGGGGGGGGAAACCAATCAATACGTAGAAAAAAAATCAAAAATGAGAAAAAGAATGTCGAAAATACAAAAAAAAAAAAAAAGTTGAGAAGGAAAACACTTAAAAATAATCTGGTGTGTCACTCACACGACTTTCTCTTACCCTGAAATTTAACACTATAAATACAGGTTGCAGATTAAAAGGTAAGATAATGAGTACTGTTATGTAAACCTGTGTTAAACAATTCCTATTAGGCTTCTGAAGAGTTTTATATGATAATTAGTTCTGTGTGAGGGGGGCTGCCGCCCCCCTCAACCCCCCGTTTCATTAATGCACCTACATTTACATAGAATTTAATTCGGTTTTAAAAAAATAATTCTATTTTTAAAAAATAATTTATTAAAATTATTATTTAAAATTTATCTCTTATGATAATGCAGACGATTTCCATATTAGAGAAGTGGTATAACACCAAATATCCAAAGAAAGTCCATTTTATTCTCATCATTAAAAAGAAGGGGGGGGGGGAAACGATTTTTTTTTTTCTAAGTTTTTTTTTTTCGTTAAAAGTAAAAAAAAATCGATAACTTTGTTTTAAATTATCGCAGATCGATGGTTAAACCATTCGTTTTAAAGGTATTGG
Source organism: Salticus scenicus (assembly GCA_963930645.1). Classification (NCBI taxonomy): domain Eukaryota; kingdom Metazoa; phylum Arthropoda; class Arachnida; order Araneae; family Salticidae; genus Salticus; species Salticus scenicus. Next base: position 240,117,488 of record OZ005650.1, on the reverse strand, counting down.
CGAGCTCATTTGAAAGATACCCATCATGAAAATTTACTCCCCTCGAGGGGGGGACTTCCCCCCCAGGGGGGGAGGCGAGGCTCCTACATACACAAAAATTTTTCCCAGTTAACTATCTCTATTACAAAAAATACATATTCGTTTCATTTGGTTTAGTGCAGTCTATAGACGTTAAACTCTACTTTCCTGCAATTTCCCCCATAGACGTAATGTATTAGAATTCTCTTGATTGTCCCTGTACACGAACCATTTGCTTGATCTTAACGAAAAGCTTACTGTAGCATCCCTATATGATACACATTTAGAATACCAAGTTTGAACTTTCTGCCATAATTTGTTTTTGAGATATGCTGATAACAGACAGACACACAGACACACACACAGACATACACACAGACCATTTGCTAAAAACATGATTTTCGTATTCAGGGGACCTCAAAACGTGTAAATATAACAAAATCTCGCGTTCGAAAATTTGACCCAAAAACAATACTTTCTCTACCTTATGGGTAAGAGAAAGTAACTAGTATATTGTGCCCTCCACAAGACTTTCTTTAGTGTTTTCCTATACAAATTCACTCAGTACAAATAGTTCATTAAAACTATTATTTATTCAAATTATCTATCATGATGAATCGTCCACCGGTTGAGCGATTGACACTAAAAGTTGATAGGCACTAATTTAATCAAGGTGCTTCTACATATAAATTTATATGCAATTCTGTGCAGTGGTTCTTGAGATAAAGTCACCACAAAATATTTGTCACGCACACACACAGACAGCTAATTTCTAATAATGGTCATATCGTGTTCTAGACCTCTCAAAACGTGTAAATCTATCGAAAAATGAAAGAAAGTAAAAATGCACTATCACGTGCGTGGAAAAAAAGAAAAAATCCAATGACACCGGTAAAAACTTGCACGAAAAGTAGTTAAGTCAAATGATCGAAGAACAAAAAGGAAGTGGCTGGGATAAAGGAATCGTTTAGCAGCAGTTTCGGCTACTCTGCTAAGTTTTAGGCTCATTACTTTAGCTTTCCTGAATGTAATATTAACCTCTTCTACTACTCTTTTTATTTGAATTTTCAAGAAGCTTCTCTTTGAAGCTTCTCTGTATCTTCAAGAATTACAGAAAATAAATAAACAAACAAATAAAATAATAAGAATAATAAAATATTTCGAATGTCTTTCTTGTCTAACGTCAGAAAATCGCCTTGATAATTTTTTCTCCATTGTTATTTATTTATTGTTTGTAACGATTAAACCATTTTATTTCAAGTTTTACTTTATTTTAACATTTCTGGTTTCCTTCCATCTATCTTCACTGTTATTATTATTATTATAAACTCCTATTTAATTTGTTTCACACTAAATATTATAAAGAATATCTTTTTCTCTGTCCTTGTCTTGCTGACATTTACGTTGTTTTGGTACGCAAGTCTTATTATTATTATTATTTCACAATGAAGGGCCGTGCTTAACTATTTCTATCCCAAACACATTTTTCAGGGAAACATATCAATTTTTGTGATCAAAGTGTTTAAATGTTATTTAAACTCGAATACCTAATTCAAAATATTCCAGCCAAATAGACAAATGGATTGACAGAAAGATTTAATGAAAGTTTTTCATCTACTTAGAAAAATATATTCTCAAAAAAAAAAAAAAAAAAAAAAAAATTCCGAATATGATCATTATTTTGCCCAATCATCCACCGTTTTCTAGATACTCCCCCCTCCCTCATTTTTATCATTGTTTGGTAATTTTATACCCATCAGTTTGATTTGGAGAGGAACGATGATTATTTTAACCGTTAAATGTCTTCTTACCTGAGGAGCTACAGAGGTAGAAAGTTCTAAAACACGAACATTTGTAGTAAGGAGGAAATTTGAGGGGATTTGTGCCCAGAAAACAAAAGAAAATCAATAAAAACATTCAGTTTCTGTTTCTTTTTTTCTCTCTTTTTTTTTTTTTTTTTTTTCGCAATAGTTTTTTTATTTTTTACATATTCCAGTTTCCAGTTTGCCATTTTCTTCTCAAAAAACCCCAAATAATAAAAATTATACAGTGAAAATTTTTTCAAAATATTGGTGAGTGGAGTAAAAAGTCTCAAAGCCCTCGCAAGAAAGTTTGACTTATTCGCTGTACGACGTTTGCTTTCAGTAACTCCCACGTTAAATGTTTTGGGCAGTAAAACATTAACAGTAAAATATCCTCCTTTGACGCGTGTTAAAGATCACCACACAATATCACTACCGTCGAGAACACCATAAAGTTCACTCTCTTATCGCAAAACGTATACTAAAGGTAGATAATGGTTGACGACTACAGTGATAAGAGCAATGACCTTTAACGCGTGTCAAAGCAGGAGATTTTACTGTTCATGTTTTACTGCCCAAAACATTTAACGTGGGAGTTATTGAAAGCAAACATCGTACAGTGAATCAGTCAAACTTTCTTGCCTTTACTCCACTCACCAACATAAAAAAAAAAAAAAAAAAAAAAAAGACTGTGCAATTTTTATTATTTGGGGTGTTTTGGTAAGAGAATGGCAAACTGGAAGCTGGAATATGTAAAAAATAAGAGAAATACTGCGAAAAAAAAAAAAAAAAAAAGAAAAGAAAAGAAAAGAAACAGAAATTGATTGTTTTTATTGATTTTTTTTTTTTTTTTGGTTTTCTGGACACAGATCCCCTCAAATATCCTTACTACAAATGTTCGTGTTTTAGAACTTTCTACCTCTGTATCTCCTCTGGTCAGAAGACATTTAACGGTTCAAATAATCATCGTTTCTCTCCAAATCAAACTGATGGGTATAAAATTATCAAACAATGATAAAAATGGGGGTGGGGGCGTATCAAGAAAACGGCGGGTGATGGGGGCAAAATGGGGGTCAGATTCGGATTCAAGAGGTCACATATAAATACTCGCATATATAGGTATTTCTATGATTTTGAATTTAAACTTCTTTCTTTTACTCTGAAATTTATGCACTAGTTATTCTGAATACATACATTTTTAGTTCATTTTTCCTTTTGAACGATACCTTTTATATTTTATACAGTATGCTAAACAAATACTTACTTTATTTCAAAATAACTTTGATTAACTCTTTGAGGTACAAAACTTAAAACTCGGAAATTTGAGGTGGTTATTTGGTTAAATTAAATATAATACACAAAGAAGACTTCAAATGCCTGTAAAACTGTTTTTACAACTATAATAGTTACAGGGATGGAACACGGGCGCAGAATTCATACCGGAATGTGTTTAAGAAATTTCTCTACCTATAATATCGTCGATTTAAGAGGTAGAAAATTTTCTTACATTGATAGTGGTATGAATTCTGCGCCCGTGTTCCATCCCTGTAGTTAATGAACAGGAAAGTGATTTTGAGAATCTTGTGAATATTTTATCCAGTAATTTATTTATCATGACGTATTTCTTTTTTTTTCTTTTTTTTTTTTTTTCCCCTTTCTTTTTGGAATTGTATATAAATTATCGATTTTTTGTAACTTAACTATCTATCCGTACAAATATAATTAATTCTTAACAGATGATTTTTTAGAATGTTTCAGGAAAGAAAACTGTATATACAGGTATGAAGCTAGGAAAAGTACAACTTTAAAGGGAAAAAAAAAAGCTTCCTTTTAGATAAATATCCGGTTGTTATAAAAATGTTTTCGCGAATAGAAATTTTTATGAAAAGAAAAGGAAAGAAATTATTTCATAGATTACTTTCAATTAATTTATGCTTATTTGGATATTGGAGGGTACTACAGAGGAAATAACAGAATTGTTAATGTGCTAATATTTCAGAAGGATATTTCAGAATAATACAGGAAAAAATCAAATAGTAAACTAAAATCAGCTATACTTTGGGCAATACCTTTTTGCTTTCGTTTGTTTTTTATTATTATTGCTTTAATTTTTTAAATTTACATTTAGAAAAAAAAAAAAAAAGAAAGAGGGAAATTTCCCCTGAGAGGTCACTGGGCACCTCGAAGCCCGATTTCCGAATTTTTGATTAGTTTTCTTTTAATTAATTAAAATATGAAAATAATAACATCATAATACCTTAAAAATTAGCCATTTAAATTTTATCCATAATTTAATTGTTGCCAAAAAAATTTACAAGTTCATTTTTTTTTTTTTTTTTTTTTTTTTTTTGACAGGAAAATAAATGCATTTACTTAAACGTGAAAAAAAAAAAAAAAAAAAAAAAAAAATGCATCTCGCAAAAATTGACGTCGTTATCACTTTAGAAATTCATACACATTGATAAAGTGCTAATATAGTTTACGATGCTTATGTATGCTGTACTTTTTTTTTTTTTTTTTTTTTTTTTTTTTAAATATATCTGAGTAGATAATTTTATAGAAAAAAAATGCAGTTTTAAAAATAAAAATATTATTTCAGCAAGCAGTATTTTAAACCTAAAACCATTAAAAATATTAACAGAATATGAATGATTCTTATATATTAACGAAAAGGTGTCCGATAAAAGTATCAGCAAAATAGGTTTCCCCTTTTTGTACAAGAAATTATCAAAAAAAAAAAAAAAAAAAAATCATCGCTAATATGGTGGCAAAAATTCAAAAGCAGCTAGGGGGAAAATATAATAAAATTGTGTGTCACAATAATGTTTACATATTTATTTTTTTATATACCAATCACTACGCTAATATGGCGGCAAAAATTCAAAAGCCGCTACGGGAAAGATATAATAAAGTTGTGTATCAAAATAATGTTTACATACTTATTTTTTTATATACCAATCACTACGCTAATATGGCGGCAAAAATTCAAAAGCCGCTAGGGGAAAGATATAATAAAGTTGTGTATCACAATAAAGTTTACATATTTATTTTTTTATATACCAATCACTACGCTAATATGGCGGCAAAAATTCAAAAGCCGCTGGGGGAAAGATATAATAAAGTTGTGTATCACAATAATGTTTACATATTTATTTTTTTATATACCAATCACTACGCTAATTTAACATACAAATAAATGAGCTGCTGTATATGATTACACTTGTATGCTGTCAGGCAATAATATTTGATTAATTCAAATTAATATTTACATAAATAAATAAAAATATGTTTAATGGGAAATATATATAACCATAGAAACATTAGTTGTCTAAAATACGGTAGAAATAGTGCTCATAGTATATTGTTACAAGGGATTAAGTCTTTTTCCTGCATCAATTGTACTGTTGCAATGAAAGTAGTTTTACAGGCAAAGTGAAAATAAAAGGGCAGTTCATCCACTTCCTGGCGACAAACTTGGCGAGTGGGCGACCAAATTTGGTGAAAAATGGTAGTTTAGGGTTCCCGAAGTTTCGAAGCTCTCCGGCATACGGGGACATAGATCTCGAGCTTTCCATGGGATTCCCGATGGAATCATTCCATCGCCAAAAGTTATAAATTGGAGTGAGTTGATTTCTGCTAAATAGTATGTAGTCAATGCGATTCAGAGTTATTCAGAGATCTATTCTGAATTATTGCACTTCAGAGATTGAGCTCTAAGCGACTGGACATTTTTCGTGAGCTAGCGGAAATTTCTGCTCTGGAGTATTTGATGTTATTTGCTTTTCTCCTGTGGAACAAGTGACTATTTTTTGGACTGTTCCAGAACTTTCATCGAATAGTGACTTTTACTGTACGAGTAACAGCTTCAACTGTTTCCAGAATATTCGAAGAATGAACACTATTATTGGACTGTTTTCGAGAATATTCATTTTAATAATAGTTTTGTTGTACAGATTCCAAAAGTTCAAAAAATGTTTGATATTGCCAAGGCGAATATTAAAGCTGTGACGAAAATAGTCGCCAATAGAAATATATTTATTTAAACGTTTCAGTTATACAATTAAAACTAAATCATATAAATATAGTGCCCAGCGAAGCGGGCAATACCTTCTAGTTATTTTAATTTTAGCAACAAGATCTAAATTATTTTGAGACAATAAGTATTATCATTTTAAAGAAAATGTTCGTAGGTTTAATTTTAGATATTTGTTCGTATTTTATTTGTTAACTTAATGTAGGTATTAAAACAAATTGTGATCGAGAAAACTTTAAGTATCCTTTTTTTTTTTTTTTTTTTTAAATAAAATTTTGGTATTAATATATTGGTAATTTAAATTATGAAACTTAAGTATAAATAACATGTAAAATTTATTTATTCTTCTATTGGTGACTAGGGCACTTTGCATATAATAATAATTTAACAGATTAATATAGTTTAAGACAAAATTATAATAAAATTGTTTGATTTTATTATTTAACATTTAGTTTTTATTTTACTAAGATAAGCTTTATCTTCACACTCTTATTTAATTTGGAAGGTTAACTATTTATGTATGTGGTACTAATCTAATAATTACATTTTACTCCTTCCTAACATCCTATTGAGGTAAAATTTTACATAACGTATAATTCCTATGACAATACATACTCAAGTAATAACAGACTTAGGGATGGGGTCCTAGGCCTCCAAATTCAGTTCAATATTTTTTTTCGAATTTTAACCCACTTCCTATCATCCTATTGAGGTAAAATTTTACATAATGTATAATTCCGATGGCAATACATATTTAAGTAATAACAGACTTAGTGATGGGGTCCTAGGCCTCCAAATTCAGTTCAATATTTGTTTTCGAATTTTAACCCATTTCCTATCGTTCTATTGAGCTGAAAATTTCAATACATGTATAATTTCGACCACAATATATGCTCAAGCAGTAACAAATGTAGAGGATTCGGCCTTAAGTCCTGATCCCCCCCCACCCCCCACCCCCGATTCTAGTTAAAATTTGGTTTCGAATTGTAACCTACTTTCTATCACCCAATTAAACTAAAGTTTAGCATAGATGTATATTATCCACATCCGCCGAATTGGAGTTTTTAATATATTTTGAAATAAAAGCGTATTTTTAAATTTTTTTAAAATTTATGTCTTATTATAGTGATAAGATATCAAATAAGTTACAACTGATCATTTATTTATGAAACAATTTGGCTGCAACAGAAGTAGTATAGAGGAAGATGTTAAGATCATAATAAAATTAATAAATGATTTTCTGAATAGTGAATTTAAACAGAATTTCTAAACTTAATATCTAAACTCATACAAAAGGTGCCATCTATGCTACGACCATAACACGACCACAATACGTCATCTATGTTACTAGATACGTCCATCGATAATCACATGCCCAATAGTACATAATGATTATCTAAATATATATATGTATTTATTTACAACATGAATAATTGTAATTACCCTTTTTAAAGAATTATTATGAAGAAAATCACAATTAATTTTTAAGAACAGAGTTAAGTTAATTTTGTTTTAAATATGTTAATAATAAAATATGTCTGAATATGACCCCCATTTTGCCCAATCATCCATCGTTTTCTAGGGACGCAACACCCCTAACAGCACACCTATCCAATGCACATCCTAAGGTTGTCCCTGGGATGTCATTTTATCCATAGGATGTCCTGTGGATATCATGTGGAGAAGATGTGCTGTTACGGACCCTCCCCTAATTTTTATCACTGTTCGATAATTTTATGGCCATGAATTTGGTTTGGAGGGTGGAAAAGGATTATTTAACACTTAAAAACAAAATATATAATGCATAATAAATAATAAATAATAGTAATAAAAAATTATGAAAAATAATAAATGTAATTTATAATTTCAGTGGCAAATCCGCCCCCCCCTCCCTAGATTTCTCCCTTGCTGCAAATGTTCATGTTTTAGAATTTTTCATCTCTGTAGTCCCCCAGAAGATATTTAATAGTTAAAATAATCCCCTCCCCCCTCGAAATCAAATTCATAGCCACAAAACTACCTAGTCGTGATAAAAATAAGGGGCATCCCCTTTTAAAAAAAAAAACGGAGTTGATGGGGCAAAATGAGCGCCATATTCGGTTCCAGAAGATCATTTTACATAAAAATTTGCAGGAATGGTATTGGGGCCGATTTTCATGCAGAGCACTGTTACTGAAGTGAATGGCAATATTACAAAAAATTACATTTTTTGAGCATTTGCAAAAATGAATCATCTTAGGACAAATATATGAGAAAAGCACTATATACTCTTTTTTTCAATTGGTATTTTATTTTATTTATTTATTTTCGATAATCGTAAATCAAGATCATATTTGAAGAGAAATGCAAAAGAAGTTTTAAAGAATTATACATTACTGTTCAACTACCGAGAAAAGCAATAAATAAACATGTCTTTCTGAGAATTGTTTACGTTATTTTATTACTAATTGCTTCCGACGAATTAACAAGTTAAGTTAAAAATCGTATTGATAAACTGTTTACATCCTATGATACAATACTCAACCATTTGAAAAAAGAAAACACTAATGTAATTTCAATCAACTGTGGAATAAAAGAAAAGAAATATTTACATTGATATGACTAACCCATACTATCATTGCTGGAATATATCACCTTATTTGGTATTTTCAAACACAGATATTTGCGTATACACTGAAGTTACATTTCTTGTTTGAAATATTTCTTACGAAGCTAATCTACCATTTCTCCTAAGTGTTTTCACTTTGAATATAATCTGCTTCAAGAAAAGATAATGAATCTTTTTGGACAATGAGATGCAACATTTGCAAGCATTTCTTTGAATTATATCTACGTCATCAAGATGAGACAACTTGATAATTGTGGTGCCAAATCCATCTGAAGGAACATAACCTTTGTTCTTTCGACGAACTCTTTGACACCAAAGGGCTTTAACTAATGTTAGGAAGGTAACTGACCTCTGATCATTTGTTCCTGTTCATAGTAGTATCAGTAGTGTGAACCCCTTATCGTGATTTGGATAGGTTTGTTGGACAGGTCAAGCCCAATTTCAAATTTACAGATTAAAAGAGAAAAAACCTTTTACCTAACCATTTTTTTTTCTGTAGGAAAGGTGAGGCTTATCTACCTTATTGCTAACCACAAGTGTTTATCATATCTTTTTCACAGAAAATTTTTTAGACTATATATAAGTGCTATATGGGGTCATACGAGGGTACGGGAATTGTTTATAGAAATGTAAAGCTACTTTAATGAACCTAAAAAAAATCTTAAAATAAATAAATAAATAATTGATGGAATATATATTAAAATCACACAATCAACTGATTGGGAATAACATATTTATTGAAATTTATTTTCCCGACTGAGTGAAAATAATGTCTAGACCGGGAGTCGAACCCCAGATCTTTGACTTTACCGGTGGACATTACTCACTCAGACAACTTTTAGGCAGAAAGTCAAAGATCTGGGGTTCGACTCCCGGTCCAGGCATTATTTTCACTCAGTCGGAAAAATAAATTTCAATAAATATGTTCTTCCCAATCAGTTGATTGTGTGATTTTAATATATATTGTATTTCTTTCTCCCATTGTTTAATGGTATTTTCCTTTATCTGCGGCTTATTTCTGTTGAGCTATCTACATGATAGACCAGATGTTTCTGCCTAAAGGTTGTCTGAATGAGTAATGTCCACCGGTTGGCGGCCTGGATAGCTCAATTGGTAGAGCCTTGACCTTGTAAGTCAAAAATCTGGGGTTCGACTCCCGGTCCAGGTATTATTTTCACTAAGTCGGAAAAATAAATTTCAACAAAATAATTGATGGTTAATCACCTCACAGCCTGTCTTTGGTCATAGTTAAAATAAATAAATGAATGAAAGACACGCTTATTTATGTATAATTGGTTACCTTTAAGTAGTATTTTAATGAAAGGTTTTTTATTTGTTATTTATTATTCATTGCACCAAGACATTTCTAAGAACTTTTCGAAACAGCATCGGTAAAAATTTGGTTTAATTTGGTAAATTTTAATATATTTTATGAGCTGATATGTCGCTATAGGCTCTATCAGTGTAGAGACCTTGTACATATATTAATACAGGACAAGGCTTAATTTCTATGCCTCACTTTTTATTTTAAATTTCTTATTAAACCAGTTGTTTTCTTCTGTGGAAACAAACTCGTATATATTCTACCGCTTACTTTCTACTTTTGATATTTAATTTAATATGTCTAACTTGAACATTTTGTTTACATTTTATACTCAATTAGACGTAAAACCACGAAACGTATTCAATTGTGGTTAGTTCTAACATTTAATTAATTGGATTCACTGTGCTAACAGACAGAAAACGACGAGGTTATAGCTGCAAGGAGAAGATAGGGGGTTGTGTGTCAAGTTACATTACAGATGAAGGCGTTTTTCACAAGGAAAGATTGATAAGTTTTATGAGGGGATATGTATATATAACATCAATTTCCTATACTTTGCATATAATAATTCAATATACGCCCCTGATGATGTACTGATTATTGTTATACTTCCACATTTTTATTTTATTTTATTCATCTTATCTCTCTTATTGGGACTTATACTTCTTTAAATGTAATATACAGTAGAACTTGGATAATTCGAAATTGAAGGGGCCAGAGAAAAATTCGAAATACCCAAAAATTCGAATTACATATACTATTTTGTCAAAAATAAGATAAATATAAAAAATAAATAGATAAAACTCTACGATCAAAGATTTAACACATACACTTTATATCTAAGAATACTGCTACATTTACCCCCCCCCCCTCCAAATTTAAATCAATATTTTTCTACGAGCTTAATTTTTCAACACTTTTTAAGAAATAGTAAGATATTTTTGATTGCTTCTTCAAGTACAATCTTTGTGTCATAGCATATGACTTCAACCTATCAATTGATACAAAAATAGAATCTTGTACATTAGACATGACTTTCAATGAAAAAACTCTCAAATTTCATGTATATGGACCATATCTTCTGATGCACTAGGTAGAAAATACTCATTTGTATTCTTGTATTTCCGAATTATCCAAAAAGAATTCGAATTATCCATGATTTTTTAACATTATTTTAATACAAAATTCAAGGGACCGAGTAAAAAATTCGAATTATCCAGAATTTCAAATTAAACAAGTTCGAATTATTCAAGTTTCACTGTACTACAGGATTTATATGTACTAGTATCGCCTGTTCTGAGTAATTACTTTATCCTTCAGGGAAAAAACAAAAACAAAACAAAACACTATCAGCAACTTTATTTACGGGACGATGCATATTCCTAAGAACTTATTTATCTATTTGCCTCTAAATCTGACATATCAAAGCTCTTCTTCAGAGCATTTCAATAGTAAAGAACAATGTCTATATCGAATCAATATTTTAAACAATTTGTACTCTCTTCTGTTGCCAGACAAACAAAAATTAAAGTAAAATATAAATAATATTGCATATTTAACAACTTTCTTCTATATTAATTTCAAATACAAAAGACTGAGTGTATAAAATGAAAACAAGTTATAAAAATAAAGGTATTTTCACATACCCTCTTAAGATACACGTATCGTAACTTTTGAACAATAATATGCCTCTCTTTTTACTAAAAGTAGACTAGAAACATATAACAAAATTTATGTTTGTATATTAATCTATATATATAATAAAACAGGATGTGTGTGTGTCAGTGTGTACATATATCCGAAGTTTTTTAAGAAAACGGCTGATCGCAGAGCTACACAAATTTGCATGATGGTTCGTTATGACTTGTTCTGATGCATCTTGAAGCCCGATTTTAAAAAAATTAATTAGATTTTTAAAATTAATTAAAATATGAAAGTAATAACATAGTAAATATTAGCTTCTATATTTCATTTTTCTGCAGTTTATTCTGTCATTTTAATCATCTTTGTATCTTAGCAACGGCTATTACGCTATATATATTTAATTTATTTATTTCCTTCATTTGATGGCGATTTTTTTTTTCTTTTTTTTTAAATTTATTTATTCAAAATCAAATGGTAATGCAATTAAAAAAATTAAGTATATTAAATTTTAAATTTAAAAACACATTTATAACAGTTATGTTTATGTATAATTTTTATAGAAAAAAAACTTTTTATTTTTCATAATAAAACAGAAAATTTAATATAATTTTTTTTTTCATAATAAACTAGGAAATTTAAGTTGTTTCTTAACTAATAATTTTCTCCTGTGTTGCCATTAAAATCCTTTATCAACAAAAATATATTCTATATTTTTCGTTAATATAAAGAAGAGAATTTTTTTAAGTGTAAACTTTTCGTTCATCCTTAACATTGCAAGATAATACCGTTAATGGATTTTAGTTGAAAAATATGGAATGAGGAAGCACGTCGTTTTAGTTTCACGTGCCCTCAAAAGGTTACAGAGATTTATACTTTTCCTCATTTCTGAAGAAAAAAAAATTGGAAGACAGAACTTTAAGTTAAAAGTTGGTAGAAAAACTTGAAATGTACTATGCACCATTCACTTTTGGTTTCAACCAACACTCAATATAGTCTCGTATCTGTTTAAAAGTAAAAACTATTTCCTGCTCACATTCCAAAAGTAACAAACCGTAAGAAAAACAATTATTTTTATACAAAAAATAACAATTACAAATTTACTGCAGGCTAAATAAACATCACATTCTAATATTAAAGTTTTCTAAAACTTCTTTTGATAACTTTTATGCCGAAGTAAATGACATTACAATGGATAATATTTGATTCTACTTAGACTTATGCACTCGTATGCCCCAGGCAGCTAGTGTCATGTCGGGAGTTCGTTTGTGGAATATCACGGGTAATCAAATCAATAAGGATTGAAAGTTTGAAGTAATCTTCTGTAAAATTTGACCGCCGATGTGTAAAAAAATGTCGCGTTTTCTCACATTCAATCAACCACTCAAAAATTCAGGCAAGCTTCTTTTTTAGATGTATAGTGTTGGTTGTTGTCAAACCGTGTGTGTATCAGTGACCCTTTACGCTTGACAGCTTACCACGTCCTGAATTTTATACAAAATTTTATGAACAAGACAATGGTACTATGGTTTTGATTTCATAGATAAGGTGGGAAAATCTTTTGAAAGGTCATAACGTTCTTTGATACTATGACATGAAACTCCGTTAGTATTTGGTTGTTGACGAGGTAAGTCAAGCAATAAACGAAAAGGGTGAGAAAGAGTTATTACGGAGGGCACTTTTCCGTTTGCAAAAAGTCAACAACCCCGTTTTGAACGTTTAATAGTTTTATGTGTTTTTATTTAATTTCCGTTTATTATATATCATTATGTTTACTACCCATCTAAGACTTTTTCCTAGTTTATTTCTTATCAACAAAACAATCCTTATAAAGTCTTATTGAACCCACAAACAAAAGACTATTTTTAGAAAATAATGCACCGTTCGTTAGTTTTTCGAAAACCGAATTGAAAATTGTAGCCCACTTGACCTATCAAAGCCAATATTTCGAAATGTTGCGAAATTTAGGGGTTATGCTCAGTCATAAGGGAATGTTTTTTCAGGATTTATTTGTTTTAGTATTCTTCAAAGATTTACAGCAATGTTTATGAGAAAAAACAGATATTAATCTCTAGTGATTCAAGCATTACTTTTTTATAGGGCCATATGAATCACGCATGTTTCTCAGTAGTTTCACTTTCTACAGGATAAGGATCACGCTTGATGTATAAGATAATGAATTTTAAT